>SJYV01006961.1:1372069-1395475 GCA_006410875.1 Neotragus pygmaeus
AAAAGAATTAAACAACTGTGGATTGTTCCCTTACCCCTGCCAGAAACATGAGCACTTCAAGGAATTATATATCACACAAAAGAAGCCAGATTTAATGTGACTGAAAGATGTGGAGGTTAGAAAGTTGACTTTCCAGTTTATGTCCCCAGGGTTTGGACTAATCCAAATAGCTACTGGAATCTCAGGGGAAAACAGGGAGCACTCTTTTGTTTCTCCCCTGTCTCCTGTTTTTGCCTTTAGGAAGCCCTTTCTTCCCTCTTTCCTCTGAACAGATGAAAGCCTGTTTGCAGGTAAGCAACTGAAACTTGTTTTTTAAAAGAAGTTTATTAGAATAAAATATTTATTATTTTTAGTGTATTTTATGTACTTATGCAAGGTTAAGACTTATTCTATTTTTTGCTCAAAAGAAATTTCTTAAGTTAATCAGCCTTTTGACTGTCACCCTCTTTATTATTACTAATATTATATGTTTCTAAAAATCAAAAGATATAATTACACTATTGTTAGTAGACAGATGGAGAGATGCAAGTTCAAAATGTATGATAAACAGGTCACAGGAGGGAAAATTTTCACCTTTTTTTCATTTTTTAAAAAGCAGTACAGTACTTTATGGCCTTCCCCAGTGGCTCAGTGGTAAAGAATCCACATGCAATGCAGGAGATGCAGAAGACGTGGGTTCAATCCCTGGGTCGAGAAGATTCCCTGGAGAAGGAAAGGCAATCCAATCTAGTATTCTTGCCTGGAGAATCCCATGGACAGAGGAGCTCGGTAGGCTACAGTCCATGACACTGCAAAGAGTCAGACACGACTGAAGCGACTAAGCACATACAGTACTTTATACCCCAAACTAATTACCACTAGTGCTTTGTATAAAAATGGATATTAAAAAGCAACAGTTCTTTGCTTTGAACCAATTTCATCTTGGATATTGTGGAATATGGAACACAATCTTCACAAAAGAGGCCATTTTCACAGCCTTTAATATTTTTTCAAATGTTTTGGCATTGCAATAGAAGTAACTTTATTAATATTTAGAAAGTTAAAACTATTTCTGTAATGCACATTTCCTGTAACTACATCTGCTTCAGAGATGCCTTTATGTATGTGCTTCACAAAGTTTTCTTTGTAACTTGAAAACATAAATAGCAGAAAACCCCCAAACGGAACTTCTTCACAATTTTCTATTATGCTTTTAACTCTTGATTGAACAGAATATTCTTGGCTGGATCTTTAATCTTTTCAAAAAGCATGTGGCTGGTCTTTGCAAAAAAAAATGCCTGACACCAGAAGTGACCAGGATCCATATTCAGTGTTTTCAAAAACACTGCAAAGTTAATTTTTTTTTCATTTTTATTTCATTTTCACTTTTCATTTTCTCCCCCCACCCCCTGATTCTGAATATTAGAACTTCAATTCAAAGAAAAAAGATCACTGGAAAAAAAAAAATCTGCCATCACAAGTTTCTCAAAGAAACTGACAGAAGTATCCTGACAAAATGATGTCTTGTTTCCTGGTGAAATTGATCCTTCCTTAATCTGACGTCAAGTGACTGAACTGTTGTTTTACTCAGAAAGACTCTTGGCTAGGATTTCAAATTGTCTTTATATTTACTTGGTAAAAGATGTCTGTGACTTGCCTTTCGGAGAAAGAAGAAAAGCAGAGGAGAGAATCTACGTCTACCAGAGGCGAAAGGACAGAGCACTGAAATGGCCTGGAAAGTGTTCAGAATTAACACCAGCAAGTCACCAAGTCCAAATTGTGGGGTGCAACTGGGAAGAAACAAAAGAAAAATCAACGTGCAGTCAAAGGGCCACTTTATTTTTCTAGAAAGTGACCCTTCTCAAAGTTCCAAGGAAGCGCTTCCTTCGCAAGAGCCCTGAAATACCAGCTGTTCGGTACCCTGATGGTCAGCTCCAGCACCTGTCTGGTCGCCAGGCTTACTGCCGAGTCTTCATTCCAGGGAAATGCGTGCGGTGGTGGTAGCAGCAGATGTGATACTGCTCCTGAGCATGGGGGGGACCTCAACCTCTCTTTGCTCACCCACCGTGTTTTACAGAGACTGCTGGATCCGTCGCTTCCCAGGTCTTCTGATTGACCTGGAGGAGTCTCAGAAGCTGGGGGCTCAGTTCCTGAGGTATTATTCCGAAAACACTGGTCAGAAGTGCAGTCGGAACTGCTGTCTTAGGAAGGATGGTAAGTGTCTATGATAGACCTGAGAAAATCGGGGCAAACTTCTAAAATGAGGACCTGAGGAAGGAGCTCTTGGCAGAGGGTCCAGTGAACAACTGACCCAGACTAGGGAAGATGCGCTGGAGAGAGTGGGCAGAGAGAGACACTGAGACTGACTTTGCAGCTGAGGTCAGCGCCAGCTTGGTCTGTAAATCTAGCAATCGCCCAGGAGGCAGTGAAACTGCTTCTCTTCACTGAAGTCCTAAATGAAAATACTTCCTTGAGGGCTAACTAACAACATTTCTATAGCCCAGAATACAGCATATTTAATTCCAAAAGAATTTATAATAATTTCCTTTTCACAGCTCTTTCGGTGATATTAGTATCATTTTGAAATGTGCTCGCTTGGGCTGACCAAATGTGGGAATGTATTGAATAGGATTTAGAGAGTGATTAATGTTTTGAAAAAATAGGGAGATATATATCAACTAGAAAAAGGAAGAAAGGCAAAGAAGAGAAAAGGAAGGAAGGAAGGATGGGAGAAAGAAAAGTGGGGGAGGGAGGAAGGAAGAAAGAAATCTACAAAATACCCTGACATAATTTTTTTGGGTATGAGATGTGGAATCAGGGTTAAATATCATTCATATAATACAATCAAGGCCTGTAATTAGAAAAATGCTTCATTGTTGCAGAATTTCAAGTTACATTTGACTTCATTTATTTCATTTTTCCAAGATTTGAAAGCTACTTGGAAAGAACAAAAGTGACACAGCACTTTAAAATAATTCTCTTGTTCCACACTTTCTTCCTGTGGTCTCATACTGCCATTAATTGCCTCTTACCCAATTATCCATCTAAGATTTCTAGGGTGCAGATTGGAGCTCCTTGGAGAATCTAAACTGTCAAGAGACCCCAGTGTAAGAAGCTGTCACAGACTAAGGCCTCAAATTTAATCAGGCACAGAAGAGAGCAATTAATTTATTAAAGGGGAATTCTGAAAAAGGTAGCAAATTTTCAGCTTCCAGATGCTTATAACCCCAGAAACATTCACTGAGAGCAGATGAGGGAGGGGTGACTTTTCCCCTTTTTCCCATGCCATGAATTTACCTTATTCTCCACATCAGGGAAACTATGGACTATGGACTTTCAGGGCTTTCAGACTAAATGCATCCATTTGGAATTCCAGGATTTTAGAGTCTTGTGGGGTTGTGGCTTTCCTTCTCCAGAAGAAGAATAAGGCATGAACACACATCTCTTTTTACCTGGAAGCCAGAACTTCAAAATGCTACCATCCTGCAGTAGCTAATCTCCTCAGAGCTGGGACTCTGAAATACACACGAAGAATGTAAAAGATCTTAAAAAATTAGTCCCTACAGGATCCACTGCTTTCTTATCAGAAATTCAGATGTCTAAATTGGGATGATGTTCTTTCTTCCTTTTCCTTGAACTTTTCAGCACAGTCCTCAGGGAAAATGTCTTGGTAATCTATAATGTATTAGNAGAATACAGCATATTTAATTCCAAAAGAATTTATAATAATTTCCTTTTCACAGCTCTTTCGGTGATATTAGTATCATTTTGAAATGTGCTCGCTTGGGCTGACCAAATGTGGGAATGTATTGAATAGGATTTAGAGAGTGATTAATGTTTTGAAAAAATAGGGAGATATATATCAACTAGAAAAAGGAAGAAAGGCAAAGAAGAGAAAAGGAAGGAAGGAAGGATGGGAGAAAGAAAAGTGGGGGAGGGAGGAAGGAAGAAAGAAATCTACAAAATACCCTGACATAATTTTTTTGGGTATGAGATGTGGAATCAGGGTTAAATATCATTCATATAATACAATCAAGGCCTGTAATTAGAAAAATGCTTCATTGTTGCAGAATTTCAAGTTACATTTGACTTCATTTATTTCATTTTTCCAAGATTTGAAAGCTACTTGGAAAGAACAAAAGTGACACAGCACTTTAAAATAATTCTCTTGTTCCACACTTTCTTCCTGTGGTCTCATACTGCCATTAATTGCCTCTTACCCAATTATCCATCTAAGATTTCTAGGGTGCAGATTGGAGCTCCTTGGAGAATCTAAACTGTCAAGAGACCCCAGTGTAAGAAGCTGTCACAGACTAAGGCCTCAAATTTAATCAGGCACAGAAGAGAGCAATTAATTTATTAAAGGGGAATTCTGAAAAAGGTAGCAAATTTTCAGCTTCCAGATGCTTATAACCCCAGAAACATTCACTGAGAGCAGATGAGGGAGGGGTGACTTTTCCCCTTTTTCCCATGCCATGAATTTACCTTATTCTCCACATCAGGGAAACTATGGACTATGGACTTTCAGGGCTTTCAGACTAAATGCATCCATTTGGAATTCCAGGATTTTAGAGTCTTGTGGGGTTGTGGCTTTCCTTCTCCAGAAGAAGAATAAGGCATGAACACACATCTCTTTTTACCTGGAAGCCAGAACTTCAAAATGCTACCATCCTGCAGTAGCTAATCTCCTCAGAGCTGGGACTCTGAAATACACACGAAGAATGTAAAAGATCTTAAAAAATTAGTCCCTACAGGATCCACTGCTTTCTTATCAGAAATTCAGATGTCTAAATTGGGATGATGTTCTTTCTTCCTTTTCCTTGAACTTTTCAGCACAGTCCTCAGGGAAAATGTCTTGGTAATCTATAATGTATTAGCAATGAATTATTATTGACTTTTCTCTCATTCTTCCTCCTGGAAAAATAGAGAGCAGAAACATGGGGTGTCCCAAAAGTAATGGAGGAGAGGTAACCCCCACAGTTAGCCTTACACAGAAGCAGAGCAGGTTCTTCCAACAGTTCCACAGCAACTGCAGGTACACTCTGAGGTCTGGTAACAGTACACTATCCCTCTGTAATCTCATTTTATTAAAGAAGCTGATACCTTTGGGTCAAGAATATTTCTTATCACACGGTTCCTACTATACAGGGATGACAAGACTGAAGATATGCACTCCATAAATCTGACTTAAAAGTTATCCAGAAATAATATATCTTTTAAGTAGCAAATCTCCTTAGGAAAGAGGAGCTGGGGAGAGCAATGCCCCCTACAATTCCAAATGCTAGCCACCCTGTTGGTCTACTCCCTTCCTCTGACACTGATTAGCTTTCACTGGACGTAGCTTAGCAGCATAGAGCTGGCACACACCTGCAGTCAGGGTCAAGGTCATGTTTAACACTGCTGCCTCTATACCACCTGAGCCTCTTCCAGCAACAGTCAGTGCTGTTTTTGCTCTTCCCATCACAGTCCTTTCTGTTATAGCATTTGTCCATTTATTGTCCTATTTCTTTCTCTGGTGAATTCCTTAGCATTCCAAGAGGGTATTATGCCTGGAAATCTCATATTGTAAACATTAGATTAGAATATGATGATATTATAAATCTCCCCTCTGGGGAGAGGTTTTTGTAGTCAATTGAGTTTTCCTGAACATGAAATACTGGGATTGCAAAATAATTCCAGGTAATCCTATGTAGCATGTGAATATACGAACAATTACTGAAAGACAAATCAGTGTTTTCTTTTGAAGAGGCATTTCCCCATCTTCATAGAAATAGCTCCTCTCAGTTCATAGTTAGATGTCTGAACGGCCCTGCAGTGAACTGTTAATCCAGTGTTTGTGAAAGAAACATAAGCTACTCAGAGCTTATCAAGCTGCAGAAATCAAGCAGACATACTTTGCCTGCTTCCTTTTCAGTGTCCTGTAACCTGGCCGTCTTCTTCCACGATCCTATTCATGACAATGTCAACTGCCTCCATGTTCACTGCCCAACCCTGGAGAGCTGCATATTGGAGCCTGGAACCAGTGCCATTTTATATAACATAACAGATGGTAATGATTTATGTATTTCGTATGTATTTATAAGACTGTCTAATATTTTAGTAGAGGCAAACGACCTAGAAATTGGCTGGAAGAAGCCATGTATGAATCTCTAAATAATTATTTTCCAGTGAACTCTGTCTGGAAAAGTTTGGGGCTTCCAAGGCAGAAAGTAAAAGGAAATTCTCATTACTTTGGCATGTTCGGCAAGGATGACTTTGTCCCAGATAACAAATCATATGTGACTGAACAAAAATATTGTATTTCATTTATCCCAAAATAGGTATTTCTACTATAGTCGTTAGGAATACAACTAAGAAGTAAGTAATATGCTAAATGTCACTTTTGAGGCTTGCTGACACTATATGCAAGGATTCTACAAAGATTGATTTGGGGATGGGAAATACACTTACTGCCACATATTAATTTCTCGTCCCAAGATAACCAGTATGTTTTACTTTAGAAAAACACATTACTTAAGTGTCCTTTGCCCATGTATATAATCTCAGGGTACAGATTAGTAAACATCAAAGGTCGACTTTTGCCATCACAATACAAAGCAGATATTGATCTGCGCTTGTTAACCACAAGCTGCGTTTATCACTGCAGCTATGTCTCTGGCAAGTTCCTTCTAATCTAACTGAGGAAAGAAGTCTCACAGTTAAAGACATACGATTCAATAAAAAATAGGTGATACTGCCTCAAGTACAAAGGCTCAAAAGGTTTGGGGGGGGGGTGCCTAAAGAAAGCTCGATTATTCAGGGGAGGCTTCATGGAAGAGGGCAGGTAGAGGTAAGGAGTCTATGTCACTCCCCAGGAAAGTAAGAACACTGATGTCGCTACAGTATGGACACATTTGGGGCTGCAATGGAAATACGAGTAGGATAGGGTAGGCCAGGTAACAAAAGAACAGAGTGGACTGTTGGTTTGACTTTGTCAGAAATATGGAAACAACAAAGGTATTTAATGATAAAACGCTATCATTAGAGTGATGTGTCTGGTTATCTTAGACCAGGAAAATTATAAGCAGGATGCAGGCTAGACCAAGGCGATTTTACTTGCAACGAAGGAGAGGGATAGTTACCAGCATATTGGGAAGGGATCGGATAGCACTTAGTTTTTGGGTAGAGAAGTCTTAACCCTGCAGTCCAGTGGTTGACTCTGTGCTTCTGCTGCAGAGACACAGGTTTGATCCCTGTTCTGGGAAGTAAGATGCCTGCAGGCAAAAAAAGAGAGAACAGAGGAGTCAAAAATCCCTTAGCAGTGCAGTCTATCATGGGTGATGGAAGAATGATGATGCCTCTGAACAAGACAAGGAGGTAGATAAGATGATGGTTCTGAAAATGTCAGTGGTGATGTGAGATGTTTAGGTGGGAACATCCAGTAGTGCACAGGAGAAATGAGATCAGAGCTCAAGAAAGGGGAAAAAATTGGGCACATGGATTTAGGGTCATCAATGCAGTAGTGACGATAAGGATAGTATTTTTGGCAGTGGTGGCAGTGGGGTGGGGAGCTGGGGGTGTGTGGTCAGGGGAAGAGGTTATATGGAATGCAGAGAAATACCGCAGAAAACCAAGGACTAAAGACTGTAGAAATCACGCAAGGACCAAGGCGAGAACCAACAGAGGAAGGAAAATAAGGGACACAGGCAGCCTGAGATAAAGTGCCAAAGGAGTCTGTGGTGCAGGGAGTCAGTTCAGTTCAGTTCAGTCGCTCAGTCGTGTCCGACTCTTTGCGACCCCATGGACTGCAGCACGCCAGGCCTCCCTGTCCATCACCAACTCCCGGAGTTATGGCCATTGAGTCAGTGGTGCCATCCAACCATTTCTTCCTCTGCCGTCTCCTCCTCACGCCTTCAGTCTTTCCCAGCATCAGGGTCTTTTCAAATGAGTCAGTTCTTCGCATCAGGTGGCCAAAGTATTGGAGTTCAGCATCAGCATCAGTCCTTCCAATGAATATTCAGGATTGATTTCCTTTAGGATGGACTGGTTGGATCTCCTTGCAGCCCAAGGGACTCTCAAGAGTCTTCTCCAACACCACAGTTCAAAAGCATCAGTTCTTCAGCGCTCAGCCTTCTTCACAGTCCAACTCTCACATCCATACATGACTACCGGAAAAACCATCGCTTTGACTAGTCAGACCTTTGTTGGCAAAGTAATGTCTCTGCGTTTTACTATGCTGTCTAGGTTGGTCCTAACTTTTCTCCCAGTGCAGGGAGTCAGGGAAGAAGAATTCAAGGAAGGGTGGCCATCAGTGTCAAGGACAAGAGAAAAGTCAAAGCAGTGACCCCCAGCAATCAGGAAAGAAGGAAGGTACTGACCACTCTAGAAGCAGAATTTTGGCAGAATAGAGGATGGAAACAACATGACAGAAAGCACAAAACAAAGTCAGAAAGGAAATGAAGGAAGTGGATGTTGGCGTGCTGAGAGAGAGAGAGGGAACAAGAGAGACTGAAAGGGAAACAGTTTCTGAAGCCAGCCAGAAAGGAGTTTATAAGAGGAGAGAGAACAAACACTGAAGAAGACCAGAGGCACTGTGAAGGGATGAGATTTAGGGCGCTGCTAATAATTTTCAATAGCTACACTTCTCAGCCTCCTTTTGTTTAACTCTAAAATGTTACTCATATCAAATGGTTACTGTTTCTGAAGTTCTTACCCTCACACTGCTATTGTTGCCTAAAAGCCCTGGCAGATACAAAGTTTTCTCTATGATGTAGCCAAGTTTGTTCCCAATAGAAGATGTCTTAGAAAGTTAAGAATTCAAATGTGGTCAGTATGTCTCAAAGGCTTTGAGAAATGTGCGCTAGCGGAACTTGCAATTAGCTTAGTTCATTACTCAGAGAGGCAAATCCAGGACTTCACCAAACTGTACTTCCTGGCTCTCTCTGCTAAACTAAAAATAAATGATGCCTCACTTATTTTTCAGGTATAGATCCTGATTTGCTGGTTTTTGAACAATCACTGCCCACATATCTAAATACCGGTTCTTCATCTGATACATGGGAGAGACTAAGGATTCTAAAAGCTATGTATTTAGATAAACAACAAACCACCATGATAAACCAAAAGCTACCATCAATAGAGACTCCGTCACCAACCCCACATCAAGATTTGTTGGTAACCACAAATACTACTAGGTATTCCAAGGAAATGACCACAGACTCTTGGGCAAGATTCGTTGCCCTGGATGACTCCATTACCACAAAGATAAATACGGTGTCAGCCAGTACTGACTTCATCAACAATTCAGATAACAAGACTGTTTCTCCTTTTTTTGTGCCCAGAGACACAAAACTTTCTCATATGCCTAGTCCCTCCCAAGTCGACAGCAGTAAACAATTACTAAACAAGACCAAAGGGTACAACAGCAGAAACCATACATCTGAGAATGAAGACGCAATGCCTGATGGAGCACCTGTGACTGGTGCAAAGACGTGGTTGGCTCCTGTGGCCCTCTTCACCTCTGTCATCTTTCTTTGCTCTTGTGTAGTCATCCTGGCATCTGGTTGCTGTCAAAAGCAGTATGGCCAGTACAAACCAGGGCAGAGAAAGTCAGGACCCAGGCAAATTAAAGAATGTGCCAACCAGAAGGAGTTCTCTTACTGATGAAAGGTGAGAGCATTTTAAGTTTTCAAGAGTATCATTTTTAGTTTTCTTAAGACAGGCAATTTGGTTTAAAAAAAATGGGAAAAAAAAGCACAGATGCCCATTCATAACAATCTCTGAAGGCGGCCTATGTTTGATAAACATAACTGCTTTTTGTGATTATATCCATTTCTTGAATAGTGTACCCTTTGCCAAGCTTCAAAATTCAGACCCCTGCAGTTATTCAGCACAAAATAAGAGATACTGTTCTAAGTGCTGTATGTGTATCGACTTGCTGAATATTTAGAACTCTGTGGGTTTTCATTAACCATCATACTGATATTTTACAGATGAGGAAACAGGAGAAAAAAGGCTAAGTATATTGCTGAAAGTCACACAGCTAGTATGCAGCAAAGGCAGATCTCACAAGTCCACGCTTGAAATCCCTGTTGGACTACAAGTCTCCACTTTCCCAGGGAGCATGGAAAAAAGATATAGGAGGAAAACACCATAATACTTTTCTCCCGTTAAGCTCATATTACTATCACATATGTTAATGAAATCTTGTAGTGGTTTGAGCAAAAAAGCTTCCTGATCTTTTATATAGTTTTCTATGTTCAATTGATTAATCTTTCTCAATCCTAATCCATCCTCTTCCTTTTCTAAAACATGCCTCTCAATAATTATGGCAGAGATTTCTGAGTTTTCTGTTGAATAAATGTTGGGAGTTTGTTTATGTTCCTCAGTTGTATACATTGTTTTCCCAGGGCAAATATTAGCGCTAGGTATTTCAAGCTCTGTCCACTCCTTACACCAGACTCACCCCCTAGATCTGATACTCCAACTCTGTAAGTGTAGAAAACTAAATTACTGTCTCTAATGATCTTAAACTTTAGACCCTTGGTCTCATCCTTGAAAATACTTTTTAATGGGAGCAGACAGTAAACAGCTATTTGTAGTAAGTATGCGTGTGCATGTTCAGTCACTCAGTTGTGTCCACGCTTTGCAACCCCATGGACTATAGCCCGCCACTCTCCTCTGTCCATGGGATTTTCCAGGTGCCATTTCCTCCCCATATATGTTTCTTAAAACACTAGTAAAAAACCCCAAAAAACATGCAATTTAGAGGGAATACCAAGATTTAAATTACTCTAAAAAGATATTTAAGTGATCTGGGAAGCTATGATTTGTATACACCTTCTTTGAAAGGGTTACTTAACTTTTCTTCCAAATATATACAAATTGTCTGAAGGTTTCCCAACAAACTAGAGTTACTAAAAAAATTTTTTTTCTTCCTTGAGATTCCTTCAGAATTTTATTTGTTCCCTAAAATTGCAGTTTTTATAAAAATGACAATTTAGGAAAAACATACTTACTTTGTAAGAAAACAAATTCTTAGCCCTCTTCTTCAGTCTCTGCCTTTGACCATCAGATAAACAGAGTAAACTTAAACTGTAAAGGTGACCCAAAAGTTTGGCCAAGAAGCAAAAACAAATAGACCTGAAATCATGTCCTTGCTGGAAGTCAGAGGGACTGAAGAGAACTTCTGAATAGAATTTAAAACGTTCAAGAAACAAAGATTTCAGGGCTTAGTCGACAACAAAGGCTAAGGCTGTTACACACATTTAAGAAATAACCACGATTATCAAAATCTTTCTGACACTGAAACTGGCCAAGACCTTTGGGGGGTAGGTCTATAGTAAGTCCAATATTGTGTGATACATTTACCAATTTGGAAAGAAAATATGCAAAGAAAAAACTAAAGCTCCCTACAATTAAGGAAACACGTTTTTTCCATCTTAGTTGCCTATGTGTATAAGCAACTTCTGAGCCAAAGAATTTACATTTGAAGTCAGAATTGATCACGTTATCAATATAGCAAAAAGTGTTCCTTAGAAACCTCATTAAAAGGATATTCATTATGTTCACTGTGATAGTAGATCCATTAATAGCTTAAAGAGCAAGAATCTAAATAAGGACAAATAGTGCTGTTTAATTATTGCTAACAATACAATGACAGCAGTTTTATGGTGTTAATCTTACAGCCCTAAGATATTGCCGTTAGGTGTCGATGCCACAGTCTTCAAGTCAGTTGCTCAGTTAGTTAAACTGCAAAGGTTAAAAGGGCACAGTCTTCTTCAAGATCTCCCTTACTTGTGACACTAACTATAAGTTTGGGGGATGGCAAGTCCCCAAACCACTCTCAGGTTCTGTACTTCACTAGTGGAATTTACAGAACTCAATGAAAGCTGTTATACTTAATGTTCATTATGAAAGTACAGAAGTGTTGGGTGCTCAGTCATGTCTCTTTGTGAGCCTATGGACTGTAGCCTGCCAGCTTCCTCTGTGCATGGGATTCTCCAGGCAAGAATGCTGGAAAGGGTTGCCATTTCCTTCTCCAGACGATCTTTCCAACCCAGGGTTCAAACCCAGGTCTCCTGCATTACAGGCAGATTCTTTACCATCTGAGCCACCAGGGAAGCCACAGTTTATTATAGGGAAAGGATATGGATTAAAATCAGCCAAGGTAAGAAGTACCTGGGATGAATTTCAGGGGGGTTCCACACTCACAACTTTGTAAGACATTGTCTTCTCCCTGTGGAAGCAGGATGCATGACTCTCCCAGCACCAGTGTATGACAATATATCCAGAGTATTGTCAACCAGTGAAGCTTACTGGAGCCTCAGTGTTCTACATTTTTGTCGAAGCTCTGTTACACAGATATACCTGACTGATCAATTACCTGGGCAGTTGATCTCAGCTGGTAGGTGGACTGATTTACTGAGAGACTCAAAGTACCCCCAACCCTAAAACACACGGTTGGTTTTTCCAGCATGCCTAAGACTATCAGGTGTAACTAGCCCCACCCTAAAATCCATTGTGACCAATTCCTGCCCTAAACAAAGACACTTCCATGAGGTATGACAGATTACCTCCCAGAAGGTGACAGAAGAGGCCAGAATCTCTTTGGGCAAAGTCAAATTCTTTATTACACGTCATTACTCCGCCTGCTTCGATCTGCACTATACTGTTACTCCAGGACAGAGGACACTAATGACCACTTCTTCACGTGTTTCCAAATACCTCTCCTCAGCTTCTACTGTTCTCATGTTCCTTCTTCAATCCTGTTTCAGCCTCTGAGTTCTCCCTAACTCTTTGAGTCTCTAAGAAATGTAACATTTTGATACATTTACATATGCTTTAAATCAGATTGAGAAGTTCAGTTGTATTTACTTTGCTTTTTATTTGCTATCTCCATCCAGTGGAGGATGGAACTTGAAGCTCTACTGTTATCCTTCATAACCTATGGACTCTTGGTCTTGCTAATACCAAATCATACCTTCAATTTATATACATCTTTTGAGAAACTATTCTGAAATTCCTTTTAGCATGTTATATTCTCAAATTCTGTTAAGCAATGTAAGTTTTAAGCAAATAACAGCCTCCATAATTCCTTTATTTCAATTTTAAATTACTCATTGACAACTTTAAAAGTGGTAAGAAATGACTCACAGATATATTTAAAAGTATTCAATTGACAGCTAAATGAATGAAATGTTTCTAAGGGCAGTGATCACTGTCTTTTATTCCAATTAAAGGTCTTTATATCTTATCTCTTTCCTGAGATATCCTAGCTGGGGCTTCCAGAGAGGTGAATATCGGTCAACCTCCACTTCCACTTTTTTGCAAGTTTGAGCTTGGAGAAATGAGCCAAAGAAAATGGAAACAGAATGCTAAACAGAACTGAATCAACATAAAGTGATCCCAGAACAGAGGGATGGAACAAACTTCTTAGGTTAGGAAATACTGCCAAGAACCTGTTTCTAATCAGAATCAGCATCTGCAAAAACCTCACTAGGCAGGTAGCAGTTATGTAGACAAAACACTAAACTCCAGGCAGGGGACTGGGTTTTGAACCGAACTTCCTAAATAACCAAAATCGTTATTCAAAAGCAACCAGTAAGTACTGATTTGTAGAGAAAGAAATAGAGCAGGTGACAAAAGAACAATACTGTGTGTATATATGTGTATATGAATACTAAAGGGTTATGGTAGAAATAAAATTCAAACACTTTAGGACCAGAAGAAATCAGAATCAAATTAGTCTGACTGCCCCAATATATAAGAAAACCTTTGAATAATCATTGCCCTTGTATCTTAGAATAAAAGGAATAATTTTAACTCTAATGTAGTGAAACAATGGCTTTTTTAAAAAAACACTTTCAACTTTATATCAAAGTAATGATTACATATGTAGCATAAAATTAGTAAATCAAGGAAATTTTTCTATATAATTCATGTCAAATGTAACAGTCTCTTCACTGATTCTTTGTACTGAGAAAGGGTATGCTCATTGTCCCCCTCATTCTTAAGACTAACAACAGAATTTTTGTAATCTTCAACTTCTTTAGTACTAAGGAGCTCCTCTTTACTTAATTCTGGATTTTTCTCAGCAGCTTTAATTTGGAAAAGGGTCTCCAGAATGTTTTTTTCTGAGGAGCTGTCTTTCCATACATACTCTTCCATATCTGCTTCAGTCTTCTTTTTCTCCCACTCTTCAGTTTTCTGAAAAGAAAAAAAAACCAACAATCTCTTATTTTGAGAATTATTACTCAAAGACAAAATCTGGTCAACACTTTGCATGTTCACCTTGATTCACCTCCCATATCCAGCACAGCTGCCTACCTGCACCAACAGCTGTGGGCTGCACACCCTTATTACATGAATACCTCGTTACCACTCACTAATTCTATCCACAGAATTTATACTTTATCTGCCCTATAAATGGCACTTATAAAGCAAGACTGTTTCCCAAAAGACACAGAAAACTCACTCCTTGTAGCTTTCTAGACTCTAAACTCTAACACAGCAAACATTTCTGAGGCTAAAGCTATGAGAGCTGAAAGGAGACTGTATTTATCTTTGTAACATGCCTGTGGGGATGACAAGGGGAAGACCAATTATTATAATAAAAATTAAAATATAAAGTTTGTGTGATTTTTAGTTATAATGACTATATATTCTGGAATTTTGTTATTATCATTACTTTCTGTTCCTAAAATGGAAATAATTTTCAATATGACTTATTTTTTCTTACAGAAAGTATTACCATGTTATTTTAGGGAACACTGGTAGGTTTTAGATTAATATAATTCAGATTTATGATTTAAATGAAGATGTAACATTCTGAGAAAAAAAAAATCAAGCAATACAGCTCATATGTAATACACCCTGGTTCAGAGAAGTGCTGAATACCAGCCACATTCTTTCCAAATTAACACATAACAGTATTGTGAGCCATAGGCTATTATGGAATGAGCCACTAGTCTTACAACATTTGAAGGTGGTAAGTCCCCCAAATTATAAAGTTTTTAAAGTATTAAAAATGAAGGCAGGTTTGTAAGGCTGTCAGAAATTACATTCTAACTTTGAAAACACCTCTTGAAATAGACCACAGCTTGAGCAGACAAGAGCTCCCAGGCGCCTCAGAACCAAATGAGTTAGCAAGGAGGCAGTTTCCAGCCATGACACTCTCCCAGCCCCACTCCCGCCCCAAGAGCTCCTGAGAAGAGAGAAGCAGGGGCAATCTGTCGCCTCTCAAAGAATGCATAGGAGCCCCGCCAAAGGCAAACAAGCCACCGGGATGCCACTGACTCAGCAAACCCCACCCTCGCTNCCAGCCCCACTCCCGCCCCAAGAGCTCCTGAGAAGAGAGAAGCAGGGGCAATCTGTCGCCTCTCAAAGAATGCATAGGAGCCCCGCCAAAGGCAAACAAGCCACCGGGATGCCACTGACTCAGCAAACCCCACTTGGATCACTAAAGCCCCGGCAAGAAGCTCCCCCACCACAGAGACCCACAAGAAGAAGAAACCCTCCTTTAATCCTTCAAACTGTGGACTCTCTTCTTCAAGAGAAACAAACAGACACAGAGTATTTCCTCAGCTCCCACATTCCTCAGCCGAAGCGGGGTCTCTGCTCACAGCTCCCCTGTGTCTGCCCCACCTCCTTATGCTGAGTTTATGGCTGAGGACAATGTTCCAACTTAAGTTCTAGAAACATCTTATCCAGCTGAGAATCAACTCTGTGCCCCCTTTGCCTGGTAAGGGAGATTTTAGGCTTGGCAGAAGGGTAGGGAGAATATGGAATAATTTCTTTTTGTGCTCTGTCCCCACAACCTTGTTGCAAATAACTTCTAACAGCCAAACTCTAAATCCGTACGTTAAAAAAAAAAAAAAATCTGACAGAATGACGCTACTCTGCCTAGCTTTCACTGTAATATATGAGGAAGGAATAAATGTCAGCCCCTTAACAAAGTAAATGCCCTAAATTAAATACGTTACTGGGCCTATCTACTCTTGCCAATGCTTTAAATGTTCAAGACAGTGTCAGAGTTTCTTCATAATTCTAACTTACAAGTGAAATAAACTGAGCTCAACGAACACATTTTATAAAGCATTAAGCAAAACAGTCACTCCATCTCATTCTGAACTGTTAGAAAGTAAGCAATTAAGAAACAACTGTTTAAAAAATTGTTTCACCTAGGTTTATCTGGATTTTCTTAACTGACTTGAAATAAGTGCTTAAACAGAGGAGCTAAACACATTAAATCCACTAACAATTTCCAACATTTTTAATCTTCCCCTTATATTTGGTATATACAATTCTACATTGGTCTCTAAGATGTGTTTACAGTTGTGCCATGATACTAATTCCTAGGCACTCAAGGTGCCCAGTGAGCCGGGAGTAGCAGGGATGCCCACAAGCATCCCCCTCCTTCATTTATCTCAGGAGAGAATTTTCTATGTGTGCAGTGACATGAAAAGCATTGCAACTCCCAGGTGGCTCTAGTGATAAAGAACCTGCCTGTCAACACAGGAGACCTAAGAGACCTGGGTTCGATCTCCGGGATAGGAAGATCCCCTGAAGAAGGAAATGGCAACCTGCTCCAGTATTCTTGCTTGGAGAATCTCATGGACAGAGGACCCTGGCGGGCTACAGTCTACAGGCTCGCAGAGAGTCGGGCACAACTGAAGCAACTCAGCACACACACACATGTACACCTACCACTGTTCTAAAGAGTCACCGTCAGCTGCAAGCTTAACAAAACTCTTGTTTTTCCATAAATTCTAGCTTTAGGATCCAAACTTGGCCCAGCTCAATATAACTTCCAAGATAATAACAGTAACAATCTCCCAAATTTGAATACTTACTATATACCTGGTACTTCAATACTTACATGTGTATAGTAATTAACAAAATTATTAAGATCTACTGGATTAGATTTTAACATCTCTACAGATAAGAAAACTAAATATTACAGAAGTTAAACATAGGGTCACAGTCACCTGGGAATGGTTCAGAATGGCACATATACCATAAATTATGTAACCTCTCCAAAGAAGGTGGCAGCGGCAACCCCTAATCAGATTACTACTTTTCTAGCAACAGGCATGAATATTCACACTCAGTGGGATAAACAAAGACTATAAATAGCTTCTCATCCATTCAGATCCCATTTTGCCACCCAGTAAGTCATGAAAAGACTAGTTATTTCCAAAGCTTCTGGAGAAACCCTACATGCCATGGTACAGCTAAGCCTGTGAGCCACAGCTACTGAGCCTGTGTTCTGGCAACAACAGAAGCCACGGCAATGAGAAGCCCACACATCGCAACTAGAGAATGCCCACGCACAGCAATGACGATCCAGCACAGCCAGAAATAGCTAAATTTAAAAAAAAAAAGTAATCTCAGTGGACCCCTGCCTGGACTTGAATTCTGGTTCCTGGCTGGGTTTGGCTAATGAGAGGAACCAGCAGGAGACCTAGAGAATGACAGAGAGTGAGGTCTCCGCTGTCTTCCCAACTCTCCTTACAGGGACCACGCCCCACAGCCCCGTCAGGTGGCCCACCCCGTCGCAGCACTTCCCTCTCCCCCCTTCATATATGGGGTGTGATGGCACCCTACTCTCACCACCCTTGAGAACGGCACCCTTACATGTTTCTGTTATTGAACCTTTGTAAAATGTCTCCTTAATAAAATATCCTGAAAATGAAGAAAAACAAAAAAGCAATTCCAAAACAATCTTCTAGTCTTTGTAACTGATAAAAAAATATATATATTTCATATAATGCTTGTCACTTCAGAGTATTTTTCACTTAAAGAGGTATAGATATAAAATCCTTGAGGGGAAAAAAACTCCAAAATTTTTTTTAAATTTTACATTATGACGTCCACTTTCAAATAGGATGTAACAGGTCACAGCCTGCCTCTGCTTTGGCTTCAACCGGAAAAGAAGTCAGGCAGTACAGACACCAGAGAGTTCCAGAATCAATAAGGACTAGATGAACGTGAATTCCAGGCTGCAAGGATCTGGGAAGCATCCTTCTGAAAACCCCTACCCATTTTCTACCCTGAGACCATTTTCCAATTCTGTATGAGACTGGCACCTGGCCCATGTGGAAGGAGTCTACTTGGGAAAAGAGAAAAGAAATGAGGTTTTTGAGCTGTCATCCAAGGTTTGTGTGACAGATTGGAATTGAAGAGTCCCAAAAATGACTGGTTTTAGTTCTGGTACTACTTCTGGATAACTCGGGAGGCTGAATCAAGCTTCTAAAAAGCAAATCTCTGTATTCTTGTAATGGTTAGAAGGCAAAGTCCTAGTAGAGGGAAGCCCTGTTTCAAACACACAACCAGTCTCCCTATCAAGACACCTATCTCCTAGATTCTGCTGCAAGGACTAGAGGTTATCAAGTTAAGCTCAAAACTTCTCAAAGGCACAAGTGACTCTTAAGCAGGCTTTGAGATGTGAAAGCAGATTCACCAAGTTCCTAAACAAAATGCCTGAGAAAGAGACACAGGTGAACAAAATCTTAAAAAACTGTAACCCAGTCCCGCTCCAGCTCAATTATGATTGGATTAAAATGATAAGCCAGTAATCATCTCTGCCTAAGAGAAAAAAAGGCAATTCTTTCTGATGGATGACATCATATGGTAAAGAATCTGCATGCAATGCAGGAGACATGGATTCGATTCCTGGGTTGGGAAGACTCCCTGGAGGAAGGCATGGCAACCCACTCCAGTATTCTTGCCTGGAGAATCCCTAGGGCCTGAGGAGCCTGATGGGCTACAGTCCATGGGGTCTCAAAGAGTGGGACACGACTGAGCAACTAAGCACAGCACAGGTCTTTCACACGTAATATCTGTCATACAAATTACCAGACACTTCAGACATTTGAAGAAAATCAATCAATACTGTTGATAGCCAGTGCATGTTCTTCTAAATTCATTTTTTAAAAGCAAAGCTATGATTATCTTTCATATATAATTTTGTACCCTGAGCTGTAATTCACTGCCAAATTTTTATTGCTTCTGAAATTATACCCAGGATTGAAGTGGGCAATTGGAAAGAATTTCTTTTTTTTTCGAAGAGTAGTTGGCATGTATTAATTTTAAAGCATAAACAACAGATATTCAAATTATTGGAGGAGGGCACTTAAAAATAACTAGTGTAAGCTCAAACTGGTCATCATTTAGGCAGAGTGATTAGTTTGTAGACTTCAATTTTAATACCTCAAGTACTAAACATTGACCATTTCACCATCCGACTTAGGTATGTATACAACACATATCTGTATATATGGTCTCTTTTCTTCCTTGCCTACGACAAGGGAACCTGCTCGGATTACATTCCTAGAGGAAGCAGCCTTCCATTCCACATGATCCTGCTCTCTCGTCCACACAGTCAGCTCTGTTATTCACTCACTCAGTACATATCTGTTATACAGCTGCTGTCCTGGCACTGTGCGCTCCCGGAACTGCCAGTCTGATGTATGGAAATGCTGAGCTGAGTGGGAGCTGTCAGATGAAGGCGGTGATCCCACTAGAGGAAAGGGTATCCATAAAGGCTGGAGGCAGGAACGAGCTTAGTACGTTCAGGGCGGAATGAAGGCCAAGGTGAGGAAAGTGGCACGGGATGAGAAAGCACCTTACATATATTACTTCATTTAACTTTCACAGCAACGCTATGAGGTAGTACTGTTCATATCTGTTTCACAGAACGAGAAATTGAAGCCCAGAGCAATTAAATAATCTGTCTCAAATCATACTGCTTCTCAGTGCTAGAACATGTTGCAAGGAACATAGAAACACGGTAAAAAAACACAAAAGAATAATTTAGTTTCAATCTATCATGTTTCTTCTCATTGTAAGCATGAATTCAATACAAGGAAAAACACAATAGCTACTTCATGCAATGGTCAATGAATTCCAACGTAACAGGAGGCAATGAAGCATCTGTTTCACTAAACACACAAATATGTCACCTTCTACCATCTTATTTATAACTCCCTTTGCCTAGGACATGAATCACTGTAATATTCCACTTCTCATGATTACAAGTAAGGCATTATGCTAGAGAACGGAAAACAGTTTTACTATTAAAAAAATCCAAGTTACTCAAAAATCATGAAAAATAGGAAGAGGTTAAATATCTGTAACGGATTAAAAAATTACTGACAACTATTTTGGTTACCAAACCTAAACTTTTAACTGAGTTATGTCAAAGAATTCAATTCAAATCAGATCAGTTTTTAAAAATGTACTGAAAGCTAATATGCCAGAAAAACACTATACTAGATGTTGGGAATATAAAGATGAATGAAATACACTATCCTGTCCTCAGTGACCGCACAGTCTAATTGAGCTTGGCAGACATGCATACAGGCAATAGCCATAAATGCAATGAAAGGAAGGCCAACTGGTGGAAGGAGGCAGGGAAAAGGAAACGAGGAGACATCTAAGAGAAGTCACATGTGAGGTTAATTAGAGGATTCATATGAAGTTGCAAGGCTGATCAATTTGAAAAGGTATTATAAGCAAAGAGAACAGTACATGCAAAGTTATGGAAGAACACATTCCGTTCATTAAGTTATAGGGTATATAACCTACATTTCCTGAGCAGCGGCTAATGAGGGGGTGCGTGCGTGGTGAGTCGCTTAAGTCTGTGTCTGACTCTTTGTAATCCAAGGACTGTAGCCTATTAGGCACCTATGTCCACGGAATTCTTCAGGCAAGAAAATCTTCCCCACTCAGGGATTGAACCCAGGTCTCCTGAACTGCAAGCCAGATTCTTTACCATTTGAGCCATGAGGGAAGCCCAATGAAGTGGTCCAGTTCAGTTCAGTAGCTCAGTCATGTCGGACTCTTTGTGACCCCATGGATTGCAGTATGCCAGGCTTCCCTGTCCATCACCAACTCCCAGAATTTACTCAAACTCATGACCACTGAGTCAGTGATGTCATCCAACCATCTCATCCTCTATTGTCCCCTTCTCCTCCTGCCTTCAATCTTTCCCAGCATCAGGGTCTTTTCAAATGAGTCAGGTCTTCACCATCAGGTGGTCAGAGTATCGGAGTTTCAGCTTCAGCATCAGTCTTTCCAATGCATATTCAGGACTGATTTCCTTTAGGATGGACTGGCTAGATCTCCTTGCTGTCCGAGGGACTCTCAAGAGTCTTCTTCAGCACCACAGTTCAAAAGCATCACTTCTTTGGCACTTAGCTTTCTTTGTAGTCCAACTCTCACATCCAAACATGACCATTGGAAAAACCATAGCTTTGACTAGACGGACCTTTGTGGCAAAGTAATATCTCTGTTTTTTAATATGCTGTCTAGGTTGGTCATAACTTTTCTTCCAAGGAGTAAGCGTCTTTTAATTTCATGGCTTCAGTCACCATCTGCTGTGATTTTGGAGCCCCCCCAAATAAAGTCTCTCATGTTTCCCCATCTATTTGCCATGAAATGATGGGACCAGATGCCATGATCTTCGTTTTCTGAATGTTGAGTTTTAAGCCAACTTTTTCACTCTCCTCTTTCACTTTCATCAAGAGGCTCTTGATGAAATGAAGTGGTAAATTGCTGTAAATAGACAGACTAAGGAGTTTAGATTTTATCCCACATAATGGGAAAGCACTGAAGGATTTTATAAAGGGATATGATATAACAGATTTGTTTTTTAGAACAATTACTTAATAGCAATATGGAAGATGGATAAGACAGGAAAATCAATAAGGCTATTATAGTTATTCTGATAAAAAACGACAAAGACCCATGCAGGATAATAGCAGTATAAATAAAGAAGAGAAAATAGTTTTAACAGATGTTTAAAAACTAGAACTGAAAAGATCTGGTGACTTATCAGGGGAGATAGGGAGGGAAGAAAAAAGTGTAACTTTCAAGTTTCATGACTTCAGCCACTGGATGGAAATTTTTCTTAATGGCCTTTAAGTATATGATAGGCTTCTGGGCATCAGATATAAAATGAAGTCTTGCCTGAAGGCAAAAAGATATGAGACGTATCACTTTACTATATAATCATCCTACTCAAGAACAGCTGTCTACTGCCTACCACATTAAGTGGAAAAAAAAAAATTCTACGTACGTATGATACACAAATCCTTCCTTTTTCTTTCCCCTTTCATTCTAATGCCCATATCACACTCTCAGGGCTAACACTAGATACATGTATAAAAATTGTCTTTTTTTCTTTTTTAAAGATTTTTTTTTTTTTAATGTGGACCACTTTTTCTCTATTGAGTTTGTTACAATATTGCTTCTATTTCTTGTTTTGTTTTTTTGGCCACAAGGCACAAGCTTCCTGACCAGGGATTGAACCATACCTCCTGCATTGGAAGGCAAAGTCTTAACCATTGACCCACCTGAAGTCCCCAAAAACTGTCTTGGAAGAGATATATTAAACCTTCTAATCAGTTTCCTTACTAACAAAATTCAGACTGGGAAAGTTATTCACAATCAATAGCTCAGTAATAGAGCCTTTAAAATAAAATACATCTGGGTCTCTCCTCTGGAAATTTTGACTTGTCTGCAAGATAAGTATCTGTAACTGAGAAAAGCTTGACAGGTGAATTTGATGAAAGCCCCAGCTGAAAATCAGTTACGGAGACAGATAAATTTTGAATTAAAAGATAAGTTTTAAGAACTAGCAGCTAAAGTTCAGGTTTGATTTCATCTCTTTTGTTTCCTAAAATATTACCATGGAAGTGGAATAAAACTAAGTAATATGATACCATGAAAAGAATGTGAAACTCTGAAGCTGCAGTTCAAGTCTGAGTTTCTTGGGTTCACAAACTCTGTGGCCTTGGGCAAAATACTTGATCTCTCCTTTAAGTCTTAATTTCTCAGGGGAACGAAGAATTTATAAAGATTATATAATGAAGAGGTTGTAATACAGATAAATTTTGTAGATAACTTCTAAAATAATATAGAATTAAAACATGTTTCCTTTAAATATTTGGGAAAAAAACACATAGTCAAATGAAAAACAAACCTGATCAACATATAGCCCAAATCACACATCCATGAAAATTAAGTACCTCAAACTGTTGCAAAGACATTTCTTAAACTTTGGGCATAATTAATGATTGTTATTAATAATTTTATTAATAGATCATTAAAAAGCTATACCAGTAAAAAATTATTGCTAACATTTAACAAGTATGCTACATTTTATATTATTGAAAAACAAATTTGTTTGTAACTCTGTCGCTTTACTTTTTAAGATGAAAACCTACTTCAAATGTCTGTTTTTGGATATCCAAAAGAATACACAATGTTTCAATAGCTGTCAATCCATGGAACATGGACTAAGGCAACTTTTGTACTCAAGATACTAAGACAGTGTAACATGCTGTATGCAATGTAGTCAGACAAATAAGAGGCACAAATATATCTGAAAAGAATTAACTTCCAAAATATATAAAGAACTCATGCAACCCAACAGCAAAAAAA
>SJYV01006961.1:1395574-1478752 GCA_006410875.1 Neotragus pygmaeus
CCCGCCGTCCGGGGCCGCCTCGAAGCCCCGCCCCCGACGGCCGCGCTCCCGATATCCACCTCCCGTCCCGCCTCCTCGAAGCCCCGCCCCCACGGCCGCGCTCCCGATATCCGCCTCCCGTTGTCCGGCGCCGCCTCGAAGCCCCGCCCCCGACGGCCGCGCTCCTGGCGCCCCCAACCCCCGGACGAGGGATCTCCCCGCGCATTGGCCAGGCCACCGCCGGTCCCGCCCCCTCCCAGGGCCGAGGCTGCGCATTCGACACGGCGCAGCCAATCGGAGCCGCTCTTCCTGCGGCGCGGGGGCCGGTGGCGCCGGAAGCGCAAAGCGGCGGGGCCGGAATCCGAGGCGGCTGGAGCCAGCAGCGGCGTGGTGGCTGTGCGCAGGCCTCGCCATGGGCCTCCTGAGCGGGGCGGCTCGCGCCCTGGTGCGGGGCGCCGACCGTATGAGCAAGTGGACCAGCAAGCGGGGCCCGCGCACCTTCTACAAGAGCCGCGGTGCCAAGGGCGTCGGCTTCCACGGTCGCGGCGGCAGGTTCGTGCTGATCAAGGAAATGGTCCCGGAGCTGGTGGTGCCCGAGCTGGCCGGCTTCAAGCTCAAGCCCTACGTGAACTACCGCGCCCCGGAGGGCACAGACGTTCCCCTGACGGCCAAGCAGCTCTTTCTGGAGACGGCGGCGCCGGCTATCGAGGAGGACTTTAAGGCCGGGACTTTCGACCCCGAGCACCTGGAACGGTACGGCTTTGAGCCCACGCAGGAAGGCAAGCTCTTCCAGCTGTATCCTAAGAACTTCCCGCGCTAGGAGTGGTCGGCGGCCGCGCCGGCTGTGCCTGCGACCGAGGACTTGGACCCTCCTCGCCCAGCCTAGTTCCGGGGTGGCGGGTGGAGAGGCGGTTCCCTCGTTTTCGCTTCTATTAAAGACGTTGCCTACCGTCTCGTGTTGGTTTGGGCATCTGTCCACTGTGTGAAGGAAGCACGCCATGTGTTAGGTTAAGGCGTGGAGACCTAGGCGACGTTCTCAGGTTCCAGCCAAACCAGAGCCCCTACCGAGAGGGAAGTAGGCAAGAACATGTGGCTCCGCTTGCAGGAGGCAGATAGTTCACAAGGCAGATCCAGCCACGTGACAGCACTGGGTAATTTGCCCCGAGTTCACCCTAGGGAACAACCAATGAGCACATTTATGGGTCCCAAAGCAGTTTATTTTGGTGAACCTCCCCGCCTTGGGGCAAACCTAAAGATAAGCCCACACGGGAAGTTGCTGCCAAACTGCTATTTCCCTGATAATCTACAGCTTCCTTCCTCTTTATGTTCTGTTTTAGCGCATAATTCCTCAGATCCTAATTCTGTTTAATTGATCCTTAAGTGAAATATCCTAAAATAAACTCGGGAGGAGGGTTCAACATTAATGCATTCTAACCTGTGCTGACAGTTCTGTCAGGAAATAAAGAACAGGAGCTTGTGTTTTCTGATTCCAAACACCTACCTATCCTATCAGTGGATGCTGCTGCAGAGTTGACAAGTGCCACAGCGGCCTGTAGTTCCACATCTGCTCCTCCAGCGAGAGGCAGAACTCACCTGTGGGAGTCAGATCAGTCACAAGCCCAGTACTTCTGGAGTTAAGCTGTGTCTAGGTTTAACTGAAGCCATGGTGAGGAAGCGTGACTAATGCACCATACTCAAGTTCATGGTATGCCAAAGCAATACACCCTTCTTGTTGGTTATTTGCACAGGAGGCTATACAAGCACTTCTGGTGCCATGATCTTTAGTGTTCATATAAAACTACTTCTAATATAACACAAAAACAAAACTACTTTGGTATTATAAAGTAGCTTTAAATTTTTTAATGTAAATAGTTGCTTATATAAGTTCTAAGAACTGAAAGTCAAAACACAGGAAACGGACAAGTTTGAGAGCTGGGAACCAAGCCCCTCCACCCCACCCCCTGCTGCCACAGAGACATCATTTTGAAGGGCCCAGCGATAAGGTTTATCTGAGAGGCCAACAGCTTTTCTATTTACTGAGAAAATTCCACAGATGCACTGAGCCCCATACAGTGGGATAGTCTGGGGTCACTTCATTCTCAAAAGAGAGAGATGTTCTCTAGGTTTTATTTGTGGAAATTGTCTTTACCATTTCAAACCAAGCAAGGTCTTCCCCAGCTCAGGTGTTCTCCCACTTCCAGAGGTGAAGGACATGATTATAAAAGGAGCAAGTGGCCAGAAGGCTGATGTCAAAGTCTGCTGCCTCCAGATGCTGGTCGCAGTCGCAGATCTTGATCCCTGAAGTAGGCAGCCAGCCATCCTTGTCCTCTGCAGCCATCTGCAGAGGAGCCTCCAGCTTGCTCCCATTCTGGTGTGTGCTGCCACCCACTCCATCACTGTCAGCTAAACACTCTGAAGAGGGTGCTGGTGACGGGTCTGCAGCCTTCAGGGCAGGGTCCTGGCCTGCTGTCCTGGCCGCTGGGTCACTGCCAGGGAAGGACGGCTGGGGCTGTGGCCGACGGCGGAAGTGGAGCCAGGACCAGTCGACTCCGTACACCAGCGAGCTGGACAAGGGGCAGGACAGAGAGACTGCTTCCTGTTCTTCCTCTGGAACGAGATGGGAGGACCCAGGAAACTTGGTTAATCTCATCACCCACCCCCAGCAGGCCCTGCCCAGCCTCAAAGAGAAACTTCCAAGAACAAGCACTGTGTGTCACGCAGAGGACTGCTGAGACACAGGCAGAGAAGGGCAGACCATCCTGCAGTGAATGCACTCTGTGCCTGCAAGAGGGGGCAGCCTGCGCCATGGAGCTCCCATCCAGGGCGCCTGAGGACTCAGCGTGAGCCAGACAGAGGGAATGGGGTGCCTCAGAAATGAAGGGAACAAGAACACATGAAGCACACCACGGGGAAGCTTGATGTGTGTGAGAAACCACAGGCGTGGACGTGGCTGAGTTGCCACCTGGAACTGGCAACATGTCGGCAGTGTCCCGGCACACAGCTCCCTGGGGAACCTGGATCTGAACGGGGAGGAGCCATCGCTGCCTGAGCAGCTGTCCTTGTGGTGAGTCGCTATGGCAGCTCTGAAGACGAGGGGCAAGACTGGAAAATGTCAGACCTCGTTCTGGACAGAACGTAGCCAAGAAAGGGTGAAAAGTGACCCGTGAAGGAAATGATGAGGCCCCTGGTGGTCTGTGGTAAAGAACCGGCCTGCCAGTGCAGGATAGACTGGCTCAGTCCTGATCTGGGGGACCCACGTGCCGTGGAGCAGTGAAGCCCGTGCGTCGCCACTACTGAGCCCGCATGCCTTAGAGCTGGTGCAAAAAGAGAAGCTGCCCCAGCAAGAAGCCCCTGCTCTCTGCACCCAGAGAGAGGCCCGCGCGGTAATGAAGACCGAGCACCCCAAAAACGAATGAACGGAATTCAAGAAATAAACATGACGCGGTGTCACCAAACCTGAGGGGCCAAGGGGCCAGGACAAGGCTGAGGCTGGTAAACAGCTGTAGAAAACTGGCTGGTGAGCTGGGGATGTGAAAACTGGGGATTGGAAATCTGTCACCAGCTGGAAGGCCCAGGGGCCGGCCACTCAGTCTCCAGTCGCCTGGAAACCACAGCCATGGCCCCAGTGCAGGGATCAAAGCCACAGCAGAGTCGTGATCAGACTCTGAACTGCGACCTGAGTGAGCGGTGAAGAGGAGAGGCCAAAGGCGGTGTCAGGAAACAGACCAAGGATAACCCAGCGCACCTGAGACCCTCCTTCCCAAGCCAGGACTCTGCCTGAGCAGAGGGCACTCCAGAAAGAAGCCCGGAGCTGGGCTCTCCCGGAGAGCAGACAGGCACCTGGCACCACCACAGAAGGAAGCTGCCCCTCGCTGTGAACATCTGGGGGCCTGGGAGGCAGGGTTGCTGGCACAGTAAATGCCCACGGTACTTTCACATCCAACCACCACAGGCAATGTCCACTCGTGCAGGCACACACAGCAGCCCTCCTGCCACAGGACAGCTCCGGATGGTGACACAGCAGGCCCGCTGCTCGGGGCCCTGCAGCAAGCCCTAAGCAAGCACGCGGGGCAGCAGGCGGTCGGAAGCTTCCATGAGGAGAAAGAGCATACGCAACACCAGTCACAGCACAGCAAAACAGAATCGATCACGTGGTCAGAATACAGACAGCGTCTCCAGCAGGAAGCTTAGAACCTCCCACTAAACCACACTGGGATAAACAGGGAAATGCAAACTTGAATTACAGAATTTCTTCATAAAAATGAAAGCACAATCACCACATATCAGAACCTAAGTTCAGTTCAGTCGCTCAGTCGTGTCCGACTCTTTGCGACCCCATGAATCGCAGCATGCTAAGCCTCCCTGTCCATCACCATCTCCCAGAGTTCACTCAGACTCACGTTCATTGAGCCCGTGATGCCAACCAGCCATCTCATCCTCGGTCGTCCCCTTCTCCTCCTGCCCCCAATCCCTCCCAGCATCAGAGTCTTTTCCAATGAGTCAACTCTTTGCATGAGGTGGCCAAAGTACTGGAGTTTCAGCTTTAGCATCAATCCTTCCAAAGAAATCCCAGGGTTGATCTTCAGAATGGACTGGTTAGATCTCCTTGCAGTCCAAAGACTCTAAAGAGTCTTCTCCAGCACCACAGTTCAAAAGCATCAATTCTTCGGCGCTCAGTTTTCTTCACAGTCCCACTCTCAAACATCCATACATGACCACAGGAAAAACCACAGCCTTGACTAGATGGACCTTAGTCGGCAAAGTAATGTGTCTGCTTTTGAATATACTATCTAGCTTGGTCATAACTTTTCTTCCAAGGACTAAGCGTCTTTTAATTTCATGGCTGNCCATACATGACCACAGGAAAAACCATAGCCTTGACTAGACGGACCTTAGTCGGCAAAGTAATGTCTCTGCTTTAGAATATACTATCTAGGTTGGTCATAACTTTTCTTCCAAGGAGTAAGTGTCTTTTAATTTCATGGCTGCAGTCACCATCTGCAGTGATTTTGGAGCCCCCCAAAATAAAGTCTGACACTGTTTACACTGTTTCCCCATCTATTTCCCATGAAGTGATGGGACCAGATGCCATGATCTTTGTTTTCTGAATGTTGAGCTTTAAGCCCACTTTTTCACTCTCCTCTTTCACTTTCGTCAAGAGGCTTTTTAGCTCCTCTTCACTTTCTGCCATAAGGGTGGTGTCATCTGCATATCTGAGGTGATTGATATTTCTCCCGGCAATCTTGATTCCAGCTTGTGTTTCTTCCAGTCCAGCGTTTCTCATGAGGTACTCTGCATATAAGTTATTAAGCAGGGTGACAATATACAGTCTTGACGTACGTCTTTGCCTATTTGGAACCAGTCTGTTGTTCCATGTTCGGTTCCAACTATAAATGGTAACACCTCACAAACCAGTTAGAGTGGCTATTACCAAAGGGACACTAGCAAGGGTAGGTGAGAATGGAAACTGGTGTGGCCACTATGGAAGACAGTATGGAAACTCCTCAAAAACTAAAAGCAGAACCATCATATGATCTAATAGTTCCACTTCTGGGTATTTAGCTGAAGGAAATGAAAACTCGAACTAGAAAAGATTTGCACCTGTTCACTGCAGGATTATTTATAATAGCCAAGGCATGGAAACAACCTAAGTGTCCATGAATGGATGAAAGGATAATGAACAGTCAGTTAGTCACAGTCGCTTAGTCATGTCTGACTCTTTGCAATCCCATGGACTGTAGCCCACCAGGCTCCTCTGTCCGTGGCATTCTCCAGGCAAGAATACTGGAGTGAGTTGCCATTTCCTTCTTCTTGAATCAAACTTGGGTCTCCTACATTACAGGCAGATTCTTTACTATCTGAGCCGTAGTAGTGTATAGACATGCAAGGGACTATCATTTAGCCATAAAAAAGAAGGGAATTCTGCCATTTTTGACAACATGGATGAACTCTGTGGGCATTATGCTAAGTGAAATAAGTCAGAGAAAGACAAATACTGTAAGATCTCACTTACGTGTGGAAATCTAAAAGAAAAACAACAACAAAAAACCTCACAGAAGCAGAGAATAATTGCTGGTTGCCAGAGGCTTGGGGCAGAGAAGGCGATGGCACCCCACTCCAGTACTCTTGCCTGGAAAATCCCATGGACGGAGGAGCCTGGTGGGCTGCAGTCCATGGGATCGCTAAGAGTCAGACAGACTGAGCGACTTCATTTTCACTTCTCACTTTCATGCATTGGAGAAGCAAATGGCAATCCACTCCAGTGTTCTTGCCTGGAAAATTCCAGGGACGGGGGAGCCTGGTGGGCTAGCGTCTATGGGGTCACACAGAGTCGAACACGACTGAAGTGACTTAGAAGAAGCAGCAGCAGCAGCAGAGGCTCGGGGGTGGGCAAAATGATTGAAGGTGATCAAAAGTACAAACTTTTAGTTATAAAATAAATACATCACAGGAATATAATGTACAGCCTGCTGGTGACCACAGTTAAGACTTGAAAGTTGCTAGAAGACTAGATCTTAAAAGTTTCTCATCACAAGAAAAAAAAGTTTATTAACTATGTATGGTGGTGGAAGCTGACATATTGCTTGAGCGCCTATCAAAGTCCTGAAGGATATACAATAAATAAGTAGGGAAAAATTAAAAACTGAACAGTAAATTATATAACCTTTATAAGACTTTTATAATATTTATTGTTAAATATTATAGTATTTATTACTAAACCAACTTGCTTCCACTAGTATTCCTCAAAGGATAGTGTTTTCTCCTTAGGTATTAATCTCTATATCCAACAACACCAAGCATACAAGCAACTAGTAAACATGTGCCCATCAACTAATAAACAGTTCATTTTATTGAAAGCACACTTGATATTTGCTGTGAAAATGGTTTACTCTTTCATAAACACAACAGTGAAAGAGGTGCCTTTTCAAACATCAAGTAAAATGCTATAGTGCATGCTCACACTCAGCTGTGTCCGACTCTTTCTGACCCCATGGACTGTAGCCCACCAGATTCCTCTGTCCATGGAATTCTCCATGCAAGAATCCTGGAGTCAGTTGCCATGCTCTCCTCCGGGGGATCTTCTTGACCCAGGGATCAAAGCCACATCTGCTTGGCAAGTGGATTCTTTACCACTGAGTTACTTGGGAAGGATCCCCTCTGCCCCCATCCCCACCAATGCTACATCAGTCATTACTACCCTCTGGATACAAATCTACACTCATTAAATAAGCCCTATGGCCTACTCACAGCCTGGCTCAGAATGATTTTTCAGTCTCATCTCCTACCTCTGCCTGTTGGTCATACATCCTGGCCACACCAAACTTCTGCCTGCTCTCTAAACCCACCAGACCTAGAGAGTCCTTCACCCACTTCTCCACAGCACACTCCTACTCATCTTCCAAAACCAGTCACCATTTCTGTGAAGCTTCAAGGGAGAGTTAATCTTTGTCTGCACCTCTCACAGCATTATGCGTCAACTTCCCTTACCTGGTGAAACAGACTATATTAACCACCAAATCCTTCCAGAAATAAAGCTACTTAAAAGCAGAGGCTCATTCATTTTGATCATCTGACTGATTCCCACCACTTTTAAACAAGAACAAAATCATTGATGAATGCTAAGAAAAGCAAACAGATATTGTTCAAGCATTCTTTCTAATATAACCTGGAAATGTATATGTACGTGGAAACACATGAAAGATCAAATGAATTCATCAACCATCAGATTAGCTGGCGATTATCACTCTGCAAAAGGATTCATTATTATTTTTACCAGAAAGTGAAAGTGAAGTAGCTCAGTCGTGTCTGACTCTTTGCAACCCTGTGGACTGTAGCCCACCAGGCTCCTCCGTCCATGGGATTCTCCAGCCAAGAATACTGGAGTGGGTAGCCATTTCCTTCTCCAGGGGATCTTCCCGACCCAGGGATCGAACCAGGGTCTCCCGCATTGCAGGCAGACACTTTAACCTGAGCCACCAGGGAAGCCCTTTTACCAGAAATACTTACAATAAAGTCCCCTTTAAAAATAAACTCTTTGTAAAATTATCCCTTTTATCCATTTTGTTATGTGACTTTTCAGAACCATTTTGTTACAAACCTAGATACATTTCTGACTGGCAACAAGACTATCATGCAGTCCAAATAAGACAGTCCAAAATTCAAATTTTAAAAGGCAACATTGAGTAATTAAGTATCAAAATCATTCAAGAACCCCTTCAATCTAGTTTTAAGTTAAGTTGCTCAGTCCTGTCCAACTCTTTGCGACCCCATGGACTGTAGCCCACCAGGCTCCTCCGTCCATGGGATTCTCCAGGCAAGAATACTTAGATCTCTACAATTTCTGAAGCAAGTGTTTACTTTCTTTCCTCCGCTATCTGTATTTTAGTCTATCTTTTGTGCAAGTCACGTTGTAAAATGCTTCATTCAGTCATCTCTTAACCAAATCACTTGTGGAAGGTTTAAAGAAAACGCAACAAAGTTAACATTTAGGAAGCTTTTGTTATTATCAGTTGTGTCAGAACCTGAGTCAGATACAAGTTCTAAAAATTCAAATATAAATAGGACATAGATCTGACTTCATCTGTATAAAGTCTTTGCCAGGTTAAATCTGAGCTATACACGGAAACTGGGAATGAATGAATCTGAAATTCTAAGATTCATCTTCCCTCATTTTAGTAGTTAACAGCAATATTAATAGCCACCATTTAATGAACACCCACTATTCACCAGACATTTCACGTAAACTCTCCCCGATCCATCCAAAAGCCCCTTAAAGAAATCTGAGCCTCAGACACTAAATGGCTGGCCAAGGCTACACAGGTAACAGGTTCATGAGTGTGTGGTCAGGTGCTTCAGCTGTGTCTGACTCTTTTTAACTCCATGAACGGTAACCTGCCAGGCTCCTCTTGTCCATGGGATTCTCCTGGCAAGACTACTGGAGTGGGTTGCCTTGCCCTCCTCCAGGGGATCTTCCCAACTCAGGAACTGAACCCAAGTCTCCTGCATCACAGATGGATTCTTTACCCACTGAGTCAGGTAACAAGAACTGAGATTCAAATGTGAATGGTTCCAAAGATTAAAATTGCACTCATCTCACATGCTAGTAAAGTAATGCTCAAAATTCTCCAAGCCAGGCTTCAGCAATACGTGAACCATGAACTCCCTGATGTTCAAGCTGATTTTAGAAAAGGCAGAGGAACCAGAGACCAAATTGCCAACATCCGCTGGATCATGGAAAAAGCAAGAGAGTTCCAGAAAAACATCGATTTCTGCTTTATTGACTATGCCAAAGCCTTTGACTGTGTGGATCACAATAAACTGTGGAAAATTCTGAAAGAGATGGGAATACCAGACCACCTGACCTGCCTCTTGAGAAATCTGTATGCAGGTCAGGAAGCAACAGTTAGAACTGGACATGGAACAACCAACTGGTTCCAAATAGGAAAAGGAGTACATCAAGGCTGTATATTGTCACCCTGCTTATTTAACTTCTACGNGAGTACTGGAGTGGGTTGCCATTTCCTTCTCCAGGGTATCTTCCAGACCCAGGGATCAAACCCAGGTCTTCCAAATAAAGTTCTTAATAAAACTTTAATCCAATTATTTGCTGACAAGTGGGGCTGTGCTCCCTCCCTGTTAGTTGTGTAGCCTGAGGTGACCCAGTCCTGGAATCTATAGGCTTCTACAGTAGGGCTATTGGTGAGCACTAAGAGATGCATTTGCTGAGATGCATCTCCCACGACCTCTGCTGGCAGTGCCCCTGTCCCCGTGGCAGGCCACTGCCAACCCATGCCTCTGCAGGAGACCCCCAAATACTCACAGGTAGGTCTGCCTCAGTCTCCTGTGGTGTCACTGTTCCTTTCTCCTGAGTCCTGGCATGCATAAAATTTTGTTTGTACCCTCCAAGAGTCTGTTTCCCCCAGTGCTATGGAAGCTCTGTAATCAAACCCTGCTGGCCTTCCTAGTCAGATTCCATGGGGATTCCCAGTCCTTGGCTGGATCCCCAGGCTGGGAGCCTGATGTGGGCCTAGAATCTTCACAACAGTGCAAGAACTTTTTGATATTATTGTTCTCCAGTTTGTGAGTTGCCCACCTGGCAGGTATAGAATTTGATTTTATCATAATAGTACCCCTGAACCAGAAATCAAATTGCCAACATCCGTGGGATCATGGAAAAAGCAAGAGAGTTCCAGAAAAACATCGATTTCTGCTTTATTGACTATGCCAAAGCCTTNATGTGAGAGTTGGACTGTGAAGAAGGCTGAGCGCCAAAGAATTGATGCTTTTGAACTGTGGTGCTGGAGAAGACTCTTGAGAGTCCCTTGGACTGCAAGGAGATCCAACCAGTCCACTCTGAAGGAGATGAGCCCTGGGATTTCTTTGGAAGGAATGATGCTAAAGCTGAAACTCCAGTACTTTGGCCAACTCATGAGAAGAGTTGACTCATTGGAAAAGACTCTGATACTGGGAGGGATTGGGGGCAGGAGGAGAAGAAGGCGACCGAGGATGAGATGGCTGGATGGCATCACGGACTCGATGGACGGGAGTCTGAGTGAACTCCGGGAGATGTTGATAAACAGGGAGGCCTGGCGTGCTGCAATTCATGGAGTCGCAAAGAGTCCGACACAACTGAGCGACTGAACTGAACCGAAGTGAAAGATTAAAACTTAATTCACTTCTATGCTAACAATGTGTAATATTGAAATATTAACCTAAATTTCTATAAGTCTCTTTCCTTCTTTGAACTGCTTAAGGATAAATGATTTAATGTGTCTGTTTCTCATCACCTTCTTAGCATGCAATAATCATTCTTTGAAGCATTACTAAGACTCTGTGCCTGAAGTCTATACTTTTTGAATACAATAAGTAATACAGAAAACCTCAATTAAAATTAGTCAGGAATGGTTTGTAGAGGGAGTACTCACATATTCTCACACTCCGTTATTTGCATGCAGTGACCTTCACTGACATGCCGCACTGGAAGCAGCACTCTGCCCTCCCAAATAGAAAGTGCATCTAATTTACGGTTCCAAAGGAGGAATTTCTTCTTGCTCAGCAAGAGCCCAGGCAATAAGAAACCTCTCAGCTCCATAAATGAAAAGTCACTACCACCCGAAACTCTTACTTTCCTCCCTAGGACTTTCATTTAGAACAGACCCTCTCAACTCTCTCCTTTTCCCTATAAAAGCATGCTCCCTTTGTCTTTCGACGTGTGTGTGTGTGTGTGTGTGTGTGTGTGTGAAGTCACTTCAGTCATGTCCAACTCTTTGTGACCCTGTGTGTGTGTGTGTTGTCTTTGGACGTGTGTGTGTGTGAAGTCATTTCAGTCATGTCCAACTCTTTGTGACCATGTGTGTGTGTTGTCTTTGGAAGTGTGTGTGTGTGTGAAGTCAATTCAGTCATATCCAACTCTTTGTGACCCTATAGACCACCAGGCTCTTCTGTCCATGGAATTCTCCAGGCAAGATTACTGGAATGGGTTGCCATTTCCTTCTCCAGGGGATTTTCCCAACCCAGAGATTGAATCCATGTCTTTTAAGCCTCCTGCCCTGGTAGGTCGGTTCTTTATCACTAGCACCACCTGGGAAGCTCCTTGGACTTACTTATGGTTCACCATAGATTACATTTTCCAAACTGTAGTTCTGCGCTGTTCCTGAATAAACCTATTTTATTGTTTTAGATCAACAAGTTCTTCTTTGATACTTCGATACAGTTAACTGTTTTGAATAGCACACAACAGTAACTTCCTTTTACTGAAGTCTAGACAAATATCTTTTTGGAGAAGTTTCAGTACCATGTTTCATAAAAGTACCAGCTATTTTCTCTCAATGCTACTTAGAGGTAACCTCCATGGAGCTTAGCTTTTAGGTATTAAATGCTCTGAAACTAGCCTTAAAAATAAAGGAATGGATTAAAAGGGGCTCTCTAAATATTTGATTAAATACCAGGTGGTAACATCAATTTCAAGTATGAATTCCAGGCTGGTGAAGGAAAAAAAAGTTTCAATTCAATAAAAATTTTGTTCCACCAGCTCTGCAAAATTTCACGGCTCATCTGCATTCTCTTAAAGCTTCTTCACTGATGGTACTTGTTTAGAAAGGATCAAGAGCCAAGTTTAATATAGGATTTATTTAATTATATCTGTTTAGGACAGTTGTATGTGGGTAGTTATTCTGCCATCAAAGTAATTAGCATTAAGATCAAAAGCTCCTTGCGTGAATCCAGAATACAAATTTGTTTGGATTTTATGTCATGGAACCACAGAAAGAATCCAGTAAGTCAACTTTAACTGAATTTATTTATGCCTGTCATTTCCTTTGGGGCAAATTCATTTTACAGACTGCTGGCAAAATAAGAGACTCAAAACTGGTCAGCTTTTATTGTTTGGTATTAACTCTTTAAGTGGTAGCCATAGAGCTGAAGCTAATTCAGCCATGTTGTTGGTTCAAAGGGAACTTAATTACCTCAAGCCAAAGGTATTTATAAAATCAGTTGACAGGAAACAGATTAACTGCTATTATAATGTTCCTGAAGCCAGGAACTAGAAAACAAGATGAACTGTAATTAGAACAGCTCAAAAGCAAAGAGCTACCAGCTACTTTTTGTCCTTTTACTAAACTTGCAACAAAGTTTTATTTTATTATTTTTCACTCACCCTCTTGTGCTGTTTTATGATTAACATCAGTGAAATCTGCAATAAGAGTAGCTGTATGTGTTCACGGAATTACACAGAGATGAAAGGAGACTCCAAAGACCATCTAATGCAACTAACATCTGAAGAGTATGTTCCTTTTACTATATCCGCACTAAGCAACCACTCCTGGAGAAGGGAACAGCAACCCACTCCAGTATTCTTGACTGAAAAATCCCACAGACAGAGCCTGGTGGGCTACAGTTCGCAGAGTTCGACACTACTGAGTGACACACACACACCCCAACACATGCAATAAGCAACCAATGGATGAAACATTTTCTACCTATTAAAGCAGCCCACTCCATCTTCAGATGAATCCTGTACAAAGCTTTCACTCAGTAAATAAATCATTATCGTTTCTACTTAGTTGTATCCTTAAAAGTCATGAAAAGCAGATCTTTCTTCATATGCAGTCCTTTGAACATCTAAAGAGAGTGACTTTCTCCACCTACTCCATTCTTTCATGTGTGCCTAACATGAAATACAGTAAGTCCCATGTCTACGTTGGGCAAGCTTCAAAAAATGAAACTTATGTACATATCTAAAATTATTTTAACTTAAAAACATATAAAACTGTGAGTTACCTAAATATATTAGTTACCAACTTGATGCTCACACATACCAAAATCTTCCTTATGTGTATACAACTCAGTAAAATCAGATACCAGGCTGTTTTTATACTGTTTCAATAATTAATTGCCCTAACTGCCCCTAATGTACACAAGTGAAAAGTTCACATGAAAGACTACATGTTAACTAAAATTTTAATAAACATTTAACATACTTTCTATAAAGTTTTAGAGCTTTGTTTTGTAGTTTGCTTGAATAACAGGATGAATTATGTAGTTTCAAGTAATATAGATGTGGTCTCCCTTCCATAACTTTGACAACTTTCACCCAAAGTCAAACCAAAAAAAAAATAATAATAATATTTTTGCATTTTTTTTAGCCTAAGCCAGAACCTGAACTTAAGGCATTTTAGTCATCTGATTTCTGAAGGTCCTGAGATGGACTGCATAATATCTTTCAAGATCCTTACTTTCAGTATCAGTAGAAGTTACCTTAAAACATTTTACATGTCCTTACCTTAAACAGCAGTTCATTAAATTCTCAACTGAATGCTGGATATACAGACTGTTTTGAAAGGCTAACATCTCTCAAATTACAATGACAAAATTATTAAACATTCATTCTACAGTCACTTACCCAAGACTCATGGTATAAAACGGTTAGTAGATACATTGCATAATCATAATTCTGTCTCTTTAAAGGGCACCTTTAAAAGACAGAAAGAGGAAAGAAGTCAAAATGGTAAACTTTCAGTATACAGAATAATTTGCAAAGTACACAAATACTAAATACAAAGGATAACTTACATTCAGGAATTCCCTATCTGCCTTAAGAAAATTCTGTCCTTAGAATAAGAATTATCTATGCACTTTATGACTTGAGGACATTGAAAACTGATGCTATTTTTACTTTTATTTAGAGGATCTCTTCGCTTTCATTACTAACAAAGTTATTTACATATGATGATAGCTTTACACTATTTTTAATATGACTGTGTCAAACCCAAGCGCCTTTCATGATCTCAGGGCTACGAGTCTGCAATGACAGGAACATATCTGCTGTGTTTCTTTAAAGAATACAGAGAGACAGATGGTAATCTAGAAGTTCATCCTGATCTCCCCAGAGCTGATTCTTTTAAAAATGAGCTACACTACACAATGCTGTATTTTTATGCTGTCATATTTAAAATGGAACCAATGGCCCAATATTAGATAAACGTCTACATGAATATGAGCTGGCATTAGTTTTTAGGCTACAAAAGTAATAGAGAAACAGAAGTAATTACTTCTAATTTCTTTCAATATAAAATAAAACTATCATATGACAGTTGACTTCAATTGTACTCTGTTTATTCTGTATTTGGTTTAATAGTTTCCTACATAGTTGTTACAGTAAAACATATTTATACTCTGACACTTGTAAACTTAGGGAAAAAAAGCAACATTATCAGAAACTTGAAAAAATTTCTAACAGTAACACTTTTTTTTCATATAAATTTATTTATTTAAGAGTAACATTTTAAAGATTTTTTTTAAATTGCAAAGACTAAAAACACAGTGCTATTTTATGTTCTCTGAAGCTAGCAAGAGCATATTATTAATGTATTAATATTTCAAATCTATTTCTCCCTGAGCTTTTTCCACCCCCACAGTTGCTACCTCTGAATGTCAGGCTACTTCTCCATATACTAAGAAGCAAGACATAAAACCTAACTGATATGGCTGATTCATGCTGATATATGGCAGAAACCAACACAATATTGTAAAACAGTTATCATTCAATTAAAAATAAATTTAAAAAAAACCTAATTGATACTGACACCTCCCAATGCTTTGAAACTAGGATAAGGCGGGAGAGAGGACATCTGCCATTTGCTTTTCTTTATATTTTGACCTAATTTAGAAACAACCAAAGTATAATTCTAGAAATAAAATAATCATTTAGCAAAAACATACCAACAGCTTTGCTTTACCTCAAATGATCTAATTTATAAATTCATGTACAATAAATTTAATATTGCTTTTACAAACTTCTATGCTAGCATTGAAATTATGCTTATTTACAAAAGTGCCCTGATACATTAAATTTCCACATTTAATAATCTTGATTTTGAAATATAAGATTTCTATACTTTGATTTTGCAGAAAGCTGTTTAAGCATTAATCACTGGCAAATTATACTTCGTTTCCTTCTAACATCTTCCCTGAGTTTTACATGCACAAATATATTAAAAAATAACAATAATTTCACTCAGCTACACAAGCCTCTCCTTGAACACAAAGATCACATCAACAGGAGGCTAGTGTGAGGATATTAAAATATGAATGAGACAACTTCTCTGACCTAACAGGTTAATATCAGGCCTGCCAGGGGACTGGAGGACAATAAAGCAACACATGTGATGATACACTGAACTATTCTTTACCTGTCTGTCTTGATGGTAAGCACATCTGTGCTCTTGCAGTATCGATCTCCCACTAGTTTAATAAGTTTCTTCTTTGCATGATCATCTAAATTCAAACTGGAAAGTTTAACCTTAAAAATACATGAAAAAAATTATATACTTTAAATGAAAAAAAAAACAGTGGCAATATTATCTATACTAACATTAAAAAAGAAACCTTTTCAAACTCCTTTGTATACAGAGTTATCAATTCACAAGTATTATGAAGCCTGATCTTATCCACGGGAAAAAAAAAAAGGGAGCCAACTGGGAGTTCTTTGAATGTTCTGGGCGTAAGTACCTTTCCTAAAAGAATCAATGACATGTCTCTTGGATGAATTACAGTGCATAAGTGTTAATAAAGCTGTTTTTAAAAACAAATGGATGAAAAAAAATTTTTTAATAAAAATACATGGATGAAACATACAGGCTTTACGGACTCCTATCATGCAAGGATGAGACCCATATCACTGCAACAGTTTAGGGGCATCTAAGGGCTGCAGATATCTCAAGGAAGCCAGAATAGAGCACCACGAGGGGTTAAAGCATTTGGAATGATTTGGTTCAACATCTCTCAAAATGCTAGTTCCGCAAGCTGCTAAAAGGAATTTTAAAAGAATTTACTTCATTAAAACAGCTCTCTATTTAGGAAATGCTCAATTAAATTGGGTTCTTCATGGCAGGATTTCTTAGACAAAGCAAAATGTTAAAGAGCATTCTGAAATTTCAAAATGCAGGATGGTGATGTAATAATTTTCAAATTTATTCAACTTGTGATTCCACTTTTCAAGGGATAATTCATTAATTTAGTGTTTCTTAAAACATATTTTGGGAAATGCTGGGCTAAACGAGCATACTTTTTAATTTGCAGAGAATTATGGCCTTGGCTGAAAGGTATTATCCAGAGATAAATAGGCTTGATCCACAAAAACAGGTTACAGGCTAGAATACAGTCAAGTGAGGTAAACTAAAGATTATCTCTCCATGGAGAGCATTAAGCATATGCAAGAATTAAAACTAAATGAAGTAAAAGGCTAAGTAAGATTTTGAAATCCCACATATTTCTTCTTTCTAGCTTCAATAACCCACCATGTCTCTCAAGACAACTGTAGCATAAGAGCTTATTTATTTTCTCATTTTTCCCACTAGACCACAAACTCCTGAGAGTAAGAACAATATCTGTCTTGTTCCTGGCAATGACCTAGCACCTAAAAAGCACGCAACATATATCAGCTAAATGAAATCATACATTTTAAAAAGGGAGGATATGTTGTTTCTTTTTTAAGCACAGTGAATTTTTTTATTTGGATTAGAGAAAATAGGAAATAAATAAATATGAATGCAAAGACTGTTAGTAAGAACAATGACAATTAAATATTAATTCCAGAGGATGATCATATGGTGTAGGCAATGTGAAATTACTAGTCTTCTGAAAAGAATTTATGTCAACAATCAGGTTACTAGCCTGAGGGATAAAATGTTAGTTTTATGATGACTCTGATCGCTAGCATTATGGTGAATTACCTATAAGAAAACCAAAAATATACCTANTCCAGAGGATGATCATATGGTGTAGGCAATGTGAAATTACTAGTCTTCTGAAAAGAATTTATGTCAATAATCAGGTTACTAGCCTGAGGGATAAAATGTTAGTTTTATGATGACTCTGATCGCTAGCATTATGGTGAATTACCTATAAGAAAACCAAAAATATACCTACATTGTGATTATTATTATGAAAATATATGCATCCATACAGATATAGAACAGATAAAGAAACAGATTTTACATTCAGGTACTGAGAACGTAGTGATTTTTCCGTTTTAAAACTTGTTCAATAAAAATGAGATATTTAACAATAATTTTAAAAATTTACCATTAAAAAAATTTGTGTTTCTAGTTTCTTATGTGAGAAAGTAAAAAACAAAAATTGGCAGCAATGCTGATCATTACTGTGACAACTGATTTAAAACTCATGTTCACATTAACATTTTAATGGTCAAAAGTTATATAGGGTCTTATGCCAGAAACTCATAAATACTGCAGAAGCAGCTATGTGGTACACTCCCGCCACCTATTAGCACTCAAAGGCACTGCAAAATTGTAGTCTTTAACCTGGACTAAAACTCTTACTTTGAAGTTGACTGACATTTATTTGTCATTCTTTTTCCAAAATTCAAAAGAATCCTTAGACCTTTTTTTTTAACAAGTTACTATATCTTAAAGGGTCAGTATTAAACTACTAACATTATGCTCCAAACAATGTTGACATTTCAAATCACAGGTGGTTGCAGTAGGGTGTATATCTTCAAATGTCCACTTAGAATGACATAAATTGAAAGAAGTCTAAATGTGTGAAATAGTTTCTCTATTTACAAGAATACACAATTAGTTAAAGAACAATGGCATTAATACATAAGCCAAGAAACACATAAGCCAAGAACGGGACTTCATGTCTAGATTTCTACTTAACAGATAAGTGACTTTAAACGAACCAGGTGATCTTCCTGTCTGTTTCCTCATGTATAAAACAGAAAGAATTCACAGAAGTTTTGTCAGGAGTAAGTGAGATTAAATAGAAGAAAGCAATTTTAAAGTAAAATCCTACACAAATATGTTACTTTAAATTCTGAACTACTTCTATGACTTATCACAAAACATGATACCAACTATTCCTTCCCTGAATTTAAAAATCTGAGTGTCTCTAAATAATATTTTACAATAGCTGATTATCTTCACAATATTACATTAAATCATGTTGGTCTACACATTTTAGTCTCACTGTTTCACCTGCTTCTACCCTTAGACCACAATACCAGTCTGGACACTGGCTCTGAGCCTCAACTATCAGCAGATGGACTGAAACTAGTTCGGAAGGGCAGCCAGGAGTCAGGCAGCGGGTGTAAGGGACGGAGGAAGGTGTGGTGTGGTGGCATGCGGCAAGGAGCAGATCGGCAGGGATGGCCACAGGATGCAGTGAGTGGCATCTGCGGGCATACTTTAAATAAAGCGCTGATTATTTTTATGTGAAACAAAATCAGCAAATTTAGAACCAGCAGAGACCTTACTGTGTGCTCTAGTACTTAAGACTAAGGCCCACAAAAACTAAACCCCAAAGCATGAATCAGAATCTAAGTTTCCTAGAAATTCCCTGGCGGTCCAGAGGTGAGGACTCCACTGATTGCTGTGGGTCCAGGTTCAATCTCTGGTTGGGGAACTAAGATCCCATAAGCCCCATGGTATGGCCAGAAAAAAAGAATCTAGGTTTCTCTGGGTTCAGAGATTTTACCATAAAACACAGAACTCAGTGTTTTGTTGTTATCATTATTATTAAAATAAGTAACATTTATTAGGTTCTTAAAAATGTATGAGGTATTATTAGTCTATAATAGACACTCTGTTAACCCATGGAATGGTATCAGTAAAGCAGACTTTTAAGTTCTTCTCCTGTTTTCCTTTGTCGATCTATGTTTCATAAAATGTATATAATAAATCTTTTGTAATTTTTATATTTTAAGTATCTCTAAATACATAATTATATTGCTAGACACTTAAACTATCCTATGGAATTAAAAAAAAAAATGCTGAAAAGCTTTAAAAATTGATCTCATAACCCTGACACTGAAACTCAAAGAAAGAAAATTACAAGTTAGTTATGGCTGCTTCTGCTACTGCTAAGTCACTTCAGTCATGTCCGACTCTGTGCGACCCCATAGATGGCAGCCCACCAGGCTTCCCCGTCCCTGGGATTCTCTAGGCAAGAACACTGGAGTGGGTTGCCATTTCCTTCTCCAATGCATGAAAGTGAAAAGTGAAAGTGAAGTCACTCAGTCATGTCCAACTCTTAGCAACTCCATGGACTGCAGCCTACCAGGCTCCTCTGCCCATGGGATTTTCCAGGCAAGAGTACTGGAGTGGGGTGCCATTTCATTGCCCTCTCCGTAGTTATGGCTATAACACTGAAAAAACTTCTAAAAATTAAATTTTGCCTATTTGTTAGCATACAATGCAAAGATGGTTGCACAGATTTTCAGCATATTTTTGCAGTAAATTGGAGTCTTCCAATTTAAAATACAGATTATATGGAGTACAAAAACAAGCTTTTTGTATTGGAAAGCCCCTCAAAAAGCCCCTCTAGAATAGGTGACTCAAAAGTACATTAGTAAAGGATCCTCTGGACAAAGGGCTGATTCTAGGAATGGGACAGGAGTATCTAAAATGAACTAGGAGCACTTTGTGGTGTCAAAAAATGAAGATGTGTTTAAAACAAAAATGATGGGGCATGGCCAAGGAACAGAGGGGCCAAGTGAATAAAGTGTCCAACTGCCAAAACCAAAACAATTTGAGCAACACAATTAAGTATTACTGGACCAAAATCCAAGGGATGAAATAAATATCCCTGAGTTCACACTGATATAAATACATGATTGAATAAATAAACAAATGGAGGTGAACAGACAAATTCCCCACATAGAAGAATTCCAAAAAATCTGTGTGATCCTTCTCCCTCAAGGTGGTGGAGTATAACTTCCATAAATGTGGGCTATGCAGAGTGACTTCCTTCTAAAGGGTATACTATGGAAAGGAAGAAAAAAAAGAGCAATTTTAAAGTGGAGAAAGATCTAAGCTGCATCACCAATGATAAATCAAGTGAGCAACCTATACCCTCGCTCTGATACTATGAGAATGTCACTTTGCTTGAGGCTTTTTTCCCCAAAACGCAGAACAGTCCAAACATGAGAAAAACATCAAACAAATTCAAATAAATCAAAACTGAAGGACATTCCACAAAATACATAACTGGTATTTCTCAAAACTGTCAAAGGCACCAAAAACAAGGAAATTCTGAGAAATAATCAGTCAAGAACAGCCTAAGGAGACAAAATGACTAATGCAATGTGGTACCCTGGATGGGATTCTGGAAAAAAAAAAAAAAAAAGAACATTAGATAAAAACTAAGGAAATCTGAATAAAGTATGGACTTTTATTTAAAAGTGTATCAATAGTGATTCATTCATAGTTGTAACAAATGTACCAAAGTACCATAAGACATTAACAACAGGAGATATTTGGTAAGACATAAGGAATGATGCTAAAGCTGAAACTCCAGTACTTTGGCCACCTCATATGAAGAGTTGACACATTGGAAAAGACTCTGATGCTGGGAGGGATTGGAGGCAGGAGAAGGGGACGACCGAGGATGAGATGGCTGGATGGCATCACCAACCTGAAGGACGTGAGTTTGAGTGAACTCCGGGAGTTGGTGATGGACAGGGAGGCCTGGCATGCTGCGATTCATGGGGTCACAAAGAGTCGGACGCGACTGAGCGACTGAACTGAATTGAACTGAACAGCAAACTCCGTACTATCCTTGAAACCTCTCTGTAAATCTATTCTAAAAGTAAAAGTCTAATTAAAAAAAAACTGTCTGACTGCTGTGTGAGAAAGATACATCACGTGCTTCAAGAAACAAGGGCACGGGAAACAAGGGCTTCCAATACTAACTCAGGAGTTACTAGGCCACAGGTGGAACTGCACTGGCGTGTGGCATGTTCCTGGTGAGTGAGGCAGGGATTTGATGTCCCTCCAAAGCAACATGAGATAAAGACAAATGGTCCTAAATAAAATATTAAAATAGCAAATCAGTCAGTGGTAAAGTATAAGAATAATTCACCATAAACTGATCAGGATTCAGAAATAATTCAGTAATTGAAAATCTAGAAATATAATTTGTTACTTTAAAAAATTCAAAGGAGATCATTCCAAAAATACTAGTAAACGAGGAACAGGAAATGGCAACCCACTCCAGTACTCTTGCCTGTAAACTCCCATGGACGGAGGAGCCTAGTGGGCTGCCATCTATGGGGCTGCACAGAATTGGACACGACTGAAGAGACTTCGCAGTAGCAGCAGGAACACGATATGTCATTAACATAATAGGGACTACTGTCTCAAATTGGGGTCCATTTCAGAGTTAAAGGCTAAACACTAGAGCACACAAGGGACTACATAAACATTTTAGAAACTAATGCAAAGGAAAACAAAAAACACGATGTTAAAAATGAAAACTACCATTAATTATCATTTATTTCTTGAGAAATGACCCCAAGAATCAACTGAAAAGTCCTAGCATTCATATTTTGGTCTCCAAACATCAATGTTCACTAAAATGTATCAGAGTTCCTAGAGAAATAGCTAATTCCAGGTCTGAGATATGAAATACACTATAAAAGGAGACTGGGCCATCTTGTGTTAGAAGGCAAGGAAATTTTTGAATGCTAATGGGATTGTTAAAAAAAAAAAAAAAGGATATAGGAATCAGCTGAGACTCCTACTGGCCAAAGTTTGGACACACTTTGAATATCAAAAAGAATATGATTTTGATTAAAATTTGCTGAACATACTTATCTACACTTAATTGTTCAAGGGAAATGGAAAATATATAACCTCACATTACAGAAAGATTGTATTATCAGTCTCTTAAGCACGTGATCAATCTCAGCATACCAAAAATATAGTAACCAGACTTTAAGTGCCTTCTCATGGAATGCAATATAAAATACATAGCAACACCTCTCAAATACTGTTGTCACAGTTAACTGTAACGTAATCAGCCCCTAAAATCTAACTTCCAGCTTATATGATATACAGAAAAATGAGGTAAATGACATCAGGATGCATGACAAATACAGAAGGTAGGGAGTGCTGCAGAATAAAATGCCTGTCTCTTTAACTCGTCTGCATCATGGTGGGGGTGGCAGGTCGGGGAGTGGGATAAGGAGTGGCGGGGTCCTTTCCTGTTCTAGATTTAAAAAGACGCAAATAACATCGCAGGCAAATGCAACTGTGTTTGACTGGATCCTGGTTTAAACAACTCAAATGTCTACTGACTGTTAAGTGGATAAATAAAAGTGAAGTGAAAAGTGTTAATTGCTCAGTTATGTCTGATTCTTTGCAACCCCATGGACTATAGCCGCCCCCCAGACTCCTCTGTCCATGGAATTCTCCGGACAAGAACACTGGAGTGGCCTGCCATTTCCGTCTCCATGGGATCTTCCTGACCCAGGGATCGAACCCAGTTCTCCTAGTATTGCAGGTGGAATCTTTATCTGAGCCACCAGGGAAGCCCAAGTGGATAAAAAAAAAATGTGGTGTATCCATAAAATGAAATTATTTGGCAATAAAAAGAAATGAAGAACTGATACCTGCTATAACAGATGAAACACTGAAAGCATTATACTAAGCAAAAGCATACATGTTATATTATTCATTTACATGAAATGTCAAGAATAGGCAGTTCCACAAAGAAAGAAAGTAAGATTAGCAGTTGATAGGAGCTTGGGGGAAGTAAAGAACACTGGAGAAAAGGGAGTGATTGATAATGGGTATGGGATTTCCTTTCTATGGTGATGAAAATTTCTGGAGTTAAGTAGTGGTGATGGTTGAACATTTCTGTGACTATGCTAAAAACCACTGAGCTGTAAACTTTAAAAGGATGAATTCTATAGTATGTGAATTATCTCAACAAAGCTGCTACTAAAAAGAAAAAAGTAAGTTTGTAAGAAGTCAATACAGCATCAAAATGGGCAAAGGAGCAAAAAAAAAGTATTTTACAAAGGAATAAACTTTCACCCTCATTAAATTCAAAGACATATATATTTCAAATAAAATTTTTACCTGTCAAGCTAATAGGTAATAATAATATCTAATCTGGTAAGAGTATAGGAAAATACAGGCTTTTTCACAATCTGCTGGTATTGTATTTGGAGGAATTTTATATAATCAAAACTATTACAATATATATAAAAAATCCTTAAAAGATCTATATCCTTTGACCTGTCTTCTCATTTTAGTAAGTTATCTGAGGAACATAATCAGAAATATATATAAATATTAATTTCTAAGAATATTCATGTTTCTAATTTAAAAAACTGTTAGCCTAAATGTNTTGGAGGAATTTTATATAATCAAAACTATTACAATATATATAAAAAATCCTTAAAAGATCTATATCCTTTGACCTGTCTTCTCATTTTAGTAAGTTATCTGAGGAACATAATCAGAAATATATATAAATATTAATTTCTAAGAATATTCATGTTTCTAATTTAAAAAACTGTTAGCCTAAATGTATCAGCTTTATAGTCACACTTACAAAATGAAGTGTTATAATAATTCTTATTTTTAAAAAAATAACTCTTACCCTTAAGGTCACTACTCGTGCTTTGGGGTTTCGAATAGATGGTCCTGATGAGACATAATCAGCTGTGTCAATTTCAATTGGAAAATGCTTCTCACATTTCTCATCACTGTCTAACGCAGCTGGCCACTCAGTGCAAAAATCTGAGAATTCAAAAAAATTTCAATTGTAGTTTTATAATTCTCATTGTAATATATATTACCAGACAAAATCAAATTATTGAGGGAGATCACCTTTCAGGATACATGAAATGAAAGAACAGATTCTCTTCTGCACATTATATACATTATCATCCCACACGCGTCACTTTTCTTCCTAGGTGGATTCTAATTAGGGGATTTAATTAAGGGAATGATTTAGCTAGTTCAGGTTTGATGGGGAGCAGTAAGTTAAAAGGGAACTATGACCTGATGGAAGCTTATTATAGCTTTGCACGTATCTGTTAAGAGACAGTGTTAATTTCTGACCAATTGAAAGCAAAAAAATTTCATACAGCCTGGAGCATTATTGTTTTTGAAATGGCAATAGGTAATATGAATTCACATCGAAATGAAGGTTATTAAAAATCAGTTGAAGGGGAAACGGAAGTGAGCAGCAGGGCCAGCTGACCATAACAGAGTGAGAGTTTGTGTGTCGAACAGGTTGAGCATGAATGCCAGAGGACTTGAATCTCAGCTAAAGGACAGTATTCCAGTTACTGAACTGTCCAGCAAGTGGACCTTTTGAAAGTCATGATCTTCTTCGAAAAGGTTTCTCTTGTGTGAAAAATGAACTTCTGCCCAGTCATCCTCTTGAATTATCAGAAAAAAATTACCAGCTCAACCAAGATAAGTGAACTTCTCCACACTGAGAAACATCCAGGGTCTCTTTGCGCCACTAAAACTGCAGATGGAATTCAAGGCAGGGCAGCAGGTTAAGCGTTTCCATTTCTTCCAAGCTCAAACCTTTCACTGGGTATTCTGAAGGGTAATGATGAGACTATTGGATTTGAAGACATTCTTAATGACCCATCAAAAAGTGAACTAACAGGAGAACTGCATTTGATGGTTGAATATAAACTTGGCTTACTATAATGCTGTGTGCTGTTCATGGAAGTAGAAGGGGCTGCATCTTATTTATAATTGTCTTTTTCCTATAATTTGATGTGCACAACATTAAAAGTACTGACACATGGAAAAAAAAAAATCAGTTGAAGGGAAGTGAAAGAAGCTCTGAAGAGCTCTAAGAGGGGATTCCCAGGTGGTCCAGTGGGCAGGACTTGGTGCTCTCACTGTCATGGCCCAGGTCAGGGAACTAACATCCACCAAGCCACGTGGTACAAGCTCTACCAGAGAACTGAGATGTTGTCAACCTTCTTTATGAAATTGAGTCAACAGGGCCTCTAACTGTAAAGCCTCAGCTATAAATGATGCTTAATTCATGTTTCTTTTGACTTCTGAGCTCCTGGCACTAAATGGAAAGAAGAACAGACTTGTCCACATATTCACACAAGACAGCCAGTCTGGAGAGAGTGGGTCTACGTCTGAGATCCGGGCTACAACCAGAAGTTCTAAGCCCAGAGAACACTGCTCATAGCACAGAGGTGCAAACTCAGGCCTCAAATGAAAAGAAAAATCTTTCAAGGAAATGAGAGAGCTCCCAGCCTCCTGTGGCTCTCAGTATAATACTGAGGCGCTCCCTAGGTGGGCAACTGACTTCATTTTGCCCTAGTCAATCAAGTTAGTACAGTAGAGGGCGCCAGTCTGGGATGAAAACTTCTGAGATTATCAGGTTCTCCTTAACAGAAATCCCATTTCCTAAACAACCTCTTCCTAAGAAGAGCTAAAAGTAATAGGTTTCTTAGATCAAGTGCATGAGATCCCATGGATCTATGCTTTCTCCAACAACATTTTCCCTGAGCTAACGACTGTCTTATAGTAGACACTATACTTAGCTCCCGTTTAGACTTTAAAATCAGTCAGCAAAATGTCACTCCAGATTACAGAGACTTTCCAAGACCTGGGACTAAATATATGTTAGCAAATTAAGTATAGCTCACACCATTCCCTAAACACTGTGTTTAAGAGATCAATACCCAGACACACTGAGGGGAAAGAAATAGCTTTGCCATTAACAACATTTTGACATTTAAATAAAATGAACGGAGCAAAATTCCTGGGGTTAAACTGCATTCCCATCATGGACTAATCCCAGTATCCTGTAGTATAAGATGCAACAGTGCCAGGCAACTTTATTAGACAGACTAGTTTGGGGAATTTTATGAGTTACTGAGTTTGTACTGACCTTTAAAAAAAAAAAAANTTCGCATGGAGTTTCAGTTCAGTCCAGTCAATCAGTTGTGTCTAACATTTTGTGACCCTGTGGACTGCAGCATACCAGACTTCCATGCCCATCATAAACTCCAAGAGCTTGCTCAAACTCATGTCTATTGAGTCAATGATGCCATCCAACCATCTCCTCCTTTGTTATTCCCTTCTCCTACCACCTTCAATTTTTCCCAGCATCAGGATATTTTCAAATGAGTCAGTTCTTCACATCAGGTGTCCAAGTATTGGAGCTTCAACTTCAACATCACTCCTTCCAATAAACACTCAGGACTGATCTCCTTTAGGATGGACTGATTGGATCTCCTTGCAGTCCAAGGGACTCTCAAGAATCTTCTCCAACAGTACAGTTCCAAAGCATCAGTTTTTCAGTACTCACCTTTCTTTATAGTCCAACTCTCACATCCATATATGACTACTGGAAAAAACATAGTCTTGACGAGACAAATCTTTGTTGGCAAAGTAATGTCTCTGATTTTTAATATGCTATCTAGGTTGGTCATGACTTTCCTTCCAAGGAGTAAGCATCTTTTAATTTCCTGACTGCACTGTACTCTGCGTATAAGTTAAATAAGCAGGGGACAAAATACAGCCTTGACATACTCCTTTCCCCATTTGGAACCATTCTGTTGTTCTATGTCCAGTTCTCTCTGTTTTTTCTTGACCTGCCTACAGATTTCTCAGGAGGCAGGTCAGGTGGTCTGGTATTCCTGTCTCTTTAAGAATTTACCACAGTTTGCTGTAAGCCACACAGTCATTGTCTTTGGCATAGTCGATAAAGCAGACGTAGGTATTTTGTTGGAACTCTCTTGCTTTTTCGATGCTCCAGTGGATGTTGGCAATTTAATCTCTGGTTCCTCTGCCTTTTCTAAATCCAGCTTGAACATCTGGAATTTCATGGTTCATGTTCTGTTGAAGCCTGGAGAATTTTGAGCAATATTTTTCTAGGGTGTGAGATGAATGCAACTGTGCAGTAGTTTGAGCATTCTTTGGCATTGCCTTTCTTTGGGACTGGAATGAAAAGTGACCTTTTCCAGTCCTGTGGCCATTGCTGAATTTTCCAAATGTGTTGGCATATTGAGTGTAGCACTTTCACAGCATCATCTTTTAGGATTTGAAATAGCTCAACTGGAATTCCATCCTTCCACTAGCTTTGTTCATAGTGATGCTTTCTAAGGCCCACTTGACTTCACATTCCAGGATGTCTGGCTCTAGGTGAGTGATCACACCATCGTGATTATCTGGGTCTAACATTAGGCACCTGGAGTAGGCATGGCAACCCACTCCAGTACTCTTGCCTGGCAAATCCCATGGATAGAGGAGCCTGGTAGGCTGCAGTCCATGGGGTCGCTAAGGGTCAGACACGACTGAGCGACTTCACTTTCACTTTCATGCATTGGAGAAGGAAATGGTAACCCACGCCAGTGTTCTTGCCTAGAGAATCCCAGGGACGGGGGAGCCTGGTGGGCTGCCATCTATGGGGTCGCACAGAGTTGGACACGACTGAAGTGACTTAGCAGCAGCAACATTAAGCAACACCAATAAAGAAAAATACATCTAAAGGGAGAGAAGTTCATCATAATGTCTCAAAATAGAAGACAACATAACTTAATGAAAATAAAAGAGATTTTTCTTCCCTCATTTCAAGTGTAAGGTTATTAATCCTGCTTTTTAGACCTCTTTTTACAATCTTTTCATTTTTTCTTCTTCCTTTTAATTTTCAACTGGAAGGCCCTTACAGAAGCTCAAATTTCATCATAATCATGTTTACTAACTTACTTCTCCTATTAGCATAATCAAGCTACCTGTGAAGTTTCTGGTTTCATTTCCTTTTCTGAAAAGCCTTGATAACTATACTGAGCAAGTAGACATCACCTTCAGATAAACATGGGAGTCCATGTATCTCAATACTCAATCTTCATTTCCTTTGGACATATATCAAGAAATAGGATTACTGGATTATACAGTATTCTAATTTTCATTTTTTTGAGGACTCTCCATGGTGTTTTCCAGTGGCTGCACCAATTTGCATTCCCACCAACTGTGCACAAGGGTCCTCTTCACCACATCCTCATCAACACGTTACCTTCCTGACAATAGTCACTTTGGTGCAGTGATTTTGAATTTTTTTCCCCCTGATGATTAGTGAAGTTGAGCATCTTTTCATGTACTTATCAGCCATTTGTACACCTTCTTTGGAAAACTGTTGTCTATTTAGCTCTGCACATTTAAAATAAGATTTTTTTTTTTACTATTGAGTTGTATGAGTTTTTTACATATCTTGGCTAGTAGCCTTTTAAGAGATACGTGAGTTGCAAATGTTTTCTACCATTCCACAGATTGCCTTTTCACTTCACTGATGGTTTCCTTTGCTGTGCAGAAGCTTTTTAGTTTGATGTAGTCCCACTTGTTTATTTTTGCCTTTCTTGCCTTTGCTTTAGGTGTCAAATTCCCAAAAATCATTGCCAAGACCAGTGTCAAGGAGCTTACATGCAATGTTTTTCTCTAGGAGTTTTATGGTTTCAGGTCTTACATTCAAGTTTTTAATTCATATTCATTTTTGTGTTTAGTATAAGAATGTAGTCGTTTCATTCTTTTACATGTGGTTGACCAGTTCTCCCAACAACATTTACTGAAGAAACTATCCTTAAGTATTTTTGGTTCTTTTGTCACAAATTAACTGAACAAATACACGACTTTATTTTGGAATTCTGTTCTGTTCCATTGATCTATGTGTCTGTTTTTATGACAATACCATACTGTTTTCTGACTACTATTGCTTTGTAATATAGTTTGAGACATCAGGATGTGTGATGGCTCCAGCTTTGTTCTTCTTTCTCAAAACTGCTTTGGGTATTTGAGGTCTTTTACAGTTCTGTACAAATTTTAGGAGTTTGTTCCATGTCTGGGAAAAATTCCTTTGGAATTTTGACAAAGACTGCATTGAATCTGTATATTGGTTTGGGTTTTGTGGGTATTTTAACATCATTAATTCTTCCAATCCATATCTTAACACTTTTGATGTCTTCTTCAATTTCTTTTATCAATATTAGTTTTCAGTATACAGATCTTTCACCCCTTTGGTTAAATATATTCCTAAGTACTTTATTCTTATTTTTATTATGTGTTCATATATATTTTACTTTTATTTCTTCCAGTTTTGAGATATAATTGGCAATATAGCACTGTATAAGTTTTAAGCACTTTTTAAAAAAGCTGGCTTAAAACCCAACATTAAAAAAACTAAGATCATGGCATCTGGTCTCATCACTTTACGGCAAATAGGAGGGGAAAAAGTGGAAGCAGTGATAGATTTCCTCTTTTAGGGCTCTAAAATCACTGTGGATGGTGACTACAGCCATGAAATTAGAAGACACTTTGGTTCTTGGAAGGGAATTTATGACAAACCTAGACTATTAAAAAGCAAAAACATCACTTTGCTGACAAAGGTCCCTAGAGTCAAAGCAATGGTCTTTTTGAACCATAAAGAAGGCTCAGCACCAAAGAATTGACGCTTTCAAATTGTAGTGCTAGAGAAGACTCTTGAAAGTCCCTTGGACAGCAAGGAGATCAAACCAGTCAATTGTAAAGAAAATCAACCCTGATTACTCATTGGAAGGACTGATGCTGAAGCTGAAGCTTCAACACTTTGGCCACCCAATGCAAACAGCTGACTCAATAGAAAAGACGCTGGAAAGATGAAAGGCAAAAGGAGAAAAGGGTGGATGATGATGAGATGGTTGGATAGCATTACTAACTCAATGGACAAGAACTTGGGGAAACTTCGGGAGACAGTGAGGGACAGGGAGGCCTGGTGTGCTGTAGCCCATGGGGTCACAAAGAGTCAGATATGGCTGAGGGACTGAACAACAACAACTGTGCAATTTAAGGTACAGGGCATAATAATTTGAATTACATAAATTATGAAATAATTATCACAATACATTTAATGACTATCCATCATCTCATATAAATACAAAATAAAATAAATAGAAACAAAACTTTTCCCTTGTGATAAGAACTCTTAGGATTTCTTCTCTTAAATTTTCACAGATAACATGTAGTAGTATTAATTATATTTATCATATCATACACTACATCCTTAGTATTGTTACCTTGTAATTGGAAGTCTGTATTTTCTGACTGCCTTCATTCAATTCTTCCTCCCCCAACTCAGTACTTTATTCTTTTTGGTGCTATTGTAAACGATTTTCTTAACTTCTCTTTCTTAATCTCCTTCTGAACTCCCAACTTCACTGCAGAAAATGCAACTGATTTTTGTATACCAACTGTATCCTGCAACTTTATAATGAATGAATAATAAATAATAAATGAATTCATTTATTAAGTTTTTTTGGAGCCATTAGGATTTTATATCCATAAAATAATGCCATCAGCTAGTAGCAACAATTTTCCTTCCTCCTTTCCTATGCCTTTTGTTTCTTCTTCTTGCCTAGCTGCTCTGGCTAGAACTTCCAGTACTATGTTGAATAAAAGTGGTTAAAGTGGGCATCCCTGTCTTGTCCTGATCTTAGAAGAAAAGCTTTTAGCTTTTCATTGCTGTACTATGATATTAGCTTTGAGCTTATTACATGTGGCCTTTGTTATGCTGAAGTTTGTTCCCTCTATACACACTGTGTTGAGTTTTCTCATGAAAGGATGCTGAATTCTATCAAATGCCTTTTCTGCATCTACTGAGAAGATCGTATGATTTTTATCTTTCATTTGTTACTGTGATATGTCACACTGGTTTACTTGCAGGCACTGCACCATCTTGCATCCCTGAAATAACTCCTTCTTGATCATGGTGTACAATCCTTTTAATGTACTGTAGAATTTGGTTTGTTAATATTTTGTTGAGGAGTTTTGCATCTATGTTCATCAGGGATATTGGCCTGTGTTACTTGCCTTTATCCTGTTTTGGAATCAGGATAATGCTAAGTTTATGACTTTTGGTGTTCTCTTCTACTTTTTTGGAAGTTTGAGAAGGACTGATATTAATTCTTTAAATGTTTAGTAGAACAAACCAGTGAATTTGGAACTTGTGATTAACATATACACATGATTATATATAAATAACTAACAAAGACCTACTGTATAGCACAGAGAACTATACTCAGTATTTTAACCTATAAGGGAAAATAATCTATAGAAGTATACATAGATTTATACATATGTTTAATTGTATCACTTTGATGTACTGCTGAAATTAAGGAAACACTGTAAATCAACTATGATTCAATTAAAAAAAATCACCAATGAAGCCATCTGGAGTGACTAAATTTCCTTACTAGTAACTGGTCCTTTCAGATTTTCTATGCATGCTTCAGTCTCGGTACATTATATATTTGTAGGACTGTATCCATTTCTTCTAGGTTGTCCAATTTGTTGGAATAAAAATGTTCACAGTAGTCTCTTAGATCCTTTGCATTTCTGTGATATCAGCTGTAACATCTATTTCATTTTTAATTTTCAAGCCCTTCTTTTTCTTGCTAGATAAAGGTTTGTCTATATTGTTTATCTTTTCAAAAAATAAGTTCTTATTATTTCTGTTGTCCTGTCTTAATTTAGTCCCATTCCAACCATTATACTTCCCTCCTTCTACTAACTCTGGGCTAAGTTTGTTCTTTTTCTAGTTCCAAGTTAGGTGGCTTAGTTGATATTTTTCTTTATTCTTATGTAGACTGCTATTACTATAAAATTACTTCCTGGAACTGCTTTTGAGACATGCCATATCTCAAGATATTTTCTGGATGTCTCTTTGATTGCCTCTTTGAATCAGTATGTATTTAAGGGCATGTTATTTAATCTCCAGATGTTCGTGAATTTTCAATAGATTTCTAGTTTCAAATCATTGTGGCTAGAAAAAAATGTTTGTGATTTCAATTTTCTTAAATTTTATTAAGAGTTATTTTATGGTCTATCATATGATGTATCTTGAAATCATTTTTCATTTGTACTTGAGAAGAATGTGTATTCTACTGCTGTTGGATGGAATGTTCTGTAAATGTCTGTTAAATTCATTGGTCTAATGTGTAAGCTTAAATCCAAAGTCTCCTTACTGATTTTCCTTCTGGATGATCTACCCATTGTTGAAGGTGGAGTACTGAAGCCCCCTACTATAACTGTATTGCTTTCTATTTCTTCCTTCAATTCTGTAAATATTTTCTGTATATTAAGTGCTCCAATTTTGGGTGCCCAAATATTTACAAATACTGTATCCTTTTGATAAACTGACCCCTTTATCATTGGAAATGAGATTTCTGTTAAATTAATAAAATATTAAGTTCATATTATAAAACAACCACATACCTTTAAGAGCCTCACAGTGCTTTTTAATTGCTACAGGAGTCAAATGCAGAAAATTGGGAATCTAAAATAGAGAATTTTAAAGGATAAATTAGCTAAGTGTCTTTGTTTTTTGTTTGCTTTTTTGGCCATGCCACGCAGTGTGGGATCTTAGTTCCCCAACCACACAGACTGAACAAGGCCACAGCAGTGATAACACCAGGCCCTAACCACTGGATGGCCAGGGAATTCCTAAGTCTCTTAAAAATATGAAACACAATTTCCTTATAAAATTAAATCATAAGCCTCACAAACCTTGTAATAAATAAAATCTTTTTTAAACAATACTGAGTCCATGTCACAGATGTAAATTTAAGAAATGAATTTCCTGAAATAAAGATTCAGTACCAAGTATCTTATAAGAATAATGGTAAAGAAAAAAAAAATTATTTTTATAGTATTATTCCTGCCACAAATCTACAGGTGTACATATTTCCCTTAGAAAACTGAAAACACTTAAAGACACAGACCATTGTTAAATAATCTTAATCCCCCTGGAACACATACCACTGCAAGACATTTTCTGTTTTATCCTTAACAGACATTTTATGAATTGAATGGGATGAATAAACAAAGCAAGGAAATCTTAAATGAATAGTTAAATGAACTTGGGAATATGTTTATAATACATTGAAAGGTTCTCTATTTACAGGGCCAATGAAAACTTAGGTAAGGTCAGCGATTTGATTCCTTCAAATAAATAATTAACACTTCCTAGGATATTGGAGAAGGAAATGGCAACCCACTCCAGTGTTCTTGCCTGGAGAATCCCAGGGAAGGGGGAGCCTGGTGGGCTGCCGCCTATGGGGTTGCACAGAGTCGGACACGATTGAAGCGACTGAGCAACAGCAGCAGCAGCAGGATATTTTAAAAATAATGTTAAGCATCTAAAGAGAAAATTTAAAGAAACTTATTTTGAAAGAAAATCTGAATAAGCAGAAAGTTCCTCCAAACATTATGTCTGGAATCTTAAGTACCAATCAGAAAATGGTTATTTTAAACAAGAGAAAACAGACACCAAATACTGGGATTACGGGGGTGGGTAACTTCATTTTCTATACTTCTATTTTTGAAACGTGACTCAAAGTCATAAAAGGAAAAAAATAATAGTGAGTGCTTACACAGGATTTATATTGGCACTGCTTTATGAACTCTGCATATATTACCTCAGTTTACAAGCTTATCCATATGGCACTTACTGGGAACAGACCATATCACTGGATTAAGCATATGGTGATTCTTGAAAGGGACAGCATGCATTAAATGTTTAGATTTTTATATTTATTAGAATTCGATTCACGACCACCATTACAACATTATAAACATATTGTTACTCTCTCTCACAGTGATATTTTCCAAAGTTTTTTTTTTCTTTAAACTAAGTTGAATTCTTCTCTTCCATTTGAAGAAAAGATTAGTTTTACAAGTGTTTGCTTTATCTCTTGAAATGTTCCCTTGTCCAAATTTCATCTGCCTGTCCCCAGCAAAAGATGATACCCTTTCCATGTTACTATCTCATTTAAAAATTTTTTTAAATTTACTATCTCATTTTTTTACCATCAACTTTTAGCAAATTTTTGTTTTTCATGAAGTAGAAAATAGTTTCTCTTGTTTAGTAGAAAATACAATTCCTTGATGATAATTTCATTGTAGGTAAAAGGAAATCATCTAAGACATGCATTCCCTGGTGATGGACATTTATATTTTAAGAAGTCTACTTTCCATAAATCACAAAAGGTGCTATCAACTCATTATAGATGCATTTAACTGAAGAATTTAACATGACCTATTTTGCTTCACGAAATAAAGAAGTTTAAAGACTATAACAATAATACTAAATTAATTTTCTGGAAAGTTTAAAAATCTTTTTTAAAAGTAAAAACTTCACTCCCCGCCCCCTCCCCCCCTCACTCTCAAATTAGGTTATTTCATTTAGTTCTGCTTGAAAAACACAATATAGAAAAGATACAATAGAACAAAAAAGACAGTGGAAGCCACAAGACCAATTAATTACCCACTCTTAAATGCCTAGAATTCTTTGAGCCATCTTTCCCAGGGATAAGTAAAACATAGTATCCATTATTACCTGCAAAACAACTGAATTAAAATACAGTAGGCTGCTATGCACTGAACCTTGAAGTGTTGGGGGGAGGGTGGCGGCAAGGGCAGGGGGAGGGTAGGTGTCAGAGGGAAATCAACATTTATTTAAATATAAGTTTCAGCCAATGAACCAGCAACTTATCCTACCTTTAGAAGTTCCAGATTTCCCTCCTTAGCCATGGGCACTCCCCTTTTTACCGGATAACCCATTCGAACAGGAAGAGGTACTGCAGAGGGTTTAAACGGAGCTGCAACAGGGTAAACACTAGGCCAGTCCTGGTCAACAGACATTTTCTCTGTCCTGGGAGGTAGTGCCTGAAGAAGGTAAAACAGTTTAATATTTTAAATATAAACATGAACTTTAATTTTAAAGGAAAAAAAGTACAGTTAAGAGAAACACAAGGACTTGCAACCTATATAAAATCTGACGTCCCATAACTGCTGCTGTTGAAATTTTAAAAAACCCAAAAAACAAACCTACCTAAATATCCTTGGCAGTTTCCTCAAACCCTGTGGAAAGGTACCCTTTAATAGCACATTTGCTTTACAAAAAAAATTTCTCTTACTTACAGTCTTTTAGCAAACTTTCTGCATATTGTTTATGAAGGGGTCAGTAACGGTATATTTTGAATAATTTTTAAAACTTCAATGAAAAGTCACTACATGAGATGAAAATGAGAATTTGAAATAAGGAAAACAAGAAATAAGAAAAATAAAGAATAAGAATTCAGAAATAAATTAAGATTAAACTAACTGAATAGACACATAATGAGAAATGTTTTCCACGCCCAGAGAATAGCTAGCTACATGATAACTTAGTCAAACACATTAACATTTATTTTATTTTTTAAACTGTATTTGACAGATGAGGATGGACAACCTTTCCTTTAAACCCAAAAGGGAGATTCGAAGATGCAAAACAAGGTNTAAGTTTCAGCCAATGAACCAGCAACTTATCCTACCTTTAGAAGTTCCAGATTTCCCTCCTTAGCCATGGGCACTCCCCTTTTTACCGGATAACCCATTCGAACAGGAAGAGGTACTGCAGAGGGTTTAAACGGAGCTGCAACAGGGTAAACACTAGGCCAGTCCTGGTCAACAGACATTTTCTCTGTCCTGGGAGGTAGTGCCTGAAGAAGGTAAAACAGTTTAATATTTTAAATATAAACATGAACTTTAATTTTAAAGGAAAAAAAGTACAGTTAAGAGAAACACAAGGACTTGCAACCTATATAAAATCTGACGTCCCATAACTGCTGCTGTTGAAATTTTAAAAAACCCAAAAAACAAACCTACCTAAATATCCTTGGCAGTTTCCTCAAACCCTGTGGAAAGGTACCCTTTAATAGCACATTTGCTTTACAAAAAAAATTTCTCTTACTTACAGTCTTTTAGCAAACTTTCTGCATATTGTTTATGAAGGGGTCAGTAACGGTATATTTTGAATAATTTTTAAAACTTCAATGAAAAGTCACTACATGAGATGAAAATGAGAATTTGAAATAAGGAAAACAAGAAATAAGAAAAATAAAGAATAAGAATTCAGAAATAAATTAAGATTAAACTAACTGAATAGACACATAATGAGAAATGTTTTCCACGCCCAGAGAATAGCTAGCTACATGATAACTTAGTCAAACACATTAACATTTATTTTATTTTTTAAACTGTATTTGACAGATGAGGATGGACAACCTTTCCTTTAAACCCAAAAGGGAGATTCGAAGATGCAAAACAAGGTAACATCCTTCTAAGCAACAGACCAGTGTAGCATATATCCTGGAAGCGGTACTCCTGTGAAAATGAGTACTCCATATGATTATAAATGGTGCTACTTCAGTTCAGTTCAGTCACTCAGTCATGTCCGACTCTTTGTGACCCCATGGACTGCATCATGCCAGGCCTCCCTGTCCATCACCAACTCCTGGAGTTCACCCAAACTCATCTCCATTGAGTTGGTGATATGCCATCCAACCGTCTCATCCTCTGTCGTCCCCATCTCTTCCTGCCCTCAATCTTTCCCAGCATCAGGGTCTTTTCAAATGAGTCACTTCACATCAGGTAGCCAAGGTACTGGAGTTTCAGCTTCAGCACCAGTCCCTCCAATGAACACTCAGAACCAATCTCCTTTAGGACGGACTGGTTGGATCTCCTTGCTGTCCAGAGACTCTCAAGAGTCTTCTCCAACACCACAGTTTAAAAGCATCAATTCTTAAGCACTCAGCTTTCTTCACAGTCCAACAATCACATCCATACATGACTACTGGAAAAACCACAGCCTTGACTAAACAGACCTTAGTTGGCAAAGTAATGTCTCTGCTTTGGAATATGCTATCTAGGTTGGTCATAACTTTCCTTCCAAGGACCAAGCATCTTTTAATACCATGGCTGCAGTCACCATCTGCAGTGATTTTGTAGCCCAAAAAATAAAGCCAGCCACTGTTTTCACATCTATTTGCCATGAAGTGATGGAACCAGATGCCATGATCTTCGTTTTCTGAATGTTGAGCTTTAAGCCAACTTTTCACTCTCTTCATTCACTTTCATCAAGAGGCTCTTTAGTTCTTCTTCACTTTCTGCCATAAGGGTGGTGTCATCTGCATATCTGAGGTGATTGATATTTCTCCCAGCAATCTTGATTCCAGCTTGTGCTTCCTCCAGCCCAGTGTTTCTCATGATGCACTCTGCATTAAGTTAAATAAACAGGGTGGCAATATACAGCCTTGACATACTCCTTTCCCTATTTGGAACCAGTTTATTTTTCCATGTCCAGTTCTAACTGCTGCTTCCTGACCTGCATACAGATTTCTCAAGAGGCAGGTCAGGGGCTCTGGTGTTCCCATCTCTTTCAGAATTTTCCACAGCTTGTTGTGATCCACACAGTCAAAGGCTTTGGTATAGTCAATAAAGCAGAAATAAATGTTTTTCTGGAACTCTTTTGCTTTTTCGATGATCCAGCAGATGTTGGCAATTTGATCTCTGGTTCCTCTGCCTTTTCTAAAACCAGCTTAAACATCTGGAAGTTCATGGTTCACATATTGCTGAAGCCTGGCTTGGAGAATTTTGAGCATTTATTTACTAGCATGAGAGAGTTCGGTAGTTTGAGCATTCTTTGGCATTGCCTTTCTTCGGGACTAGAATGAAAACTGGCCTTTTCCAGTCCTGTGACCACTGCTGAGTTTTCCAAATCTGGTGCCACTTAACTTCCAACTAATGTGCCTTTGTTCTGAATCCACACTTATGAAGGGACCTTATAATCTGGATTCCTCCATGAAGATGCCCACAGGGTGAGACCTAACTGGTTAGATGAATGAATACATCCCAGGCTGCCTGACTGTTCAAAGCATCATCAAAAACAATTTTTTATTCTGGTTTATATACCTATTTCCTGGGAGTAAGTGAGTGAGTCTGCCTCTGAAAAGATGATCCATTCTCAGGGAATTGACAAAACCAATCAAAGACTAGACAGAGCCAGGGCTTCAGGGTCACCCAGCGCACATGCCCTTTTGAAGCCTGCTCATGTGGTACCCTCTACCTCATAATGAGGATCTGCCTTACTTTAGATCAGAAACCCACACAACAGTCTACACCAGAGCACGTTAACTGCTTACCTTCCTTCTCGGTGGCCTTTCATGTTTGGAGGTTCTTTCTGTTGTAGCTAAAAGACAACACAACAGTTGCAGAGAATTTTATTAGTATGGAGTTGTTCTACATTGTTCACGATCCCACAGTTCTCACATAATTAAAGTAGTTAGTTATATAAAAATGAGACAATAATTCATTTTCTATAAGTTCAGAGACTAAATCATTTTAATGCAAATGAAAAGTCAGAAATAGATAAGAAAATTAAAGAGTTACTTGAAAATAGACTGTGATTGACAATACATGTGCTTAGTCGCTCAGTCGTGTCTGATTCTTTGCGACCCCATGGACTGCAGCCCTCCAGACTCCTCTGTCCATGGGGATTCTCCAGACAAGAACACTGGAGAGGGCTGCCATTCCCCTCTCCAGGGGATCTTCCCAATCCAGGGCCTGAGCCCAGGTCTCCTGCATTGTGGGTGGATTCTTTACAGACTGAGCCCCCAGGATGATAAGATACAGTTAGCTCATCAAGTAAGATATATATTTTAATAAACTTTAAGGTTGTCAAGTAAACTCACTCTCCCAAGTTGAAATATCTAGTTAGAAATAAGTATTTTGCATCTTTATAGTTGGTGATGGTCAGGGAGGCCTGGTATGCCGTGATTTATGGGGTTGCAAAGAGTCGGACACAACTGAGTGACTGAACTGAACTGAAAGACAGCTGGTTTGAAATGTTCTAACATATCTTTGCTCATATCTGGTATTACTCTGTTCTTTATGCACACAGACAAAATAACCTTCAGTTTTCCGTCTCTATTGTTAATTAGAACTGCCAATGCTATAATAGCATCAAAAATAACAAAAATCATAGTTATTCCTAATAAATCACATAACTGTACAAGAAAAATTATTTACATATACTATCTTTTAAAATATTAACTTATGTCTCTCTAAATTAATGTTTTGCTATACTAAAATAATATGAAGTAACTATATTTAGTACTTTAATACATCCAGACACTGAGCTAAATGCTTTTCATTATCTTCTTTAATCTTATTCTTCACAGTAACTATAAACACTAAATATATTATCCTTATTTAGAGGTCATTTAGCCAAGAAAACTAAAGACACGGTGTTAGGATAATGAAAGCTCAGCACAAAAGACTTCACACTCTGAACTACTGTCTCCAGCCTCTCTTCCTTTCACAAAGCCCTAGGCTACACTGGACTTTCAGTACTGGCCCCTGAGTTTTTCTCTGAACTTTCTGTTCTCTCTGCCTGAAATGTATCTCCCTTTCATCTACCTGGCTTCTGTCCTCTACTCCCTCTCTACCTCATTCCTTTATCTGATAAATTCTTATTCACCCCTCAGCAGTAATTCACTGATTCATTAAAAAATTGTTTGAGTGGTACTGTGTACCAGCAACTCAAAAGGCAGCAATGAACAACAGACACATAGTCCTTGCTCTTACTGAATGCAATCAGTCAAATAAGGTAACTATCTAGCAAGAAATTTCAATAAAGAGTGATAAATATTAATGTAAACATATAGCAGGGGACCCAACTTAGTCAGTTAATTAGGGAAAAAACCTTAAAGATGAGCAGGAGGTAGCCATGGGAATAAGCAAGTGAAAAAAAGTGTTCTAGAGTAAAAGAGAAGATGGAAAATCAAAATAATCAAGTTCAAAATGACTGAAATTTAAGAGTAGGGCATAAAATGCACCCAGAAAAGTGGTGTTTAATAGGTCAGAGACAGGGACTTTCCTGATGGTCCAGTGGCCCAGTGGCTAAGATTCTGCACTCCCAACACAGGGGGCCTGTGTTCTAGCCCTGGTTAGGGAACTAGATCTTGCCTCAACTAAGATGCATCTAAGGTGCCTTAGATGCCTAAACTAAGACCTGGCACAGCTAGATAAATAAATTAAAAAAAATTTTTAATGAAAGGCCAGAGATACATTTCAATAGGCATCTCAAGTAAAACACATCATAGACAGAGCTCATGACTTCTTTCTTCAGTCTCCTCAGTTCCTGTAAACGGTATCACCATTCATCCAATTGCTCAAAATCTAACATGCTTCCTTGAGACTCTGGCTCAAGGCCCCATATCAAATTCATCAGGGAGTCTTGTTGGGACTGCCTTCAAAATATATCCCAAATCCAATCACACCAGCACCTCCACTGTTAGGTCAATCCACGTCACTACCATCTCATTTGAAGCACTCGAACAGCTTTCAAACTGATCTCCTGGCTCCCACTCTTACACCAAGCTAGCCAAACAGCAGTCAGTGATCTTTCAAAAGTATAAATCACATTACCTCACTTCCTGTTCAAAACCTACCAATGTGATCCCAAACTTATAATAAAATCCAAGCCAAATGCCTACAAGCCTTTACCAGATCAGGTCATTATGTATCTTTCTGACATCTTTTACTTCTCCTCTTTACTCACTTTAGCTCCAGCCACATTGGTCTTCTGTTTCTTGGTCACACCCATAACCGCATTCTACTTTTGAGCCTCTGTACTTTCAGCTCCCTATACCAACAAGGCTCTTCCCAGGGATGCTCAAACATCACTTCCTCAGGGAGTTCTTTTCTGACTATCCGATCTTGTCATGCCCTATACTGTAAAGCGTCTGACTGCAATGCAGGTGACCTGGGTTTGATTCCTGGGTCGGGAAGATCCCCTGGAGAAGGAAATGGCAATCCACTATCCACTCCAGCACTCTTGCCTGGAAGATCCCATGGACGGAGGAGCCTGATAGGCTACAGCCCATGGGGTNAAGCGTCTGACTGCAATGCAGGTGACCTGGGTTTGATTCCTGGGTCGGGAAGATCCCCTGGAGAAGGAAATGGCAATCCACTATCCACTCCAGCACTCTTGCCTGGAAGATCCCATGGACGGAGGAGCCTGATAGGCTACAGCCCATGGGGTCGCAAAGAGTCGGACACGACTGAGCAACTTCACTTTCACAGCCTCTATTCCCCCAATCTATTATTCTCAAGACCCTATTTTACTTTTCTTCACAGCATCTGACATTGTTTACCTATTTATAATCTGATTACCTACCAAGAATGTAAACTTCATGAGATGAAGGGCCTGCTTTTATTATTATTCATTTATTTATCTTTGGCTGCACTGGGTCTTCAGTGTTGGGCAGGATTTTCTCTAGCTGCAGCGAAGGAAGGCTTCTCATTGCGGTGGCTTCTCCTGTTGCGGAGCACAGGCTCCATGGTCTTCGGGTTTCAGTCGCTGCAGCACCTGGGCTCGGTAGTTGCGATTCCCAGACTCTAGAGTACAGGCTCAGTAGCTATGCACTGGAGCGCTGGTTTACTTGCCCTGCTGCATGTGCGATCTTCCCTGACCAGGGATCAAACCCTTCTGTCCTGCACTGGTAGGTGGACTCTTAACCAATGGATCACCAGGGAAATCTGAAGGGCCCTGCTATATTCCAGTATCTAGAACGCTACCTAGCACACAGGAGGAGTTAAGTATTTGCAGAATGAACAGATGAACGAATGATTAAAAAGTGTTAAGACTATTAAGTGCTATGATGATGCATTTAGGAATTTACTATTTATCTCAAAGCAATGAAAAATCTTTTGTATATTTTGAACATGGGAGTGGCAAGTTACGATTCGCTTTTTGCACACTTCACTCTGGCTGTTGTGAAAATCCAATGTAGGAGAACAAGAGCAGAAATAGAGACCAGCAAAGAAACTATGGCAAACAGGAGATATGGTGGCCTAAACTGGACAATACTAGAAGTATTACAGAAAATAGCACGCATAAGACAAGACAAATGACTGGCAACGCTCCCTCGACAGAGCTTTTTTGACACTTCAGGGTTCTTGCTCGGTGTTCCCACCCTCTTACTGTATTCACGATTCTACTAACAGCACCTAACACTGCAGAGTACTCGTACCTAGTCTACCCACAACTAGACTTTTCCACTAGATTCCTCAAGGCAAGAACGGTATCAGGCAGCCCTGAAATCTCTCTTGAATGAAGGTCACCTCAGTACGCCTACTGAATGAAGGTCAACCCTCTTTGGTGACATAGCTAGCCCTGGAATTCAGAGCTGTACCGTGTTCCAGGCCATCTGCAGGCCTCTCTTATATTTCGGGAAAATCTGTGGTTCAGCATCAGCCAACAAATATTCCGAGAACCAGCAATCAGAGAGAGACTTGTGCCGCTGGCCCTGGGAGAGACTACCAGAAAGCCCAGGTCACGGAGAAGGTGGGGAAGTAAGTGCGCGGCGCCCTGAGGACCAGAGAAACTGACTGCCAAGAACCAGGCGACACTCCGCGCAGGGGTCACTCCTAAGTCCGCGGTTTCCTACTGCTAGACCAGTGACCGGCACGGGGGACGTACTTGAATCCCCAGAGTGGCTCTGGCTCCGCCACCGCAGCCGCCATCATGCGCCGTATTCCGCCCGCTTAGAGCCCCCAAAGCCCGGAGGCGACGCGACAGACACTCACGCGGGCTTAGTCTCGGAGCGCCAGTGACAGCAGACACAGCGGTGGAAAAGGCACGAAGGGTCCTGGCTCGCGTCTGCACAGCCAACCACGCAGGGACCGAGGGGGCCGCCATGTTGGCCAAGACGGCAAGCGGGAAGGGACAAGCGCGACTCCGGGTCAAGGGGCGGGCTTGAGGCCCTACTGCGCAGGCTGGCGAGCCCCGCCCCGCCCCTGGGCGGGAGAAACAGGAAGCACGTGGGCCTCGAAATGCAGAGCAGGAGTCAACTAACTGTGCAAGAAAATACTCTCCACGTAGAAAAAGGAATGGAACAGATTTTGTAAAAAATCGAAGCGGTCAGTCCAAAGACAGTTGTAAAGAAGGACCATAAAGGATGGGAGAAACGTGGCTTATTGGAGGGCGGAATCTCAGATGGTCTGGGAGTCTGGCAGTCTGCTCTAAGGCCCTGCTTCTTTGCAGTTGCTGATTTTCTGCACTTTCTTGAATTAAAGGAAGTCTTCAGCTAGTGCATGTGATGCGCTTTAAGGAGAGAGGCAGTATCCAATAAGTGAAAGGATGGCCAATTGAGCGAGACTAGTTGAGTTCAGTTCAGTCTCTCCCTCGTGTACAATTTTTTGCGATCCCGTGGGCTGCAGCATGCTGGGCTTCCCTGTTCATCACCAGCTCCCGGAGTTTACTCAAACTCGTGTCTATTGAGTGGGTGAGCCATCCAACCATCTCATCCACTGTCCTCCCCTTTTCCTCCTGCCTTCAATCTTTCCCAGCATCAGGGGCTTTTCAAATGAGTCAGTTCTTTGCATGAGGTGGCCAGAGTATTTTCAGCTTCAGCATCAGTCCTTCCATGCATATTCAAGATTGATTTCCTTTAGGATGGACTGTTTGGATCTCCTTGCAGTCCAAGTGACTCTCAAGAGTCTTCTCCAACACCACANAACAAGCACGTACTGAGCACTCTCAACATGTCGGGCACAAGGATAAGTACTAAAGAATGAAAAGATAAATAAGACATTGCCTGCGATTGACAGTCTGTGTATTTATAGTTTAAATGTCTTAAAAATAACACTGATTATTGAGTGTATTGTAAGATTACTGGGTTAATACCACTTGACTATTCTAGCCAAATGGCAAAAACAAAAGGATTCTTAATAGGGAGAATGTGAGAAAATATGGTAACTTTACTGAGAATTCTTATACTGAAAAAAAGTGTTTAATAATAGACCGTCTTCCGCTTGTCTTCTTTTTCTATTTTTTCTTACCCCACATGTAGGCATCACCATATACAAAATGAGAATCAAATTGAAGCCTACAATTTTCTATCTGTAAAATAAATGAGCCTCCAAAGCCACACTAATGAATCTTTACCATTTATTCACAGAATATCACATGTAGAAAGATGGTCATTATATGAAATTAGTTTGACTAGAAGATCTTCCTAATTCGTTCAGTCTTTATAGAATTTATAATAACAAGGATGGAACACTCTAAATGTTTTGTAAGAAAAATAGGATTTTGAGCTTAAGTGAAACCAGTATCTAGAAGAACAATTTCAACATAACCCAAATAAAACATCACTTAAACCTGCAAATATTGGTTACACTTTTTCATACCGAATAAAATCATTTGTCATATCAATAAAGCATCAGAACCCAACACTGTGAAAAGTTTTGCTGTAGTGTGACAATTTATTTTTTTGTTCTAACTTCATTTCTCAATGTTGCTAAATTCAAAGTTTATCAACAGTTTAATTAGATTTTCATATTCAAATGTAATATGGTTTCTCCTTAAATACTCATAAAAATAAATTGTTCTTTAAGTACATGTGAACAGTTCAAAATGTGTCATGAAAAAGACTAAAAAAAAATTTGAGTTTCTCCAATATTGTACTTTTACATTCAATTACGATAATAAACTGGCACACGTTTTCACAGTCTTAAATATTTTCAGCCTACATTGAGCATAATGGTTTGCATTATGTGAATGCTAAATTAAATGAGAACAAGGTGAGTGAAAATATATTCAGAAACCCTCATACTATTCCTGGTTAGTATAATTTCTTTATGAAAAAAAGGTATTCAAATATGCCCAATGCTGAATATATCTGAGGTTCCTCTAGTTTGTGAGAATAATAATGCTTTGAAAAGAAAAGAACTATTAACAAAAATATAAAACAGAAAGAGATCCACAGACCTTATGGGAGGTAGATAGAAGGATACACTGGAAGACTGGGAATAATATATACATACACATTACTATGTATCAAATGGATAACCAACTGGGTCCCACTGTGTAACACAGGAAACTATGTTCATATTATGAAATGACCTATAAGGAAAGGAAATCTGAAAAGAATATATATATATATATATTTTTTTATATATACATATACATACACACCCATACATACATATGGCTGAATCCCTATGCTATACACCTGAAACTTATGCAATACTGTAAATCAACTATATTTGAATTTTTAAAGATTTTAATATAACTACCAAGTCTATATAGTGCGATTAAGTACAGATGGGGAAAAGAAAAAAACCAATATTCTCCTTAGCAGTTTCTATACAAGTTTGGGGCTTCACCGACTGCAAATGGTGAGAAACATTTTAAATCATAAAAGAAATATTTTTTTTTTTACTTTACTTCATAATCATACATGTAAATGATTACCAGTCTAGACTGAGACTCCAAAATATGCTGAGCTTGATTTAGCCCTAGCCTTTGTGCAAAAGCATGGATGCTGTCATGGAGTCAAGTTTGCAGCACACTTTTTTTATTTCCTCATTAGAGAAAGGTAGATCATAGCATAGTTTACAGACACGGGCTTTCAAATCATACAAACATAGGCAAAACCCTGGTCTTATGATTTTCCACAAGTTCATCCACGTTTCTAAACTCATTACTTCATTTCACAACAGTAGCTGAAGGATAAAATGAAACTCAGTATGTTAAATGTTAACAATAGGCAAAATAATGGCCTTCCAAAGAAGAAAAAGCAAGAGAGTTCCAGAAAAACATCTATTGCTGCTTTATTGACTATGCCAAAGCCTTTGACTCTGTGGATCACAATAAACTGTGGAAAATTCTGAAAGAGATGGGAATATCAGACCACCTGACCTGCCTCTTGAGAAACCTATATCCAGGTCAGGAAGCAACAGTTAGCACTGGACATGAAACAGACTGGTTCCAAATAGGAAAAGGAGTACGTTAGGGCTATATATTGTCACCCTGCTTATTTAACTTCTATGCAGAGGACATCATGAGAAACGTTGGGCTGGAAGAAGCACAAGATGGAATCAAGATTGCCAGGAGAAATATCAGTAACCTCAGATATGCAGATGACACCACCCTTATGGCAGAAAGTGAAGAGGAACTAAATAGCCTCTTGATGAAAGCAAAAGAGGAAAGTGAAAAAAATAGCTTAAAGCTCAACATTCAGAAAACGAAGATCATGGCATCCGGTCCCATCACTTCATGGGAAATAGATGGGGAAACAGTNGTTTGATGGAGTAGGCATGTCAGGACCAGAATGTGACCCACCACATCAGGGGGAATGTGGCCAAAATAGTGTGACTATGTATGCGAAATCCACTGCAATAGTGTAAAGTAATTATCCTCCAATTAAAATAAATTACTTAAAAAAAAGAAAAAAAAAGACTCTGACTCTATGCCACCTCCCACATAATGGAAGAACTAAATGCTTGAGGGACCACTGAGAGGGCCTGCAAATGGCCATAGCTGAAGTCCTTCTAAGAAAAGTGAGCTGGGAGAAATCATAGCAGTGTATCCAGAAGACTAGTGATTTCCCAGTTAGTTTCCTTTGGCAGTTTGTTGAGGCTTCCCAAAATTTACCATCAGGAATCCAGGGGTAGTTCAAAATCACCCACTGGTCTTATCTACTTTGTGTCAACCTTGGAGAAGGAAATGGCAACCCACTCCAGTGTTCTTGCCTGGAGAATCCCAGGGACGGGGGAGCCTCATGGGCTGCCATCTGTGGGATCACACAGAGTCGGACATGACTGAAGTGACTTAGCAGCAGCAGCAGCAGCACCAGAAGGACCGAATACTATGTAAAACCTAGCAGGAGCTGCTCAATTTGGGGACAATGTAGAGAAAGAGGAAGGAGAAAAGAAGCAGTTAAATATCACAGTGTTAGCCACTTGGTTACAACTATTTTCTGAGGGAAGAAGCCCTACTCTGGACATGTGAAGGGAGCCAAGGTAGATGGGAAAACTGTATGTCATTATTACATGAGGCCAAGACACTGGAAGAGGGACTGGAGAAAGAGATTCCTGAGAATGCAGATCCTGCAGGAACAAGGGAATCAGGAAAGCCTAGGACAAAACCCTCGGCTAGGGAATAATAGGAAAAAAGCTCAAAGTCAACTGATTGAGGGACTCTTGGACGTAGAAACTGGTGAACCACAAGCTTCAATAAGTTGCCCTCAGGCTAATTATGCTTGCCTTTTCTGGTAAATATTGGTGCTGGAGAGGACTCTTGAGAGTCCCTTGGACTGCAAGGAGATCAAACCAGTGAATTCTAAAGGAAATCATCCCTGAATATTCATTGGAAGGACTGATGATGAAGCTGAAGCTTCAAAGGCAGGATGTGGACAGGATCAGGAGTAGTGTGGGCAAGATCAAGGGCGGCATGTGGTGGGCTCAGAGGCAGAGGTGGGTGAATTAGGGGCAGGGTTTGGATGGGGAGACACCAGCAAGCTCACTTGGCTGTGGTTGGTGACCAAGTATGGGCAGGATTCAGGGTGGGATCACCTTCCTAATTGTTAGCACCTCACTTTCAATCTCTCCTCAGAGCCACAAGACTCTTCTGCAATGTTTACAACCCACAGAATAAGAGGTACTGCAAGCAACTCCAGGTGTTATGCTCTGAGCACTCAGGGGACCCCCAAGGCGAAACTTGTCGCTCTCTCCCTCATGAACTTCCATTCCTCACCCTCTCCCTACCACACCTTCTTCCTCTGGTTTTCCATGCTTGAAATGTCTCCTATTACTTCTTCCTTCTGCCTGAATGCCTTCATACTTTCTGGCTAACCTCTGTGGTTCCCTTCCTTTCTTCCTGACCTCCCCTACATTCCCCTCTTTTTACTGCTCAATCATCTTCTAGTCTCACTTCTGTCTGCCTGGCTGCTGTTTCTTTATTGATAACCTCCTTGCCTGCCACACCCCCCAATATTTCTCTCTTTTTGCCTGTCTAGCCTACATTCCTCTGCTCCTCACTGTATAACCATTCCCTGTTCCTCCTGTCTCCTTGCTTGTCCATCTACTTTCTTTTCCCAGCCCCTGCCTGACATCCCACCCCCAATCATCCCCAAAAGGCCATCCTCAATTCCTCTGTTTTGACTTTCTGACTTCCCTTCATTCTTATTCTTCCTACCTCATGTCCCCAGTCACCTTCTCCCTGCTTCTCACCTCCAAAATCCCTTCTTCTTCCTTGTTTGATCAGCCTCCATCCATCTCACCCTCCTGGCCTCATTCCTCACCTCCTCCATGTTTTATCAACCTCCATTCATCTAATTCTCCCTGTCAGACCTCCCTTCCATCCTTCCCCTCCTTCCTGTTTGATCTTCTTCTAGTCTTCCATCCTTCCTGCTGATCACCTCCTTTTCTATAACCCTGCCTAACTTCTTCCTCCATTCTCCATGCTTGATCATACTCCTTTCCTTCCTTCTTCTTAACTTGTTGTTGTTCACCCTCTCAGTCATGTCTGACTCTTTGAGACCCCATGGACTGCAGCACACCAGGCTTCCCTGTCCTTCATCATCTCCTGGAGCTTGTTCAAACTCATGTTCATCGGGGTGGTGACACCATCCAAACATCTCATCCTCTGTTGTCCCCTTCTCCTCCTGCCTTCAATCTTTCCCAGCATCAGGGTCTTTTCTAATGAGTCAGTGCTTCAAATCAGGGAGCCAAAGTTTTGGAGCTTCAGCTTTAGCATCAGTCATTCCAATAAATATTGAGGGTTGATTTCCTTTAGGATTGACTGGTTTGATTTCCTTGAAGTGCAGGGCATTCTCAAGAGTCTTCAACACCACAGTTCAAAAGCATCAGTTCTCTGGCATTCAGCCCTCTGTATGGTCAAACTCCCATATCCATACATGACTACTAGAAAAACCATTAGTTTTGACTGTATGGACCTCCATTGGCAAAGTAATGTCTCTGCTTTTTAATATGCTGTCTAGGTTGGTCATAGCTTTCCTACCAAGGAGAAGGTCTTTTAATTTCATGGCTGCAGTCAGCATTTGTAGTGATTTCAGAGCCCAAGATAATAAATTTTGTCAGTTTCCATTGTTCCCACATCTACTTGCCATGAAGTGATGCGACTGGAGGCCATGATCTTTGTTTTTTGAATGTTGAGTTTTAAGCCAGGTTTTTCACTCTCCCCTTTCACTTTCCTCAAGAGTTTGTCTAGTTCCTCTTCACTTTCTGCCATAACTGTGGTGTCATATGCATATCTAAGATTATTGATATTTCTCCCTGCAGTCTTGATTCCAGTTTGTGCTTCACCCAGCTAGGCATTTCGCATGATGTACTCTGCATAGAAGTTAAATAAGCAGACTGACAATATACAGCCTTAATGTACATCTTTCCCAATTTGGAACCAGTCCATTGTTCCATGTCTGGTTATAACTGTTGCTTCTTGACCTGCATACAGATTAATCAGGAGATAGGTAAGGTGGTATTCCCATCTCTTTAAGAATTTTCCACAGTTTATTGTGATCCACATAGTCAAAGGTAATGAAGCAGTAGTAGATGTTTTTCTGGAATCCTCTTGCTTTTTCTATGATCTAGCAGATGTTGGCAATTTGATCTCGGGTTCCTCTGCTTTTTCTAAATCCAGTTTGAACCACTGGAAGTTCTCGGTTGGCATACTGTTGAAGCCTATCTTGAAGAATTTTGAGCATTACTTTGCTAGTGTGTGAGAATATTCTTTGGCATTGCCTTTCTTTGGGATTGGAATGAAAACTGACCTTTTCCAGTCCTGTGGCCATTGCTGTTTTCCAAATTTGTTGGCATATGAGTGCAGCAGTTGAACAGCACCATCTTTTAAGACTTGAATTAGCTGAGCTTCAATTCCATCACCTCCACTAGCTTTGTTCATAGTTATGCTTCCTAAGGCCCACTTGACTTTGAACTCCACAATGTCTGAATCTAGGTGAGTGATTGCACCATTGTATCATTAAGATATTTTTGTATAGTTCTGTGTATTCTTGCCAACTCTTCTTGATATCTTCTGCTTCTGTTAGGTCTGTACTGTTTCTGTCCTTTATTTTATCCATCTTTGCATGAAATGTTTCTTTGGTATCTCTAATTTTCTTGAAGTGATCTCTAGTCTTTCCCATTCTGTTGTTTTCCTATATTTCTCTGCATTGATCTCTTAGGAATGTTTTCTTATCTTTCCTTGCTATCATTTTGAACTCTGCATTCAGATGGATATATCTTTCCTTCTCTCCTTTGCCTTTAGCTCCTTCTTTTCTCAGCTATTTGTAAGGCCTCCTCGGACAACTATTTTGTCTTTTGCATTTCTTTTTCTTGGGGATCATTTTTATCACTGCATCCTGTACAATGTTAAGAACCTCCATCCATAGTTCTTTAGGCACTCTATCAGATCTAATCCCTTGAATCTATTTTGTCACTCCCACTGTATAATCATAGGGATTTAATTTAGGTCATATCTGAATGGCCTAGTGGTTTTCCCTACATTCTTTAGTTTAAGTATGAATTTTGCAATAAGGAGTTCATGGTCTGAGCCACAGTCAGCTCCCGCTCGTGTTTTTACTGACTGTATAGAGCTTTTCCATCTTCGGTTGCAAAGAATATAATCAATCTGATTTCAGTATTGACCATCTGGTGATGTCCATTCCATGTATAGAGTGGTCTCTTGCATTGTTGGAAGAGGGTGTTTGCTATGACCAGTGCATTCTCTTGGCAAAAACTTGCCTGTTACTCCAGGTATCTCTTGACTTTCTACTTTTGAATTCTAGTCCCCTATGATGAAAAAGACATCTTTCTTTGGTGTTAGCTGTAGAAGGTCTTGTAGGTCATCGTAGAGCCATTCAAATTCAGCTTCTTCAGTAGTGGTTGGGGCACAGACTTGGATTACTGTGATATTAAATGGTTTGCCTTGGAAACGAACAGAGATCATTCTGTCATTTTTGAGACTGCACCCAAGTACTGCATATCTGACAATTTTGTTGGCTATGAGGGCTACTCCATTTCTTCTAATGGATTTTTATGCACAGTAGTAGATATAATGGTCATCTGAATTAAGTTTGCCCATTCCGGTCCATTGTAGTTCACTGATTCCTGAAATGTCAATGTTCACTCTTGCCATCTCTTGTTTGACCACTTCCAATTCACCTTGATTCATGGACCTAACATTCTCGATTGCTATGAAATATTGTTCTTTACAGCATCGGACTTTACTTCCATCACCAGTCACATGAAAATTGGGTGTTGTTTTCGCTTTGGCTCCAACTCTTCATTCATTCTGGAGTTGTTTCTCCACTCTTCTCCAGTAGCATACTGGGCAGCTACTGACCTGGGGAGTTTATCTTTCAGTGTCATAACCTTTTGACACTTTTTGAAAACCCTCTTACACTGTTGGTGGGAATGAAAACTAGTACNTTCTGAACTCCAGGGACACCGTAGGGAGCAGCAGCAGGAAGGACAAAGGACGGGGGACAGTTGGTGCTTGGATAAAGAAGGAGGCGTGCAGTCACTTCAGACGGTGGCAGACGACATGACTGGAATGAATCCAGGAAGTGGGACAGAGAGGCTGTCAGGACCCCCGTAGCCAGAGAGGCCAGGGAAGTCCTCTGAGACACGGCATTCGACAGACACCTTCCAGGTGGGAAGAAAGAGCCCAAGGAGAGCCACCTGGGCCAAGATCTGGGGAACAGTCTCAGAAGAGAGGCATCAGCACGTGAGAGATGCTGACCCAAGAGGAGTCAGCATGTTAGAGCTGTGCAAGGAGGAATGAGTTGACAGCTGAAAATATCCAACTGGATAGTCAAGAAGAAATGAGTTGATGCCTGGAGTCTGAGGTTCCAGAGAGAACCTTGAACCACCTTGAAGCGAGGTAGAAGACGGTGACTTGAAAGTCATCAACCTAGATGTATGTCTAGCGCCAAGGGCTTGGATGAGAGCCTCCAGGGGGAGTCTGGGTGGAGCAGTGAAGACGGCTGCGGAGAAGCCCGGGCCCTCCACTCAGAGCCACTGGTCTGATGCTGCTGCTGGAGAAGCAGCCCCTGAGGCAGAGTGTGCTGGTGACTCTGGCGGAGAAGCCACGAGGAGGCTTCAGCACGGCAGCCGAGCCACGTGCTCCCGAGAAACCAAGTGAGACGGGGGCAGGACACCCGGCCGCTGGATATGACATGCTGGAGGGCACGGATGTCCTCCGGAAGGCCTCTTCAGAAACTGGCAGAGAGGAAGGGCAGGTCACAGGGCACACAGGAGAGAAAAGCGGGGAGAAGCAGACACAGTGAACAAGGCTGGAGGAAACGTTCGCGTCCAGGCCTCCGCCACTTCCTAGACCCTTGCTCCTCTTGCTGTTCAGGTGCTCAGTCGTGTCTGACTCTTTGACTCCTCTGCCCCTGGAATTTTCCAGGCAGGAACACTGGAGTGGGGTGCCGTTTCCTACTCCAGGAGATCTTCCGGACCCAGTGATGGAACACGTGTCTCATACGTTGGTGGGCGGATTCTTTACCACTAGCGCCTCCTGGGAAGNATTCTCCAGGCAAGAATACTGGAGTGGGTTGCCATTTCCTCCTCTAGGGGATCTTCCCAACCCAGGGATTGAACCTGGGTCTCCTGCACTGCAGGAAGATTCTTTACTGACTGAGCCACCAGAGAAGCCCAAAGGAAGGGATACAGAAACACAAAGCCTAAGAAGTAAATGAGGCTGGATTTGAGGCTCTGAGGGGGCCAGAAGTTTCCCTTCTATGTAGGCACCGAGAAGAAAAAAATGGGTCTTAGTTTCTCCACCTGGACTGTCACACCCATGGAAAGGACAGGCTGCGGAAACCTCAGCCTTAGGTGCTACCTCGTCAGAGGGTCGCCTCCGTAGACAGTTTGGCTCAAAGTTATTGATCCTTAGGACTTGGATGGCCCTTTTGATACTGAGATGGTGGAGCACACTCACGACCTTCAAAGACAGTAAGTCATCCTGCAAAACAAAACAAAAATACAGATGGTAAGAGCACCTTCTCGGGAAGATCTCAGAAAACTCACGTAAAAGTAGAAGGGCCCCTCAATAGGCCTCAAGGGTTTATCAGGTTTTTCAAAGTTTTTATTTGGTAACAGAACCTCTTTTCCTGTTCTGAATAAAATTTTCTCCAGGACCCCAATATACTAATAGAAGAGAACCAAAATTCACATTGTTTCAACTGAAACTGACTTCTACCTGTTTCTCTCTCGTCTACTGAGGTAAGATGTTAGGCCCAAACAGCTCTGAAACACGCAGTGTGAAAAGCAGTAGCTAAGCCACTACGAAAAGTGACCCGCTTTGATGTGATGTGATAAAGCAGATAACTGAGTCCAAGTGATCTTCACTGATGACTGAGAGCTGGTTCTCTGAGCTGAGGCATATCACAGTTTGCAGGGAAACCAGAAGACTGTTCCTGTTATACCATCCCCCAGCCTCAAGAAATCTCTGGTTCTATATTACTGTGCTTTATCCAGCAGACAATGTGAACAGTTTGGGAAAAGCTATCTTAATCAATGCAAAGCTTTTGGTGAGAGGTAGAGAGAGAAGAGAAATGAAGACGTTATTAAGTACCAACATGTATCACCAAGCAATTCCTTTAAGGGATAACTTTCACCAGTCTGTGGCTATAGGGAATTTCTCAAACACACCAAAACAAAGTATTTTACAAGAAGGTGATGAGGGAGGCAGTGTCAAGGTAAGTACCAGTCTACTTCCAAACACACCCAGAAAATAAATAAGGAAAATATCCACTTTAGCATACCTTACAGAAAACACATTTCTTTTCTTTAAAAAAACAAAAACAAAAACAAAAAACTTTTATTTTGTATTGGGGTATAGCTGATAACAATGTTGTGATAATTTCAGACAGACAGCAAAGGGACTCAGCCATACATATGCAAGTATCCATTCTCCCCCAAACTCCTCTCCTACCCCAGCCACAGCAACATTGAGCAGAATTCCACGTGCTATATAGGTCTTTGTTGGTTATCCATTTTAAATATAGCAGTGCGTACATGTCCATCCCAAACTCCCTAACTGTCCCTTCCCCTTATCCTTTCCCCCGGCAACCATAACTTCAAGAACACATTTCCTATATGGGAAAAATTAACCTATTACAGAGATATTTTAAAAATAAAATGATAAGACAGCTTAAATCCAAGCAAAAATAATCTCCTGAGCTTTTTTCTAGATTAAGTTCTTCTTTTTTTTAATGTAACTTTTATTTTATACTGGAGTATAGTTGATTTACATCTTAGTGTTATTAGACTGACTTCTTAAAAGCAGTGCTTGATGGTAAGTTAGAAAGGGCATTTACCATATTTTAATCTAAGATTGAGACACCTATTCAAAACATTTCCACATGGGCTATTCTCAACCAAATGAAGTCTGTCAGATTGAAGAGGAAAATCGAAATGCATAATGTTTACAATGTAAATAAAATGTTAATTATTCTAGTTTAAGGGATTTTAAAAGTAGGGAACATTTTCTTTTAAATCAAAACACACTTTTTTGAGGGGAGGATTTTTTAAAAATCCTTTATTTTAAAGTGATTTTAGATTTACAGAAAAGTTGCCAAAGATGGTACAGAGTCCCATACATCCTTTGCTCAGCTTGCTCTAATGTTAACTGTGTATGTCATGCTCTCTATAACCATGATAGTCAGCAGAACTAAGAAATTAACACAGACAATAATGAAATTCAATTAAACCCAGGCTTTACTCAGACTTCTCCAGTTTTTCTACTAGTCCCTTTTTCTGATCCAGGATTCAATACAGGACACGACATACAAACAGATGCTTTTGTGACTTGGGGATTTCTGGGGTCAAATCTTCTCAGGTAATTTATTCTTTCATAGATATGAAAATTATGTTTGCCTTTTGTGATTTTCAGTCTGAATTTGCTCACATTCTCAGGTGAGCAAATTCTCACAGCTCACATTCACACTGTCCTCAGTATGAACATCCTCATACGTAAACAGGCAGGCCAACAGCCACAAACGCACTCTGACTTTCTACTACTTTCTAACAGTGGTAACACGGCTAAGTTACCCAATTTCTCAGTTTTTTTGTTTCCTCATCTAAAAGCTGGGGATAATAGAGTGCTACCTCAAGTACCGCTGAGACCTGAGCATTAATTATGAGTAAAGACTCTAAAAGAGTGCCTGGCACACAGTAAGTGTGCAACATGCCACACACTGGTGTTATTTTACCTGTATCTTACATGATGTACCCACCATGGTTCAAACTTTTGTTTCAGTGATGGAGAAGAAAATGAGCTGGACCCCAACTTTCTTTGCTATTGAAAAATTCTTAAATAAATCAGCTCTTTGAAACTTTCCACTTATTTTAAAAAGATACTTGTCTGAATTGAGAGAGTATCATTGATATATATACACTGCAATGTGTAAAGTAGAAAGCTAGCAGGAAGCTGTTATATAATACAGGGAGCTCAGCTCAATGCTCTGCGATGACCTAGAGGAGTAGGATGGAGGTGGGAGAGGGAGGTTCAAGACAGAGGGGATATCTGTATACTTACAGCTGATTCACAGTGTTATACAATAGAAATTTACAACATTGTAAAGCAATTATATTCCAAGTAAAAAATAAAGCTATTATATAAAAATAAAGGAAAGTTAATATGGATATATGACTCATACAAATTAAGAGAAAAATATACTACAAGACTTTCATATTTAATTTTAAAATTTTGTTCAAAAGTAATTAGAGCAATTTTTAACAGCTTTCACCAAATAAACAGCAAGGTCCAAGTCAATAAAATTAATTTAACAGTTTCCATTGTCTTGAAAAAAAAAGATACTTGTGGTAGTTGGAGCCATATTCTAGACCACAAAAAAGCCATTAAAAAAAAAGTATCTTAGGCAGGACACTCCTAGTACCACGGAGTCTAGAACAAGTTCTCCTGCAACCCATCTCTCCCTGCTGTTGTAAAGCAGGGCAAAGTTTTTCTACCCACTGGACAGAAGGCTAGAAATACATAACAGTAAGGAAGGAAGCCGAGTGAAGCCCTACCTTTCCCTGTATCCTCTTCACTCCAGCAGAACTGGGCTGAAGTGAGAAGGGCTAGGGAGTTTCAGGAAATAGTTCTCAAAAGGGGAAGGGAAAAGACAGTTCCAACGGAACCATCAGAAGGGCAGCCTTCCTAGTGGTCACTACTAATAGAAGTGTACTACTTAGAAACCGCCACGGCTGCAACATTCTACTTTCCGTTTTAAATCTTTTTATGGGATGTTATTCTATATCATAAAATGCACCGATTCAGAAGTGTACACGTCAATGTCTACATTGTTGAATATATATAAAGTTTTATGTAGCTTAAGTCAGGGTTTCAAAATTTCCCAAGCCTATTACAAATGCCAAATCCCACAACATCAACTTAGAAAACTCTGCCTGTCCCTCTCCTCAAATTAAAGCAATACTTTCAAAATCTGGTGGAACCAATGTGAAAACACTGTATTTTGCTTACTCGATTTCTGGGTTTTTCAGAGAAAAGCAACTTTAGCCTCCCCAAACCCCAGGAGTGAGTCACTTACAACAGTCATGTAATGAAGCATTCGACCATCTACCCGTCCTTCATCAAACTGGGTCTTGTACTGGGGGAGGCCAATATCATCCAACCATCCTATGGATAGAAATGAGTTCCGTTAAGGAGCCACAGAACATCGGTCTTGTGATGAAAAGGAAAGAACAGCTATGTATGTGCATGTATGTGTGGGTGTGTGTATACTTTTATACACACTCATTCATGAATTGAAAACCTCTTACTAGTGACCCAGTTGAAATCCAGCTTTCCGTGATTGGTTTCTTCTTCAGATCCCAGGGCTTGCAATGCCAGTTGGAGCTTCTTTCGATGAAGGGAATGCTTGATTCCAAGCTCCTGAAATAGCAAACAGAAACACTGGTATTACAGCTCTGTCAACATAGGCTGGCGGCCATTGGCAAAGGATGCCAGTACCTCCAAAATCAAGCTAGTATTGAAGACTCAATAATTACATTAAATCAGAATACTAACCCCAGCTATAAAATGTTGCTGAATAAAAGGCTCCTGGAAAGCCAAGACCACTGCAGTTGATTTAGTGGTATGTCAGATATTCCCTCTAGGTTCCTTCCTTTGCAAGATTGGAACTGTAGGATGCATAACATCAATTCTACTCTCATTTCATGCGTGTGTGCTAAGCCACTTCGGTCGTGTCCGACTCTTTGCGATCCTGTGGACTATAGCCCACCAGGGTCCTCTGTCTATGGGATTCTCCAGGCAAGAACACTGGAGTGGGTTGCCATGCCTTCCTCCAGGGCATCTTCCCAATCCAGGGATCGAACCCACATCCCTTATGTCTAACATGCATCAGCAGACGGGTTCTTTACCACTAATGCCACCTGGGAAGCCCACTCTTATTTTGCACCAGATGTTAAATAATTGGGAAGAAATGTTAAATAACTGGACATAAAATGTAGGGCTTTTCTCCCTTGTGCAAAGTGCAATTGAATTGCACATATTACCTTGAGAAGATGGACCAATGATTAAGCCACAGAATGGTTTTGAGAATATGAACTGAAACTTTATGATCATGGCTCTATAACTGTTCTTTCATTAAAATGCCCAGTGGCTTAAGTGTCTCAAAGGAATCGTTAAGACCAGGTCCTCCCTTTTTAAGTCCATGAGATAAAATAAGCACAAACCAGGGAACTCAAGCTTTTTGCAGAGTCCTTACTAGCCCTATTCACTTCTCTTTCTGGAGAATAAAACAAGCCTATGTTCACATTTTCTCTCTGTTTCCAATGCATAAACAAAACAGAGGCATTCACCTTCTCTAGGTCTTGTTGAGAAGCCTGCAAAAGTGTCTGGCCAGATACAATCCAGTGCTTGCCAGAATTCAGGTAGGATCCCAAACCCTGTTCCACCAGCCAACTGCAAACCTGATCCTTGGTCCATTTGGCAAATGGCATATCCAAGTCACTACGGGAAAATGAACAATGAAAAAACAATTCAAAGCCAATCCTGTAACTCATCATGAAGATGGAACAACTGTATGTTTAATAGATACAGAGATTCCCATCTGACTATGAAAAGTCTAATTTTTAGGATGTATTTGGTGAAGGAAATGATACTTCCTTACAAGGGAGATGAATGCTCCCTTGTGTCAAACAAAGCCACAAAAGATTCAATATGACTTAAGAAGACCTTGTTCTATGGAAGAAGACTGAGTTAAACGCACAGATCAAGGAATTATACTAGTACCAACCAATGTTGTTTAGAGGTTAAATCTTCAGAGAACACTAGATCAGATCGAAGGAAACTCAAGTCTAACATGAATTAACTTTAGTAGAACTACAATTTCTCTCCACATGGTATTCACTGAAAAGAGGGCAATATGCCATTCCTGAGTGTGAGATAGTGCAATCCACGTAAATTTTTGCTTTCTTTTGCTATTTTTAAATTAACTTTTAATCTGGAATCTAGTTGATTTATAATATTGTATTAGCTTCTTATGCTATTTTTACAAATAGCATTCTTGTTTGGAAAAAAAACAGTGTGGCAACGAATAAGAAAATTTCTTTTTAGAACAGCACAAAGAGCTCCTCTATTGTGTACAAGAGAACATATGGCAAACAAGACTGCTCCGTGTTTGAAGAAGGCCAAAGAGTTTCCTCCTTGACAAAACCGGTGCCCAGTGTTCTGCCTGGGTGGGAGGGACCATATGTGAAAGGTTTTAAGCCTATTCTCTTTTTAAAGATTTAGTATCAATGACTTGTGCTATGTTTGCCAACCACACCCTTTGATGTTTAGCAAGTCTGTGGAGCAGTTCCAAACCAGCCCTAAACTGGGATAAAGGTGTAGGAAAAGTTCTTAGAGTCTTAACAGTACACAGTCCTGATAAACTGAATTCCGAAAGAATGTATGTCTTTTAAGTGCTTTCACATTATCTATTAACCGTTAACGTTTGTTGGTTTAGTTGCTAAGTTGTTCCCAACTCTTGCAACCCCACAGACTGTAGTCCGCCAGGCTCCTCTATCCATGGAATTCCCCAGGTAAGAATATTGGAGTGGGTTGTCGTTTCCTTCTCTATGGGATCTTCCTGACCCAGGGATCAAACCCAGGTCTCCTGTGTTGCAGGTGGTCTCCTGAATTGCAGGCAGATTCTTTACCGACTAAGCCACCAGGGAAGCCCTGTTAATGTACACTGAACAATTATTTTTTTGCCAGATACTTACAGCATATTAACTCATTCAATCACCACAATCATCTTTTGGGGGTAAGTACTAATTCATACTATGGGAAACAGAGGCAGAGAGCATGAAAGTATTTGGTTAAGGTCACTCAGCTTACAAGAAGTGGTGAAGTCAGAAATCAGGTCCAAGCAATCTATCGCTAGAACCTATTCTCTTTTTTTTCCCCCTTAATTATAGGTGAGTTACAATGCTGTATTAGTTTCTGGTGTGAAGTTAAGTAATTCAGATATATAAATATATATATATATATTCTTTTTCATATTCATTTCCATTAAAGTTTATTATAGGCTTTTGAATATGGTTCCCTGTGCTATACCGTACGACCTTGTCGTTTATCTATCATGTATACAATAGTTTGCATCGGCTAATCCTAAACTTCAACTCCTTCCCTCCCCATCTCCTCTTCCCCTTGGCAACCACAAGTCTGTAGAACCTATTCTTAACCACTACACTTTCCCATCTTTCCAGAGCTACGCTTTAGAGTTCCTATAATTATTTTTTATGTAAAATTTAAATCCAAGAGCCATTCTAGTACAGATGTTGCTGACATTTCAGCTCAGGTTACTCGCCTAGCTCACAGAGCCCTCACCTTCTGTATAGTTCCTCATTAACCACAGCCAAACGGCACTGCTCTAAAAATGACAGAGGCTTCCATAGGTGCAGCAGTAAGCAATGGATTCAGCTGTCTAACCCAGGGTCAATAATAACACTGCAGATGCTCATAAGACCTTGAGGCTTGGGAGGTGATGCAAATGTCCATTCATGTGGCTGCTCCTACCTGTTAGACTGTCCCAAATCACGGGACCAACCCAATCGGGGTCCTGCAGTTGCCCTTGTCCCTCCTCTTTTGAATTCAGACTCAGACATGTCATCTGGGTTGAACGTAGTGGACTGACTTCTCCTAAGTCTGTAAAGAAGACACAGTACATTAGACCTGAAGACGCCTTTGACTTTAATTTGAACATTTTAAATGGATGTTTATGTATGTATGGTTAGAAAAGACATTTGGATTTAAACTTTGAGACTCAATGAGTTAATGAATCCCAAGTCACAATCTTCCCTCTGTAAAAGGATCACAAAAGCCCTAAAATGTTGTAACCATTTTCAGCCAGTTTGCCAATCATCCCTACATTTGAGCCTCATAAAAGACAAAGCTCTGTTACTTACTTTCCGAAGAGTCTCATAATACCCCGGGATTTCTTTTTGGAATCTGGAGACGGTGGAGACATCTGGAAGGGACTACTTCCCTCTGAATTTTTGGGCCGAGAAGATACACCAGCCAGATCTAGGTGCTCCGGTGTCTCCTTCTCCGTTTCAGCTATTCCAAGAACAAAATATACACTTGCTGAATTTAAAATACGAGTGAACATGCCTAGATGTTAGCCTCCTCGGTTTAAGCAATTGTTAAGAATTCTTCTTCTGTTGATCTATAAACCAGTGACTTAGAAAGAGCACCCTGCAGATATTAAAAATGGAACACAAATCTACATCCTACTCTACCAGCTACTTTGTCGTGTATCAAGTTTGTTAACTTGGAAATTATATCTTCTTTGAGATCAAAAGTAAAATAGCATTACCATACTATTTCCTTAACTGATTGAATCCATAATGAAATCATTCTCGAAATTACTTCAGCACTTGGTACTATTGACTACTTCCTACAAAGCCATCATCTCCTTTAGCTTCCTGACACAACACGCTCCTAGATCTGTCATCTGAAAGTTTCTTCGCTGTAGCGCTGTTTTCTCTTCCTTTTTCACTCCAAGATTCTCTCCAGGGTTCCTTCTGCAGGATCTTTTGACAGACTCTCTGACACTATGCTCAGCATGAAATGATGTCTTTGCTCATTTTATGAACAAACCAACTGGTATCAGAATCTCTGAGCCTAATAATCTCTCTCCCTAGCTTCAATATCTGAATGTCAGTGGATATTCCCAATTTGATGTGCTAAGAGTACCTGNGCAGTTGCCCTTGTCCCTCCTCTTTTGAATTCAGACTCAGACATGTCATCTGGGTTGAACGTAGTGGACTGACTTCTCCTAAGTCTGTAAAGAAGACACAGTACATTAGACCTGAAGACGCCTTTGACTTTAATTTGAACATTTTAAATGGATGTTTATGTATGTATGGTTAGAAAAGACATTTGGATTTAAACTTTGAGACTCAATGAGTTAATGAATCCCAAGTCACAATCTTCCCTCTGTAAAAGGATCACAAAAGCCCTAAAATGTTGTAACCATTTTCAGCCAGTTTGCCAATCATCCCTACATTTGAGCCTCATAAAAGACAAAGCTCTGTTACTTACTTTCCGAAGAGTCTCATAATACCCCGGGATTTCTTTTTGGAATCTGGAGACGGTGGAGACATCTGGAAGGGACTACTTCCCTGTGAATTTTTGGGCCGAGAAGATACACCAGCCAGATCTAGGTGCTCCGGTGTCTCCTTCTCCGTTTCAGCTATTCCAAGAACAAAATATACACTTGCTGAATTTAAAATACGAGTGAACATGCCTAGATGTTAACCTCCTCGGTTTAAGCAACTGTTAAGAATTCTTCTTCTGTTGATCTATAAACCAGTGACTTAGAAAGAGCACCCTGCAGATATTAAAAATGGAACACAAATCTACATCCTACTCTACCAGCTACTTTGTCGTGTATCAAGTTTAACGTGGAAATTATATCTTCTTTGAGATCAAAAGTAACATAGCATTACCATACTATTTCCTTAACTGATTGAATCCATAATGAAATCATTCTCGAAATTACTTCAGCACTTGGTACTATTGACTACTTCCTACAAAGCCATCATCTCCTTTAGCTTCCTGACACAACACGCTCCTAGATCTGTCATCTGAAAGTTTCTTCGCTGTAGCGCTGTTTTCTCTTCCTTTTTCACTCCAAGATTCTCTTCAGGGTTCCTTCTGCAGGATCTTTTGACAGACTCTCTGACACTATGCTCAGCATGAAATGATGTCTTTGCTCATTTTATGAACAAACCAACTGGTATCAGAATCTCTGAGCCTAATAATCTCTCTCCCTAGCTTCAATATCTGAATGTCAGTGGATATTCCCAATTTGATGTGCTAAGAGTACCTGGGACTTAACAAATCCATTCAATTTTCCTGAGAGTCTTCTTTTACATTTTCTTATTTCATATTTCATTAACACCAGGTAATTTTCTCCCTCTTACTCCAGTCTAACCTCTTTGTCATTTTCTTTTCATTCCCTTCTCCCCTTTGGTATTTACATCAAATTGGTTACCAAGTTCTGGGAATTCTTTATTTAAGAAATTTATTCTTAATTATAACCTGTTATGTTCCAGGAACTAAGAAAAGAATGAACTGGATAGTCATAAATTTTTCTTATTAAAAGTTTTTTTCTTTTGATATGAAACTAGTACCTGTTGATTTTGCTTTAAAAAATAACACCCAAATCTGCTATCCTCAGACTTTCCAGCATCAACTCTCCTCATTTGTTTAGCTGTTGATCTCACACTAGCAAACACAAGGATGCTGATTCCTCAATGTGAGAATATGCACTTTTACAGAACAAAGTAAAAGCTGTACAAAAATGACAGGGACAGTGTTTCAGCAAGATCTAAAAGTTGCAGAGGCTGACTTGTCTATGAAGCAGAGCTGTGATTACAGGTTATGGTAAGCAGCATTGATTGGCCTCTCCATATCAACAATACATTTCTCCTAAGAAAGATGCAAACACATTTGAGAACAGTTGTCTACATAGATCATTTTCATTCATCCTGTGAATATGCTGGACATTTAAGGCATTTAAGAGAGAGAAGTCACTTTTGTTGACCCATATTAATATGTGGATACCTATACAAGGTAATAGGACCTAAAATCCAAAGGAATCTATCCATTCAAACCCTACAGCCAAGATAGACGTACTAGGGTCTCTGAAAATGCTGCCCAGCTCTCCCTCATTTTAAAAGCATTCTGTTTTTATTTATTTTGAGGATAACCTCCCTACCACTGTATTCTTTAAAAAGGAAAACTGAACTTTCCCTCTCCTAAAATCGCTTTGGGGGCGATTCCTCAGATATTGCTATAACTAAATGTCACCTACATCTTCAAAGCAATACGTCAGAAGGATGTTCCTCTAAGAGAAGTAAGTCTAAAACGATCGTTTTCAGTGTTTTCCACAGACCTGTTCAGCTAAGAACATTTCTTTCTGGAGTCTGGGGAAATGTTACCATTGAGGAGGAGCTGTAAGGCCTTGGGAGTTATGTGACGTACTTTGGGGTGAAGGAGCTGGATTTATGACACCAGGACACTCCTGCCCTGTACTCTGCTGGCCACTGGGCACATCTAGGTCCTCACAGAGCTGCTTGCAAGGTGCCATTAGCATGGGTTACAGCAGCATTTAGGCTTAGAAGCGGAGGCTCTACAGAGAGTCCTGGTGAGCAGAAGGTGGAAGGAAACCTCTGGAGTAGAGGACTCCATTTTTTGATGCTGCCAGCTCACTGTCTAGAGATCAAGATGCCAAGAGCAGGGATTAGCTCGGTTGGGAGCACAGCGCTGGCAAAGGCAGGCATGCAGGGGTACGGTACCTAAGGTGGGTGCACTGGCACTTCGTTTACGATCTTCAGAAATCCCAACAACGCACACAATCACACGCAGCCCAATGGAGAAAACACAGGGGAATGACAAAATGAAACACAGATCAAACTCCTGCTCACAAAGTGGACACAGTGAGAGGGGTGCCACACTGTGCTTCCGATGCTACACACAGACTCTATCAGCAGTGTCAACATGGGGTGAATTCATCCGCTTTCAGAGTAGATGGGAAGCTGTTTGTAATGATGTCAGAGAGAGCCACGGGTTTTGGTTTTTCCTCTAAGTCTACACCCAGAACAGGGAGCAGCATGAGAGAGTCCACACGAAGCTATCTTTACCTCTGAATTAAGCCTGTGGAAGCATTTTTTGTTAACTTTTCCCCCCAAGTCATTCACCTTCATTTCTGAGAAAAAGAAATGTACAGATAGATGAATAAGGAAAGAGACTGATCTTTTCCTGACTCTGGAAGAACTAAGGAAATGGCATTTTGGCCACACATACCCAAGTTTGGCGCGCTTGCTGTCCTCTTGTTACTTTTGATTTTAAAAAAACCACGACCAAAGGAAGATCTGGCTTTCCGAGTGCCAAAGGGATTGTCATCCCCGGAGGCATCATGTCCTGGAGCTTTGGGAGGGAGGGTCCCAAAGGGACTGCTCTCTACCGGAGCTTTATCCTGAGAGAGAAGTAGTGATTAATGTGACACAGCATTAACATCCATAATTACTGGTACATGGCAGTACCAAATACGTTACACACGTGACTTTAGTTAAAAAAGGCTTACTGAACTAACACATTCACTATGAAGGTCAAATGTCCTGTTGGAAGTTTAAAAAGTCAATTCTGATTTTTACTTAAGGAACAACAACAAAAACATGGTCATCACCAATCTTAAGCCATGTGTTTAGGGCTTTAAGTATTTAGGATAGATATAGACATTCTCAAATTTTATTTTAATTTTATTTGCCTCATTCCCTCAAAGACAGAGAGATAAAACATTACATCACTGGAGTAGTGGTAGATTTCCTACTTTCCTAACAATCATGACAAAGACCTGGTTATGATATAGTTCACAGTCTTTATAATTACAACAATAAAATCCCAATACAATGTAATTATTCTACAAAGTAGACATTAGTCCTGACCTTCTATACCAGCAGTATAAGAACTTCCTAGTCCAGTTAGTTTGAATATTTCCTCTCAAAGAATTAATGATAAAATGAAAGCACAATCAGCAACTATTTAAGATATATGATTTTGAAATGGGATTCTGGGTTACATTCATATCTCACCTGCAAGTTACCAAACACGGATTACCAGTTTTCAATGACTGAGATACATTCACATATGATTAACCAATAAAACCACATACACTGAAATTAAATTTATCTTGATTGATTCAGAAGCCACTTCAGATCCTCACAATATTTCAAAATCCTTATCAAGAATTTTAACTGTGACTTTAAATACAGGCATACCTCAATTTATTGCATCTCCCTTTATTGTGCCTTGTGGATATTGTATTTTGAACAAACTGCGTGTGTGTGGCAGCCCTGCATTAGTGCTATTTTTCCAACAGCATGTGCTCACTTTGTATCCCCATGACACATTTTGGTAATTCTCACAATCTTTCAAACTTTTCCATTAATGTTATATTTGTTAGGGAAATCTGTGATCAGTGACCTTTGAAGTTACTATTGTGAAAAGATGACAGCCTGCTGAAGGTTCAGATCATGGTTAGCATTTTCCAGCACCTTTTAATGAATGTATGTACATGGTTTTTGTTCATATCATGCTACTGCAGATGTAATAGATTATGGCAGCATACTGTAAATATAGCTTTTATATATACTGGGAAACCAAAATGTTTGGTGACTCACTTTACTGCAATATTTGCTTTATTGTGGCAGCCTGGGCCTGAACCTATAATATCTCCGAGGTCTGTCTGTAATTTAATTTTGAGCTTTCTGGTTATTTAAATTGGTAATTATACTGTTTTAGTATTATCCAAGGATTCTTTTGTCTGCATGTTCTCATTTCTTGAACATCTCTTCTCCTCTCTCTCTTTTCTGCAGAAATAGAGAGAAGGACAAGAGAAAGGCAAGAGAGAAGGACAAACAGAGAGAAACAAGCTTTTAAGGTGGCTATTTTTCTCTACATTTCTACCATTCATAGTAACTAAACATGTACAGATGCCACAATTCAGTGATTCTGTTATCTATGTCTCAATGCTCTGTATCAAAATCATTTCACATCACTTACTGAATTAGCAAGACAAAAAGAACAATGACTTGAATTGGGACTGGATCTACTTTCTGTGCTTTGTCAGTTACACCTACTCATGACTCAAGGCAGTAAGAGCCAACAGTCGAGAGACTGCATCTGGACAGAGTGTGCTTACCAGACTGTGACCTGTGCAAGGCTAACATTTGAAAAACAGAAGAAAAAGAGCCAGAACCCATGTTGACGATGCCTTTAAAATACCAGCATGTCTGCTGTGAATAGACACTGGTTATAAACAGCTGGTGATCTTTCTAAGAAGGAATTTTTGTGAAGTGTAAGGAAACCCAAGTTTGGTTGTCACTGTCATCAAGTAGCATAACCAAGAGTTTGGAGCTTCACCTTTATTTTGTTCTTATTGATGTGAAAGTCATATAACATAAAAGTAACTATTTTAATTTTTGGCTGCTCCACATGGCTTGTGGGATCTTGGTTCCCCAACCAGAGATCAAACCCACGACTCCTGCATTGGAAGTGCGGAGTCTCAGTCATTGGACCAGCCAAATCAAAAGTTAACGATTTTAAAGTGAGCAATGCAGTGCCATTTAGCACATTCATAGCATTGTGGAACCAACACCTCTACCTAGTACTAAAACATTTCCATCATTCTGAAGTAAAACCCTTATTCACTACGCAGTTTCTCCACATCCTCTCTCCTCCACCCCTGGCAACCATCAATTTGTGTTCTATCTCTATGGATTTATTTATTCTGGTATTTTACATAAGTGGGATCATATAATATGTGACCTTTCGTGTTGAGCTTCATTCATTTGGCACGTTTTGCAGGTTCTGAGAATTTCGCTTTATTGAAGACATTTAAGTAGTCTTATGTTATACATATTAAGCAATCTTATGCATTATGTATTAAGAAGTCTGATGCATGTATTAGAACTCTCAAACATTTCTACATTGTAATCTGGATATAAAACTTACTTCGGAAGGCTTTGGAATAGACTCCTTTTCCTGTTCAAAACAACAACAGTAGTTAAATATTGTTATAGGAATTAATAGATTTCGAATTTCTCACATATAATTCAACAAATTAAAATAAATTTACATCTCTTTCAGGGCTACAAAATCTCTTCTTTACTTACTTTCTGCAATACTTTATTCATGTCTCCACATTTGACTTTATGTTCTACTTTCAATCCTTTACACTCAGATTCCTTAATATTCATCATTAACTGCAGTATCTAATATTTTTCCATTATTGAAACCACAAACGGGACAAGGTGAAGATCCCTAAATATTTCGCCTCAGGGTAACAGACAGAAAAAACACAGGACCAACCCCGTCTGATGACTCTTTCTTCAGATTTCCCAGGCTGCTAGACTTCTGCAAACTTGAAATTCTAAAAATAACAACAATAATAATTATGATTAATAGTAAGTGACTCTGGTGCCACTGCTTCTAAGTAGAATGCCTTGGAAAGAAACTAAAATTGCATGTGAATGGAGTCCTGGTAGTAAAAGAAAATCTGGATTCAGACAGTCATTTATGTGCTTAACTAAATTATAATGTTCAGTTCTTTTAAAAGCAGGGGTGGTTAACTGTCCCGCCAATAACTCTAACTGTCCTGCGCACGTTAGAATGGATGGAAAAACACTTAGGACTATCCTGTGATGTCAATATTCGAAAATAAACCAGTGTTTTCCACAGGCTAGTGCATCCTTTGCATATACACATTTACACCAGGAACTTTTAAAATGGTTGTGTACTTTTTATATTAATCCTTCTAATGAAAATAAAGGATGAAAAAGTATTACTTTTCAGTTCACAAAGGAATCAGTTTTCTGAGTCTGGCAAAGCACTTTATTTTACAGTCCTACTCAAGCATAATAGAGGAATCCCTGTTGCGATAAAAATTCGTATAAAACCTTAGTGAAAGCACAGTGACAGTGTGAACACCTGGGAAAGTCTTGCTCTTCTCCTAAGTTACATTCAATTATATGCAGCTGTTGTTACTCAGAAACTGAAAGCAGGAATATCTGACCAGTTTAAAAACAAGAGAGAATAAATAACTTTGCTCTAAGAGATCTCTTCAAGAAAATTAGAGACACCAAGGGAACATTTCATGCAAAGATGGGCTCGATAAAGGACAGAAATGGTATGGACCTAACAGAAGCAGAAAATATTAAGAAGAGGTGGCAAGAATACACAGAACTATACAAAAAAGATCTTCATGACCCAGATAATCATGATGGTGTGATCACTCACCTAGAGCCAGACATCCTGGAATGTGAAGTCGAGTGGGCCTTAGAAAGCATCACTATGAACAAAGCTAGTGGAGGTGATGGCATTCCAGTAGAGCTATTTCAAATCCTGAAAAATGATGCTGTGAAANATGATACTGGATGCTTGGGGCTGGTGCACTAGGATGACCCAGAGGGATGGTACGGGGAGGGAGGAGGGAAGGGGTTTCAGGATGGGGAACACGTGCATACCTGTGGCAGATTCATGTTGATGTATGGCAAAACCAATACAATATTGTAAAGTAATTAACCTCTAATTAAAATAAACAAATTTATATTTTAAAAAAGAAAAGAAAAAAAAGAATCCATGTCTTTGATGTTGTCAATAGCACTTTAACTTTCAGTGACAGAGTCTCTTTAACATGAAGAAACAATAAGTCTGTAAATACCTCTTCTGTAGCACTTGTGTTAAACGGGTCATGACTGGGAGATCCCCTTACTGGCGTCGGTGACAGGTTTTTCTCCAGATCACTAAAGCCCTGTGCGTCCAGCAGGGTGGAGAACGAGCTGGAAGGAAGCAGGTCTTCAAAGTCGCCATCTTGGCCTAGGAAACAACAAAGCACAGAGTGGACAGCAACAGCTTTTCACTTTTGGAGGAAGATAAGAATCCCAATGGTCCTGAACATAAAGAGTTTTCTGTTCCTTAAAAATCAAAGAGTCAACTTCTGGCATCCCTAAGAACAACAACATGGGCCCTAGGCTCTTGGGCCATGTGAGTATCCAGCACTGGTACTAATAGAGGTGATCAATTAATCAATAGTAGTTTAACAGATGTAACTATGGACTCACAGCATTGGCATTAAAGCTAACTTAGTCTGACAACCCTTCTATAATTTTGTAGCAGCATTTGGGGCTTTAAATATTTCACTTCAGAAATAACCTGTGTTCCAGTAGTACAAAAGTGATTCTAAACAGCAACAGAGTCACACACAACTCCATTTCCATCACCACTATGCTCTTGAAAAAAAATGTGCAAAGCGAAAAGAGAAAAGATGATGACTCTTGGTCCCTCTTAAGAGGGTTCTTTATGTCATTCATTTCATTTTAAAGCAGAAAGAATAATGACCTAATGGAAAAAAGCAATCACATAACCAGCAAAGTAACACTCTGAGAATTTTTTTTTTAATGTGTCTAGAAATGAAAAGGATTAAGTACTGAACAACAGTGCCAGACATTCTTTTTTAAAAAACAGAATGGTCCTTCCAACTAGTCTTTAAATAACACAGAATGGCAAATCATTTACTTGTTTAAAGATACTAACTAGACATAGCTTTTTAATTTAGGTTTTATTAGATTTTACTCTAATTTTATTAGAATTGAGGTATTCTTAGAATTGCCTGAGGATTTTCTAAGTAAATATAAATCCACTGAGAAAGCACTGTTGATGAAACTCTTCATTAGAACAGGACATAATCTCCAATGGTTTATAAAAATCCTTCTGTACAGGGTTAAAAACTCTCTCTTTTAACTAGACTATTATATGCATAGATTAAAAAGGCAGAAAGAATTACATGAAAATGCCAGTAGCGATCATGCCAGAGCAATTATGAGTGATTTCTACCCCTTTTCTCTATTTTCTAAAAGTTTTACAATATGGTCTAATTGCAGAAATTAATCTGCTCTTCTTTCATTTTGAAATGTTAAATTATAGTATTGAGATTCTATAAAATCAAACAATGTTACAAATACTATGACTATGCAAAACTACTATGTAAAATATTTACATAATAATTTCATGTAAAATTAATTAGAGAATCTGTAATATTCCTTAAAAGAGACTCTTGTGAAGGCATAGAAAATGCTGACTGATGAGAACTGTCATGATAATTATAGGTTTATTTGCTCATTCAGATAACTATGAAGTCTTAATACATGCCAGGCCTCATGGACAAAAACGTGAAGATCCATTTTGTTCAAAGATCGTGGTCCAAAGGATTTTCTTTCTTTGTGAATCCATCAAAATTAAAATTTCAAAATCCCAAGTGTTACACAAGTATCTTCCCAAAGACTTATTTTCACCACTTACTTGTAAAGTAAATAGCCCCACCTATGCAGTGTGAATGAACAAGAGAACTTCAAAGCTCTTAACATTTTTGCTTATTTTGAATGACCCCCAAAGCTTTGCCGTATTTGAGGATGGCCAATTGGCCCATCAGCAGATAAAATAATAATAAATACAACAAAATACAGGCTATTTTTACTTAGATGTTTTACAGACTTTTTTAAAAAAGTATTCAAAACTGAACACAATCCCCCTCAAGCCCTGCAATATTCCTCCGCTAGGTACCATCCTCTGCTAGTTGCTTTAGCCAGAAATGTTCATCTTTCCTGATGCTTTCTTCTCCTTCACTTTGCTAATCTAACTCATCACACTATTAAGTCAAGAGTAACACCAAAATTGATGCTTTTGAACTGTGGTGTTGGAGAAGACTCTTGAGAGTCCCTTGGACTGCAAGGAGATCCAACCAGTCCATTCTAAAAGGACCAGTCCTGGGTGGTTATTGAAGGACTGATGCTGAGGCTGAAACTCCAATCCTATGGCCACCTCATGCAGAGTTGACTCATTGGAAAAGACTCTGATGCTGGGAGGGATTGGGGGCAGGAGGAGAAGGGGATGACAGAGGATGAGATGGCTGGATGGCATCACCGACTTGATGCACATGAGTTTGGGTAAACTCCGGGAGTTGGTGATGGACAGGGAGGCCTGGCGTGCTGCGATTCATGGGGTCGCAAAGAGTCGGACACGACTGAGCGACTGAACTGAACTGAACACCAAAACAGATTTCCAATCAGCACTATCAAATCTTCCCACTGTAATACTGCAAGGTTCTCCTGACTGCTCTCCCTTCCTTCCAACACTGCTGGAATAGTCCCAGTGGCCCATAGTCCATGATATTCCATTTGTCATGTCACTGACTTGTTAAGACCCTTCAGTGGAGCCTCTGGGCTGGAATGAGAGTTGAACTCCTTACCTTGCATGATCTGGCTGTGTCTCTTCTATTATCTCATCTGTCTCACTCTCCCCTCTGCCCACTACCTTTCAGGCACATGTGTCTCCTTTTTTTTAACTGGAGTATAATTGCTTTACAATGTTATGTTAGTTTGCTGTACAATGAAGTGAATCAGCTCTATGTACACACACTGAGGTCCTTTTCCACTGAGGCTCTAGCACATGCTGTGATTCTCTCTCCGGAATGTCCCCTATACACGGGGATGGCTCTGTCTGAACAACCAAACAACACTGTACTCAGCAGCCTACACTTTTTCTGGCAGAGAAGAGATGCCTAATAACTTTGCTGAATGAATGGATGAGCCACCTAATTTGAAATAATAGCAATTAAGGCTAAATCTAAAAAGTTTACAGCCACGTAAAATCAACTCAAGTAGAAAAGCTCTTAGAGCTACATACCTTTTTTACCTGGAGCCAAAACCACTGTTTCTTGCATTTTCTTGTACCTGTTCAGGCACTGTCGAAGATCTTCTATTTTCCGATCCTATTAATAAAATAATAATTTTTAATATTATGATTTTAAAACAATAAAAGTAATTGTGACACAAAGAATGAACAGATGTGAATTATTTACATTATTCAAAGAATAGTTCTAAACTTTAATAAAACTGCTAATTGTCTAGAATATTTTTCCTACATACATCAGAGATATAGAAAAAGTACCTCTAAATTTAGAGATCCTATCCTTCAGCTGCCATCTTTAAAAAACAAAAACAAAACAAGGTAATAAGATACAAAAAAAAAGCTGAGAAAAAAATCAACTTTAATTACTCTCCTCTCTAACATAAGTCAGAGCTGGAAAGAAAGATCTATACTTGTTATCTTCATCAGACACCATCAATCTCCATTTGGTTTTTCCCTTCTCCCAACACTCCATCAAAGTTGCTTCAATTAGTCATCAGAGACTTTTCTCTTCGAGGCTTCTCAGGTGGCGCAGTGGTAAAGAATCCTCCTGCCAATGCAGGAGCCGCAGGAGACACAGGTTCAGTCCCTGGGTTGGGAAGATATCCTGGAGTAGGAAATGGCGACCCACTCTAGTATTCTTCCCCGGGAAATCTCATGGACAGAGGAGCCTAGCGGGCTACAGTCCATGGGGCTGCAAAGTGTCAGACACACTGAGCACGCACACATGACCTTCTCTTTACTAAAAACAATGGACACTTTTCATCCTTTTCCGAATCTGATCTCCAAGTGGCATTTGATTGACCCCCACTTTCTTTCTTTCACTTTCCTCTCCACTCTTTCTTTGCTTCTGTCTTGATTTGTTAATCCTTGAGCAGATGAATATTCTACTTCCATTACCCCCCACTCGATCCCATGCTATCATCCCAACGCAGAATATGAAATGTTAGAGCTTCAAGGTTTTCTCCTTTACCCTCATCTCTTCCCCCAGGCCCTCAGTGTGGTAGATTATAAACATGGGCTCCCTAGCTCCCTCCAACATAGATTTGGGGCATGACCATATGACCTACTTAGGCTAATGATATATAACAAATGTTGTTCAAAGCAAAGGCTTGAAAAGTAGCTGCACACTGGGGTGTTCCCTCTCTTGCTGCCCTAGGAACTCTGAGGCCACTACGTGAAGAAGTGTAGGTTAGCCTAATGGAGGTAGGGAGATCATTTGGAGAAGACACAACCCAGTCTATTAATCACCAGACATGTGAATTACACCATCTTAAACTATCCAGCCCTATCCCAGTCACCAGCAAATGGTAGAGGATCAGGAAAGTCAGCCCAGACTAGAACAATCTAGCCAATCTACGGAAGTATGAGACTTAACAAATGTGATTTATTATGGAGCAAAAGCAAACTGATACATCAACTATAGTTTTGTCCTCACCAATCTACATATTTCAACTCTATCATTTCTCTTAAAATTTATAATAGCCAGGACATGGAAGCAACCTAGATGTCCATCAGCAGATGAATGGATAAGAAAGCTGTGGTACATATACACAATGGAGTATTACTCAGCCATTAAAAAGAATACATTTGAATCAGTTCTAATGAGATGGATGAAACTGGAGCCTATTATACAGAGTGAAGTAAGCCAGAAAGAAAAACACCAATACAGCATACTGACATATATATATATATATTGAATTTAGAAAGATAGTAATGATGACCCTGTATGTGGGACAACAAAAGAGACACAGACATAGAGAACAGACTTTTGGCCTCTGAGAGAGAGGGAGAGGGTGGGATGATTTGGGAGAATGGCATTGAAGCATGTATACCATCATGTAAGAAACGAGGCGCCGGTCTATGTTCGATGCAGGATGCAGGATGCTTGGGGCTGGTATACAGGGATGATCCAGAGAGACGTTGTGGGGTGGGAGGTGGGAGGGGGATTCAGGATTGGGAGCTTGTGTATACCTGTGGTGGATTCATGTCGATGTATGGCAAAGCCAATAGAATATTGTAAAGCAAAATTTAAAAAATAAATTAATTAATTAAAAAAAATTTGACAGGGTTCACTGCCCACCAACTTATAATCCTACATTAATCCTAAAATGTAGATTTATTTTCCAACTTTCTATCCGAAATCTCCGTTTAATGTCCCACAAACACATCACAAATTGAATACATCTAAAATGAAGCTCATTATTCGCCCCTAGTACTTGAGTCTCTGCTTGGATTCCCTTAACTGTTTTATGGGTACCCTCATTCAACCCACTGCCCAAACCAGAAAATCTCTCCCAAATCCAAAGATTGAAAAATCTTGCTAACCAGTGAATTTCTCTAAAATCCCCCTTATCACTTCCCTGCCGCTGCCTTGTTTACACATCTTCATTTCTCACCTATTTTAACAGCCTCTTAATTGTTGTCTTCANTCTCTCCCAAATCCAAAGATTGAAAAATCTTGCTAACCAGTGAATTTCTCTAAAATCCCCCTTATCACTTCCCTGCCGCTGCCTTGTTTACACATCTTCATTTCTCACCTATTTTAACAGCCTCTTAATTGTTGTCTTCATTCTCTTTCTTTTATTCTTGCTTCTATTCTGCCACCAGAATTGGCTTTTTAACATGGCAATTTAATTATGTCACTGTTCCAGGTCTAAAGCTGAGACCCTAAATTGTTAAACCATCAGCTTCACTATAGCACCCCCTCATACACTCATGTCCTCCACCTGTATCTCATGGCTCCAGAACTTTCCCAGTATGCCGTGGCTGTTTCAAGACTTGGTTTTGACTCGTGTTTTTGCTCATGGATCTTTTGCCCAGAACATTTCGTTTTCCTGATGAATGACTCTTGCTCTCACTCAGGATTTGCCCAAATATGTCCTCTTTGAGGGCTTCTTGGAACCACTAAGAAGTCAGGTCACTCTTGGTGCTCTTAGAGAAGTCTGAGCATCTAATAAGCCCTCATACAACACTGGGAGTTTTGGTTGTTATTGTTGCTTTTTGAGAGAGAGAAATGAAAACAAAATGAATTTTAGTGTTGTTTTTTTTCAAATCAATCCATGTGGACAGTTTGCTAATGACTTTTTTTATTTGCATAAATAGACCTATATATGGGTGGGTGGGTAGAATGAGTTTATTATTTCCATTGAATAAAGAACAAAAAGAATGAAAGGCAATAAACAGAGTTAGGCAAGAATGAGAAGGAAGTTTATGATGAGAAAAAGATAAAGACAAATTTCTTTAGCATTGGCTTGGTTTTTATTTCCTCAAAGTTAACTCTTTCTGTGGGAAAATGTCTTTGTTCTACTCATTAAGGGATATGGGGGGGGCGGGGACAGTTCTGGTGACAGGATCTGAACCTGCCTGCTGGTATGTGGTTGGTCAGGGAAGCCGAAGAGACACGTTACTTTATTAAGGCCCTGCGTCCCTGCTCTGAGCAGAATGAGAGAAGAAGCAACGGCTGGAGGAGGAGCCCTCCTGGAGATGTTGGCATTAGGCCAGTGCATCTCAACCAAAGCCTAGTGCCATCTTGATCACGGTGCCTGTGCCTGTTTCCTGGCATCTCACCACGCAGGAGAGCAGAGACAATCCCAGATGGGAAAGAGGCCAGCAGTGTGAAGGAAGCAACATGTTCACAGAGATTAAAGTCAACATGATGGTCTAGCTGAAACTACCATGGCTACCTCCTTCAGAGTTCATACGGTGGCCCAGGATTTCCAGGGACCACAGAAAGGATGTACTATGGACTATGTCCTTTCTCTCATTTGTCACCTTTGAATGTAAAAAGCTGATCTGATAGCTTGAACACTTTCCCAATTCAAGATGGTGGGCTGGAGGGATGGATTCTCAGCGAGCTGGAGCTGCTGGCCCTGCTTGTGCTATCCACATAGCACAGGTATGTCACTGACCCGCTGAGAGCAGGTCCACCTGGGCAGGAAGGGAGAATGCTTCCCCTTAATGTCAGTTGTTTAGGGGATGTTCTTTCAAACTAGGGTATCTGATGAAAATGCATGGAATGATCAAAGTGATGATGTATCATATCCAAATAAACAGTTAAATTTCACCTACATACCTTTTCTTCATTTGCTGCCATCAAAGACTCCACAGCCTTTTTCATTTTTTGTACTTCAATATCTGAAATATCACAACATCAAATCAGAAATGTGCTTTTTTAAACATGTGTGAAAATAACAAGAAACTACTGACTCTTCATGTTGAAATGTTTTAAGGTAAAAATGTTAATTTATTCTGCTTGTTTTTTTTTAAGGCACATTTACCATTTATATTCTCTTTTAGGGAAAAATCTGAAAAATGAACACTTTCTATTATAGCTCACCTTAATAGTCATCATTCTAGAAAAAAAAACAACTGCCTTCTCTCAAAGCAAGAACAAAATCCTGATAAGAATGCTGAAGATGAAATTTCAGTGTCAAAACAACAAAAACATGGAGTTTTAAAAGAAGAAACTTATAATAAAGCAGGTGAAAGTGATGAATGGCATATATATGACAAAAGCAGAGAAAATGTTCAGTTATAACCAAGACAGAGACACAAATGGTAACAGCCTGATGGAATGTGATATTTACATGAGTGTCATGCTAAGAAGCTAGCTGTAGATTCCATACAGAAGGATAATAAGTACGTTGCTTCATCTATAAACTTCATTTCCAATACTATCTTAAAATATAAGGGCCAAAGTAAGTGATTCTTCTTAAAACTTGATATTCAAATAGAAAAGCATGCTACTTTAATCATAAAAGCAAATATTTTAAAAATGAAAAGTCAATCCAAAATGAGATCACAAATTTAAAAAATTAAAACAGAGAAAAAGTTCAGCTAAAATTGTCTGCTTCCAAGAGAAAAAAATACTACTGAAGGTGAATTTTAACACAATGATGCATCATCCAGCAGAGATATAACATTTACAATTACAGTATACTCTGTAGGAACTGCTTTTATTATTTTTTTTTAATGGCAAATTTCCTGAAGAATTTAACATCTGGAGGAAAGCCCACTAAGGGTTTATCTTTATCCTGCATTATATAATGTAGGCTCTGTTAATCAGCCTGGGTACAATTTCTTTTGTAACACAAGAGGGTATGTTTACAGAATCCCCTAATGTAGATCTCAGTGAAAAAGTGGGCTACAAAACACTGGAAAGCAAAAGCCAGTTCAAAATGATTGTTAACTGTGGTAAATTTTAAAACCAGTAGGTTTTGACTTTCCTAGTGGCCCAGTGGTTATGAACCCACTTGTCAATGCAGGGGACACAGGTTTGATCCCTGGTCTGGCAAGACATGCTGAGGGACAACTAACTCTGTGCATAACTACTGAGCCCATGCCTTCAAGCCCACACACTGCAAAAGAGAAAGCCTGCATGCAGTAACAAACACCCAGTGCAGTCAAAAATAATTTTTTTTTTTTAAAGCAGATTTTCATTGGAGTATAAACATTGTTTTCTCCTCTGAGCCTGTATCTCAGGCCACAGAAAATGCTTCCTCACCTGCACCAGTCTGGGGGCTCTGCTGAGTCCTGCAGAGCAAAGGAGCTGACTCAGGTACAGTCTGCAAAATGGTCTTTTACTTCTGCTTCTATCATGTTAGTTATCCTCTATTTTGTAAATTCTAAAGAAATGAGGAGCTTATTGATGAAGCAATTTTACATCTTTGGTGAGAGAAATGTTTTAAAAACACATGCAAAGAACAGTCAAGTAATACTTTGGGTGAATGTGAAGGCTGACGGAAATACACCAAAAACCTTACTTTTGTCTTTGAGCTTCTTTTTAAAATTTTCATCTGTGCAGGAAAACCCATTGAATTGGAAGTTAGCATATATTACAATGATAATATTTTAAAAGTACTATAATTTGGTCTCTTTTTAGCTAAAATAAAGAGACTTTACTCTCATAAAGACTGAATAGGAAACATTATTTTATGACTAGGACCGGCACGATAATACCATAATGCTTTCTGTGAGGTTAGAACCTCGTGTAATTAATCAGAAGACATATTGAGTTACTACCTCTGTTACTTCATCTTTCTGAGACTTGATTTTCTCATATTAAAATTGGGCCTTCAATGTACAAGTGCTTCTTAAACACTGTGATGAAAAACCAGCTAATGTTGCATCAGTTGCTTTTTATATTTCCACTACAGTCTGATCTATGACCCTCTTGAAAATGATGAGGACACTGCTTATGTCATCTTCATCTCACCATTCAAGTTCAACAGCACTGAAATGATCCATCTCCTGTTCAATAAGATGAGTCCACTGATCACACAGTTAGATGTTATGTCAGCATCAGATTCCATGAAGTTTCTAAACATTAGCTCTTAATGCCTGTACTTGTCTGGCAGGGTACTACTAACAAGTGGTTCACAGACCAGTTCAGTTCACTCCAGTCACTCAGTCGTGTCTGACTCTTTGCAACCCCACGGACTGCAGCTTGTCAGGCTTCCCTGTCCATCACCTACTCCCTGAGCTTGCTCAAATTAACCCCCATCAAGTCGGTGATGCCATCCAACCATCTCAACCTCTGTCTTATCCTAATCACAGACCAGTGCTAGTCCTCAGATCTGATTTTGGGTAGCATTACTCTAACGTAGCCTCTATAGCTCACAAGTCCTATGAATCCATTTTTCTCTTAAGACTCTTGAAAGCATAACCTGCCTGTGAATGTCCCAAAGAAAGTACGTTCTATATATGTGAAAACAGAGACAAAAGATCCATTTCCTCCAATGTTGGACGAACTGAATTTTCAGATGGATAGGGAGTTGTGATACCTGCAGATAAATAAAGCCAGGGAAATCTAGAGCCAAGAAGACTATGGCAGTAATCTCATTCAAGCCCCTCACTGTACAGACAATTGCAATTTGGACAAGAACTCTCTCATGATGAGAATTTACCATGTAGGCTTCCCTGGTGGTTCAGACAGTAACGAATCTGCCTGCAGTGCAGGAGACCTGGGTTCGATCCCTGGGTCAGGATGATCCCCTTGAGAATGGCTACCCACTCCAGTATTCTTGCCTGGAAAATCTCACAGACAAAGGAGACTGGTGGGCTACAGTCCAAGGAGTTGCAAAAGAGTTGCCACGACTGAGCAACTAACACTAAGACCAATGATTAGGCTTAATCTACAATAAACATCCACAAATGTACAGAGGTGCTCTCCTCTTTGCTCAAGAGGAAGTTACCAGGTGCCCAAGCATAGTGAAGAGTCTCAGAGGCATCCCTGGGGTCCCGGGCTCAGATGGCTTCTGCTTGTTCCTCTCTCTCTTTGATGCTAAAGTTACACATCATCTAACATCAACTTCTTTTATAGATTGTGACGGTTTTAACAAAAGAAGAAAACAAATGTTTAATACATATTCTTACCTCGATCAAGAGTTTCAATCCCTTCTCCTTTCATCTGGCAAACCAGTTTTTCTTGTAGTCTTCTCACTTCAGATTCCTTCTCTTCCAGTTGTTCTTTCAGAGATGTCAGCTCCTCCTACAAATGATAAATTCATCCAAAAACAGTAGATTATGACTAAAAGGGAATACTCAGAGAGTCTGTTAACTCTTGAGTCAATAATTAGTTTTCATGAATGAAACAAAAAAATCTACAAGAATTTAGACGCAAACTTCAAAAAGCAGTGGCAATGATAAGCAGGAAGCAAGATAATTAATAAAAGCCCAATTTATAATAACTGTGGTATAATAATTTTAAGTTTCTTTGTGACCAAATTAAAAATGAATCTTTTAAAGTGTAATTAGGACTAGGGCAGCCCTAAGGTTTAAATCTTATGTTAAGTAAAACATCTGGCCAAGTTAATCAAAGAAGATAATCAAATTAGATGCTTAGTGTCATAAAAGCAAAACAAAATACAAATTTGAAAAAATATATTAGACTTGCTTGACATTTATTCAGCATTTCAAGATGGTACTCATGTTCCCTAGACAAGATAGAACTTAATTAGTGGATAAGCCAGCAGGCAATAAACAACTTTAAGTCATGGGACTAAATAATTCCTTCTCATCACTAAGGTAAAAGAATAGAATCTCCTACAACAATGGGGAAAAATGAGATTCTTTAATCTTTAAAAAAAAAAAAAACCTACACAACTATTTAAGACCTGAAATCCAATGTTCTATTTACTGAAGTTCATTTCAGCTTCATTTTGGTAAAGACTTACTTACAAACTTTAGCAAACTTAAGTTTTGCTGGTTATATTTAACACAGGAAATAAAGCTATGCAATGCTAATAAGTGTGCCTTTATTTTCAATATAACATTTTACTTTCAGTTGGTAAAGATACCTATTATGCTTAGCATTATGAGAAGATGTAGCTCTCCAAAGTAGCTAAGAAGTTGGCCTATTATAGTTTTACTTATGGTGGGAATTGACACCAAATATCTATCAGGAATTTTCAGTAACACTGTCAGGAAGTGCTGCCACAAGCTTACTATACTTCTTTATAGTTCTACTATGCTTACTAAGCAGCAACATCTACTCACTACCATGGCAGCTTTAACTGCTGTGTGCATTTACCTTTGAGAAAGTCTTGAAAGAATAAGACTGTCTATTACTGATACCAAAGAGAAGTCTTTCCCAGGTGAACTTTTGCAATTATTTGACCATGCTTGGATCTCATTCTAAGACAATGAGATTTAATTTATAAACAAATATTTTTATTTTACAAGTTTATTACTTTTCACTATATCATATGCTTCTGAAAACAGTATTAGGGATTGTAATGTCCCTTTAATTAGCTTTACACATATTAAAAAAAAAAACAGGGGACACACACACAAAAATGAATGCACACACCACTAAAAACACCATCACAGCAAAACAACACAAGCCAGAAAGCAACAGGCCATGGACCCATTCCCCAAGGTCTACTACACCTTCAGTGATTCCCACTTTTGTTCCATCCGCTGCTTTTCATACTGCATCTGACCCACCTTGATTTTCATGCTAGAAAGTTTGGCCATTAAAGACTGGCAGAGAGACAGGAGTGAAAGAAAACTACAGATAGAAAAAGACAAGCTAAGTAACCAAGAACACAGTACCAGTTTATAAAGGAGGTTAGATAACTGAGAGAAATGACAGGTTATGTTCTATCAAATTAGTTAAACCCTGATTCTTGTTCAAAATTGTTCCTGTTCATTCACTAAGTTGTTTCCAACTCTTTTGGGACCCCATGGACCTGCAGCCTGCCAGGCTCCTCTGTCCATGGAATTTTCTAGGCAAGAGTACTGGAGTGGGGTGCCACTCCCTTCTCTGCTGCTGTTACTGTTGCTAAGTCGCTTCAGTCGTGTCCAACTCTGTGTGACCCCACAGATGCCAGCCCACCAGGCTCCGCCGTCCCTGGGATTCTCCAGGCAAGAACACTGGAGTGGGTTGCCATTTCCTTCTCCAATGCATGAAAGTGAAAAGTGAAAATGAAGTAGCACAGTAAGTGTCCGACTCTTCGTGACCCCATGGACTACAGCTTACCAGGCTCCTCCGTCCATGGGCTTTTCCAGGCAAGAGTACTGGAGTGGGTTGCCATTGTCTTCTCCACTCCCTTTTCTACTTATTCAGAATGTGAAAGTAGCCCAATTGTGTCCAACTCTTTGCGACTCCATGGACTATACAGTCCGTGGAATTCTCCAGGCCAAAATACTAAAGTGGGTAGCCTTTCCCTTCTCCAGGGTATGTCCCCAACCCAGGGTTTGAACCCAGGTCTCCCACACTGTGGGCAGATTCTTCACCAGCTGAGCCACTAGGGAAGCCCAAGAATACTGGAGTGGGTAGCCTATCCCTTCTCCAGCAGATCTTCCTGACCCAGGAATTGAACCAGGGTCTCCTGCATTGCAGGCAGATTCTTTACCAACTGAACCACCAGGGAAGCCCTTATTCAGAACAATAGTGTTTAAATTCTAGATGGTCTCCAGCTTGGGGAAAAACTTTGTTCACTTGTAAAATGCCTTAAAATGTCTTCTTTATCACATTCTAAGTAGAAAATGTATTTTATCTATATTATTGATCATGGATAAGTAGTGGAGCCATTTATATAAAATTTTTCGCCATTGTGAAAACTTACCTTGGTAGATTTCAGCTTTTTCTCATACTGAAGTCTTTCATTTTCCATTTCACTGACTCTTAACCTCAAATCATTGATCTCCTGCATTAGCCCCTGTCCAAAAAGAAACAAGGAAATACATTAGGAAAGCAGTAAACACCTATTTTACCTACCAAAATAGCAGTTTGGAAATCCTCAGTCAGTGGCTTTGGGGTTACAGCTGGATGAATGAGATTAGAGAAATGACAATGAATGCGTCTCCTTGAGAATCTTTCCATGGAATCTTTCCATGGATCCACTGAAAGACCCATTGAATCTTTCCATTGAAAACATTGCCTCTGCCCTAAAATGATGGGACTACTTATGGAAATGAAAAGTGACAATAATTTTTAAGAAAGTTAACTGATCACTTGTTATCATTAAGCAAATATTTCTAGATTAAAAATCACTATATCAACTCCATCTTTTAAAAATAATTTACTGAAGAAATTTTCTTCAGTAAAGTCATTTACTTTAGGGCCTTTTCAGTAATATATGGATATTTATGAAAATATTTTTCTAATTTCTTAATTTGTCTACAAAAGATACGTACTGTTCCTCAACCCAATCTGGGAGAAATGAATGAACCTCAAACACTTTAAACCAAGGATTCTAAATTTGAGGGTAGATGAGAGCCCTGTCATTTACAAATATATTCAGCATCATAATAAAATTTTATGTTTGGAAAAATGCAAAAGAAAGCAACCCTAATGTTCTCATAATACAAATACAATCATACACCTTTTCTACTTTTATTTTAGAAAATCTAATTTGTTTGTAAACATTGTCTATACATTCTGAGCAATAGTGACATATTTTTGTTCACAGGCCAGAGAGTAGGAAAAAGAAATTAGAATGCAGAACAATTCTAAGTCATCCATTCTGTGAAGACGCCTCTTCTCGAGCAACAAGGTATGAAGNTTATTTTAGAAAATCTAATTTGTTTGTAAACATTGTCTATACATTCTGCGCAATAGTGACATATTTTTGTTCACAGGCCAGAGAGTAGGAAAAAGAAATTAGAATGCAGAACAATTCTAAGTCATCCATTCTGTGAAGACGCCTCTTCTCGAGCAACAAGGTATGAAGCTTCTACCAATGGTTAACGTGTTTTTGTTTTTCTCAAGATATTTATTCCTGAGCCACAGATTCACAGGTAACAAAAGAATTACACAACAATGCTATAAAAAACAACAGAACAATGCTATTAAAGTGTAATGATTCAACCTCACAGAGGCCAGGTAAAGGATGCTCTAGTGAAATATACTTCTCAGAAAACCTACAGGTTTTTAAATTGTAGTTTCTTGTAAAATGGGGCGAAGTATAACCTAGTATTACATAATACTTTTGAATATTATAACTGTTAATACAGTGTTTC
>SJYV01006962.1:0-10168 GCA_006410875.1 Neotragus pygmaeus
AAGGGTATGGTCCTAAAGGTTGGCATTTGTTAGTATAAAAATTCCAAGTAAATACTGAGTATTAGTGATGCCTTGACAGAGATTAATCTTCTTTCAAACTGTACTTCTCATTTGGAATTCTCATTTGTCTGTCTCATTTTTTAATAATCTGTCAACAAGTCAGATAACAAACATTTTTGTGTATATATTTTTTTGTAATATTATGCATCAACTTAAAAAGAACTTTGCATAAACTCCACACTAACGGAACTTAAAATATGGTTGAGGGACCAGGTAGAAAGTTGCACAACAGTACATGAACAGTTGTGTGGTACAAGAGATGCATGACAAAATCTATGACAAAATATTAAACAACNCCCTTGACAGAGATTAATCTTCTTTCAAACTGTACTTCTCATTTGGAATTCTCATTTGTCTCATTTTTTAATAATCTGTCAACAAGTCAGATAACAAACATTTTTGTGTATATATTTTTATGTAATATTATGCATCAACTTAAAAAGAACTTTGCATGAACTCCACACTAACGGAACTTAAAATATGGTTGAGGGACCAGGTAGAAAGTTACACAACAGTACATGAACAGTTGTGTGGTACAAGAGATGCATGACAAAATCTATGACAAAATATTAAACAACTGTTTTAACTAACAGCTAATTGCCAAAAGAATAATGTCACATAAATATTAAGGTCAGTGAGTTCACAGGAAGAAAACAATTATAGGCCTTGGAGTGGTTTGGAAAAGTTTCATGAAAGAAGTATGTAAAGTCTGGAAGGTAGGACTTGAAGAGATGAGAGCATCCTGAAAAGCTGAGAGGTAGGGAAGTATGTGGTGTGCTCCAGGGAGCTGTTTTCCTGAAACCAAGGTTGGAATAAGGAACCACAGAAGTGGGTCAGGACCAGCCTGAGAAGGTCTTAAAAAGAAAACAGACTTGATAATGCAGGAGGAATGGTGTTTGGGAGGGGTTGCTTAAGAAGGGTGGGAACAGGGCAGAATTTTGCAGAGAAATTAAAGCATGAGGGGAGAGGAAATAAAGATTCACTTGGTATATAAGAAATTGGGGAAATTAAGTGAAATAAAGAGGATCAATTAAAAGTAACTGAAACAGATCTAGCCTCTGCAGGCTATAGGGGAAGAGGTAAAAGACAAATGCATATCAAGGAAGCATTCAGATAAATTCAAGCTATCTGGCATCCTCTTAGACAAAGTAAATGATCATGAATAATAAATAGGAGGAAGGAAAATAAAAAGGAAATCAAAGAGATATTTAAATAAAACCACAACTTGTAAACTGTGATTGAATTATAGTTTAAAAACCCCACAGTAGCTATAAAAGCCATTTGGTATGGAATTAATGGCAATATTTGAATGTGGCCTAGACTTTGGATATTAGTGGATCATTATTAATTTATAGTTTTGGTAATGATATAATGGTAATATATGAGAACGTTCTTATTCTTAAGAGAGGAGTGATGTATGCTGACAAGTCTCTTAATATCAACTCTTTACTTTCAAATTACTTGGCAAAATATGTTGTTGTTCAGTTGCTAAGTCATGTCCGACTCTGCGACCCTACAGACTGTAGCACCCAAGCTCCTCTATCCTATACCGTCTCCCAGAGTTAGCTCAGATTCATGTCCATGGCAAAATATATGTATGTATATGTCGAGGTCCAGCCCTGGTGGATCCAGGGAATTTGAAGTGGAGACGACATCGGTGCCTCAGGAATTAATTGTTTAATTAAAGATATGGAGGGAGATTAGAAAGAAATAGCATAGTAGGAAAATAAGTAGAGAAAAGATGCTGAATAACTTGGTTTATGCGGAGAACCAATAAAACTCCAAGACAAGGAGTTTGCACCACCTACGTAGGCCACCGACGCCCACTTGAATAGCAGAGGGTACCCTGCCTTGGGCTCCCTCTCACGTGGGTCTTAGAAGCCAGGGCAAAATTAGCAGGCTTGGCGAGCCTCCATGCTCCAGATGGGAATTCAGCCAGAAGGTGAGAGAAAGAACAACATGAGGACACCAGTCTTTCCAGGAACTGATCCATTTTCTTTATTTTGCAGGTTTGTTTATATACTTTTTGTTATACATAGAGATAGAATACAAAGTCACGTGGGGTCAGCAGACCTGACCTTTATCAAAATCAGGTGCTTCATTTAAATGTATACATAAGGTCTTAGGTGGCTTTACATCATCTTTTGGCCAGGGGACCTGTTAACGTTTTATGACCCTTTCTTTCTGATAATGGTCTGTCAACCAGAAAACCTATTTTCCAGGGGTGATTTTTCTTAAACCAGGTGCCACCCTCTGAAGGCACCAGATAAAGTTGCATTCCTATAGGGTGAAGGTGCAGTGCGTTACAATTAAGAAAGCAATTTACTCAGCCTAAGGTTTTAACATGATTAATATCAAAGATTAATACTTATTTCTCTTATATGTTAGTTATATTCATTAATGTGTATAAGGGCAAGGGATTTAGCAGCAAACATTGGCCCAATAAATGAAAAACCCTTCACCAATATAATTCTTAGTCAACCAACTATATTAATAATTTCTAACTTCTCAAAAGAATCTGTTTTAGAAAGTTTAAAACATCTCATGCCTTTCATAGTTGGGAGGCTGTGAACAATCACATGTGGCTGGACGAACCTGTTCAGGGAGGCTAGAGAACCTTCAGAGGAGTTTGTAAGTTGAAACACTCTTGTCACGCCCAGGAATTTTTATTAACTGGAGCTGTAAGTTAACTCCTTTTTCCAGAGAGGTGAACCCCATAAAGTCAGAAGTGTAGTCGAGAGCATAAAGTAGTAAAGTAGGCAGACTCTGGTTTTGGGGGTAGATGCTCGGGAACATGGTGTCTCCTGAGGCTCAATCCCACCTTTGCGTATGGCGAGCCTCCTTCCTCATGACCTTTGCCATGAGTGGAGTTCCTCACACTGGCTCCCGGCATGTGTATGTGTATATCTCTACTGTACCTGTATCTATGTCTTATTTGTGTCTATAGGTATATTCACACCTATGCCCATACTCATCCATCCTCATTCCTATCTCTATCCCTGTACTTACAGCTAGATCCAGACATGGTGGTGGCAGTGATGTAGTTGCTAAGTCGTGTCCGACTCTTGTGATCCCTGGACTGTAGCTGGCCAGACTTCTCTGACCGTGGGATTCTCCAGGCAATAATACTGGAGTGGGTTGCCATTTCCTTCTCCAAGATCCAGACATAGATACAGACAAAGAAAATAAATATTATTAAAATATATTTATGTGATATAATATTATAAATCATGAAATCTAGCTTGTTTGTCTACAGATGAGCACTGTGTCATTCTTTTAATTTTTCTGTATGTTGAAGATTTTTATGATAATAATTGAGCCAGAGGGAAGAGGGAGAAATAGGTCAGGCCTTGGAACCTAAAGCAGAAGCAGTGTGAGCGAGAAAGAAGGAACAGATGTGCAGGGATAATTGGCAACTCTGGGCAATTTGTTTTACCCAGAGCATCAGAGGACTCTGTTACACATGAGTCTTGACATAAGGGCTTGCTGATTGTATGTGGTCACATTTATATCAAGACAGGAAAGTCTCCAGGGGAGGTAAGTTGGGAAGAGAGTATATTCCATTTCAGAAGGTTTAGTTTCGAGTGAACCTGGGCTTTCCAGGTGAACACTTGCTGGAGGAAGGAGGCCCAAACTCTGAGGAAACAGAGCCAGCCCAGAGAAACCACTTTGTTATTCAGTCATGGAAGGTAATGGTTGAAATCATGAAACTGGAGACAAATTAGGAGCAAGGAAGTACTCAAAAGGGAAATGAGCTAAGCCTTGAGAAATGTCTGTAGTTAGGTGGGGAGATAGAACAGGCCAAGTCAGAAGGAAATAGGTTAGTGTCTTGGAAAAAATCAAGGGAGGATAAGATACCCAGCAAGCAATCTATCAATCTTTTTGAACAAATGAATGAATAGAGTTCACAAAAGTTTGTCAAAGTAAAAAGTTCATCAAAGTAAAAAGATAGGAAGCAGTAAAAAAATTGGTAAGTTAACAAAAAAGGCATTTAAGATTGGGAGTTAAGAAATTTAAGAGATTATTTTAAACTCAGACTAGATGTTTATTGGAGAATTTTTCAGTGGTCCTTGAGGAAGCACAAGTCAGCATTGAGAAGAAACGATGAGTTGAAGATGGCTCTTAAGGGCAGCTTGGAGACAGAAAAACTTGGGTTCAACTCATGGCTCTTAACTCATGAAAAGCTTCCCTGGGCTTCAATTTTTATTTCCCTAAAAAGTAGTTGGACTAACTGATGTACAGTATTTCTCTCAATGTTTACAGTCTGTTGGCACTTATATTAAAAAAAAAAAAGGTACGTAGACAGGAGTGTTCTAAGTTCCATTTTATGGTATCATTTTAAGAATCCTATGCATCCACAATTGTGTTGATTACTGAGACTGTATGTAGGATTATTAACACTTTACTCTCTCTCTTTTGTGCAAGCTAATTAATTTATAATCAATTACTGGAATAGTCAATACATATATCCATACAATATTTTGATATAAATAGAATATGACTTGGTTGAGTTGCAAATGTATATTTTAATTTTTTATTTCCACTATCAAAGTTTTTTTTAAAAGAATCTGTCATAATTGGTTGCTATGCAATAGTAGTTATTTCCATAGGAAGTTAGGGGAAGACCTACTCAAAACTCTGTACCTTTTCCCTACTCCTTTATAAAATTTGTGTATCCTATTATGTCCAAATATACAGAAAAGATTATGCAGATGGTACTATTCTGCTTAAATGACAAACCTGGAATGATAAATGCCTCCTTTTGTCAATTAACCTCTGACAGAGCTTTCAGTGACTAAAGGAAATGCTGTGGAATATAGTCTCAAGTAGACTATAAAACATGTGAATTAAAGATCTTCTGAAGAGGAGAGTGTTGCATTAGAAATCTACCAGCTCCTTTCAATTCTGCAATTCCCCATTTCTCAGAACATTTACCAGAGCTTGAGCAGAAACTGGCTCATAACCAGTGTTCTTAACAAAGCTTTCCAACCTTTGTTATCACAAAAAGAGATTAAAAAAAAAAAAGTCTGAAATGCTTCTTATGATTCGGGCATCATCTGTTATCCTAGATCAATGTCAAGCTAAGGATTTTTGGAAAGGATTTTGGCAAAGTGCAATTGTAGATTAACCCACAACAATCCGTTAGATAAGTAACATAATGGGAGATTTAAACACTGAGTCAGAGGCCTAGACTCTAATCTTGAGATGACTGATTTTCTCTGTGACCTTCAATTAGTTACATAATCTTTTAGTTTGTGAATCTGTTATCTGTGATGTATGGACACCATTTTTCTTTTTGTTGGTGTAAATATAGGAAATGCAAGGTGCTGTCCTTTCTCATGTTCTAGGGAGATCCAATCTTCTTAACATTTCTGCTCAGAGACCTCTTTCTCTTTAAGCGCATCAGACTTCACTGCAAACAAAGGATGCATTAAACCTGATAAGGAAAACAAACCTGAAAAGGGCAAGAAACTTTCGGTAAAGGAAGTGCTGGCAAGGACATCGTAGTGGATGGGATGTACCATGGTTGGACGTGCGTAATGAATTAACATATCTTTGGGTCTTAGTCTCTACTGCAGCCTATAATTTATTGAATTTTGTAGAGCATAAATCTGACATTTCAGAATATAATCATGTTATGCAGTTTCTTTCTGGCAGATTCTAATACTTTCTCTACTCTAGGTACTTCTTTCTGCAGAGGGTGTCTTGGCACCCAGTTTAGAATTCCTAAGTTTTTCACTGCCCTGAAGGACCCTTGACCAAGTACTTGAATTTCCATCTTTTTCTTTTACTTTAAACATTTATTTACTTATTTATTTGGGGCTGTGCTGGGTTAGTTGTGGTAAGCAGAGGCTACTCTTCCTTGCGGTTCTCAGGCTTCTCATTTTAGTGGTTTCTCTTGTTGTGGAACACAGGCTCTAGGTGTGTGGGCTTCAGTAGCTGCAGCTCTCTGGCTCAGGAGTTGTGGCTAGTGGGCCCGAGGGTGCATGGGCTTCAGTGGACAGCAGGTGGCCTCAGTAGTTGAGGTTCCTGGGCTCTAGAGCACAGGCTCAATAGTTGTGATGCATGGGCTTAGTTGCCCCTTGGCACATGGAATATTCCTGGACCAGGGATCAAATTCATGTCTCCTGCATTGGCAGGTGGATTCTTTACCACTGAGCCACTGGGGAAGCCCCATCCTTTTCTCTTAAATGTCTCTTTGCAATGGTTAAGGATGGGGTTCCTTAGCATACTTTGCCAGTGTTTTGTGCTAATATTACACTCAAGTCTGAGACTTCTGGTCATACACAGCTAACATGTTCTTAATTATGCATTTTGGAGATTCAGAATGCTGCATAGGGCTCTTCATGATTTGGTTCATGACAATGGCACTCTTTGTGCTGGCATGTTGCACTCTCAAATTTCATGCTTTCATAACAGCAAGCTAGTGATTCCCCACGTGCGATGTGATGCTTTTCATCGTTGCTTATTCATGATTCCCTTTTTCTTGGGATGCTTGTTCCCACACTCTGCCTACTTAGCTCCTTCTCATTCTGTATATCTCTGCACAGACTTCCTCTTTTGTAGTTGATCTTTCCTGATCTCCTTACTTTCATCTTCAACTAAGCTAAGAGCCTTTCTGCACATTCTCTTAATATTCTGTAATATTTCTGACTGTACACCTCTCATCTTGTTTATATTTGTGTTTATATATATTAGCTCTGTTAGACAATGTTATCCTTGAAAGCAAGAGTAGAATTTTCTTAATTTTTGTATTCCAATACCTAGCAGGGGTCGCACAGAGTCAGACACGACTGACGTGACTTAGCAGCAGCAGAAGCAGCGGCAGCACAGTGCTTGGTAGACAGTAACTGATTAAATAACCATTAAGTGATAGGTGAATTGGCCAACTTAGAAGGAAGAGGAAAATCACAGACTTATGCAAATTTTCATGTACCCTTGGTGTCCCAGTAACTATTTTTTGGGTAGCCGGGCACTCGTGTGTGTGACTTTGGGCAAGGGAACAAAGGGAATGTTCATTGCACAAATGAAGCAGGATAGGGAACCGCTTGTTAGGCTAGAAATAAAGTCCATTTGTAGATCGGCAAGCCTACGTGGGAGGGGAAAATGGACTCAGGGATGTTGTCAACACAATAAGCTTCTTAATCATGCACTATGCATTCTTTAACTAGTATCTCATGTGAAGCAAAACAAAAAGACTTCCAGGTCTTCAGTGCTCGAAATTGCCACGGTAGGAGCACCACCATTCTTGGCTCTCTGTACGATTGCAGGGGGAATGGCCTGACACTAGTAGGCAGATTGCCAAGGGGCTGGGAGAGGTTACCGAAGCATTTTATTACTGACACTGAAGAAATGATTATAGATCTTGAAGCCGGAGAACCCACCATACCGTGGCAATGAGATTCATTGGTTTCTAGAGAGTTTCGCTGTAACTTTTAAAAGGAGATTTTTAAAAAATGATAGTCAAATGCACTTCAATGCATTAAAAAGAATAACCATTTTAAAAGTGAAAAGGTAGAAGCTGCTAGAGAGTGAATTCAAATCCATGCTTCTTAGCAACCAGACCAGATTTTACCCATAAAAGAAGACTAGAGCTACAATAATAATAATAAAAAAAGCCTCTTTGGTCTCTAGAGAATATAAAAGCATATTAGAGAAAAAGAACCACTTTGAGTTCTTTAGATGAAAGGCACAGCATGGATATAAAGTATTTTTATAAAAAGAGAAGGACAAGGAAGAAGTGATGTCTAGACTGGATAGGTTATCTTGGATATATATGAGAATACATGCCAAAGTCAAAATGAGAGAAGATCGTGGACAACTAGAATCATTAAAATATTCAGAAGTCGTTGTTATTATTATTATTATCAAGACGAATATGATCTTTTCCCCTCTGAATCAAAGTAAGGGAAATGTATAGGGAGAATGTGTGGATGACTTGGCAACTTGGGAATATTTCCCTGAAAGGTTTTCACAGTGAATCAAGATGAAAAGGTGCAAATATAAATGTCACTAATATATTACAGAGTTAGATATCATCTATCTTCAGACTACATTTCAATGACATTCTACACAAAGCCTTGGTTCTTAGTGACTCAACCAGGCAGGGAACACTGAGGCACTTGCGCATTGTTCCTTGATAATTTAAGGCCAGAAGAATCATCATAAGCACAATAGAACACCTAAAAAAGAAGGAAATAAAAAAGAACTCAAGACCAACCAAACTAACTTCTTTTTTTTTTTTTTTTTTAAAGAGGAATGTCAGTGGCAAGAATATCACTTCTGGTGATATGATAGAAACAAATTTACTACTTAAACTAGGATGTTCTTTTCCTCTGAATTAAATGAAACCTTTTTGTATTAGTGTAAAGAACGATGGGGTGTGAAAGAAATAATTCTATTCATATGCCAAAAACAATGCATAGATTATCTTCAGGGAGATTCAGGTATGCTCCAGTGGTATATAAAAAAGAGTGATGGATTAGGATAAAAAGGAAATGCGCATCACTGTTTCCTGAATAAACAAAGAACCTAAATTTGGAACTGGCATGTATAAATTTAGCCGAGATTTGATGTTTTGGTTTGAACAGACTGTGGTGCAGTTGTTATCTGCCCAGGTTATTTTATAATAGCTGCATTTTCCCTTGAAGCCAGACCCCATATGGTATGGGAGGACAAAACCTCATATATCTCACTATCATTAGGCTAATGAGCTTGGTCAAGCCCATGTACATTTAAATTCTGGGCAAAATTGAAGGCAAATCTAGTACTCTGTTCTAATTGCTTTGTACTGTTTTGGAAAGAAGGAATAAAAAGAACTAAGGAATGAATAAAAATGAATCAAGCACATGACGATCTATTTCAGAAATACTGTTGCATTATCAAAGCAAGTCTAAGAAAGATTGTTTATACATATTATTTTAGAATTTTGTGGTCACAGAAAAAATTTAGTCAGATGTTTTTGAAAATCCAGTTGTTTTTGTTGTTTAGTTGCTAAGTCGTGTCTGACTCTTTGAGATTCCATGGACTGTAGTCTGCCAGGCTCCTCTGGCTAAAGGATTTCCCAAGCAAGAATGCTGGAATGGGTTGCCATTTCCTTTTCCAGATTATCTTCCCAACCCAGGTATCAAAGCCATGTCTCCTGCCTTGGCAGATGTATTCTTTACCACTGAGCCACCTGGGAAGCCACAAAAATCCACTGTGGAAATGCAAGACATTATACATTTGCTCCTTAAGTTTTCCTTTTATACACAAAAGTTTTCAGTTATTAAGTTAAGAGTTTAGAAAATTAAAGTGCATGGATGTTGAAAATAGGTTAGTTAGCTTAGTTCTGGAAAGTTTATTGATCTTAAAACAACTCTGAGACATTATGCCCAATTTATAATCACTAAAAGTGTTCAATTGGTAGGAACCATAATGAATGCTTTTGGATGTAAAGTTTATAATGATTTACATGTGGCTGAGGAAGATATCATTTCATTCAAGATCTTTGGATAGATTTTCAAAGCTAGTTAAAAATAATAATAACTCATTTTAACCTTGCTCTGTTAAATAATATTACAAGCTGTAATTTATTGAAATTACTGGAGTTGCTCTTTATATAGTTAATAACTACCAGGTACTGTCAACAAAAACAAGACCAGAAGCTGACTGTGGCTCAGATCATGAACTCCTTATTACCAAATTCACACTTAAATTGAAGAAAGTAGGGAAAACCGCTAGACCATTCAGGTATGACCTAAATCAAATCCCTTACGATTATACAGTGGAAGTGAGAAATAGATTTAAGGGCCTAGATCTGATAGATAAGAGTGCCTGATGAACTATGGAATGAGGTTCGTGACATTGTACAGCAGACAAGGATCAAGACCATCCCCATGGAAAAGAAATGCAAAAAAGCAAAATGGCTGTCTGGGGAGGCCTTACAAATAGCTGTGAAAAGAAGAGAGGTGAAAAGCAAAGGAGAAAAGGAAAGATATAAGCATCTGAATGCAGAGTTCCAGAGAATAGCAAGAAGAGATAAGAAAGCCTTCTTCAGCGATCAATGCAAAGAAATAGAGGAAAAGAACAGAATGGGAAAGACTAGAGATCTCTTCAAGAACATTAG
>SJYV01006963.1:0-11100 GCA_006410875.1 Neotragus pygmaeus
TCTCACAGTGGAGGAAGCAGGGCATCTCAGGTGAATGAGAGAGTGTCTGCGACAGACACAGTGGGAAAGGGATGGTAGGACCTGGAGGGGAGAGAAAGCGATGGTAGGACCTGGAGGGGAGAGAAAGTGATGGAACATGGTATCTTTTTCCTGGGATGCAGAAGATTCTGTTTTCCAGGCTCCCTTGGGCTTAGGTAGGTGCCATGTGACAGTCCTGACCCATGGACTAGTGGGAGTGACTTCTGGGCTGAGGCTGCTGAGGACACATATGCCTCCCCCATTCTCCCTTCTCCTGTTTCAGCAGCAGTGGAGACCACCAGCCAAGATGGCACAGCCAGGATGTAGCAGCCTGGATCCCTGAGCCACTATCTGTAAGAGGGCCACCTAGCTAGGACAAGACTTTTTTTGAGGGACAAATAAATCTTTATATTAAGCCACTGAGATTTGGGGGGTTTATCTGATACAGTGGCAGATCTTACTCTGTCCTAACTAATGTAGGATTAGCTGACCAGAGGCCTTGAATTTCAGGATAAGGGCTTTCTGCTCTTAAAGAGTAAGTTCCATGCCTGTTGCTGCCTACATACTCAGAAGGCCTCCCCCACATGCATCTTAGGTCCATAGGTGCTGGGAAGCTGAAGAGCTCATGCTGCAATTGTAGGTGATTCAATGCCAAGAGAGCATAGATTTCTAGGTCCATCTAAAGGTGGGAACCAGGCAGATTCCTGCTGAGAAAAGCTTTCTCTTCTTCTCCCCTGACCCAGTGGTCTTTGTCCAGGAATGTTAGTTGGGCACCAGAAGTGGTCCTAGCAAGAAGGCCTGATCAGAGAGACAAAAATATCAAGCCGGGCTGGATGTAAAATTTATTTGGGGAATACAGAAAGTGGCTCGAACTGCAGAGACTGTGATTACTGATAAAGAGGAATGCCTTACATACTAAGACATGGAGGATGGTTTGAAAAGAGCAAACTGGTTTTAATTTAATCTCCACTAAAAAAACAAACCAACCAACCAAGAGCATAATTTATAGAAAAACTATTCTGCACTTTGTTTTTTTATTAATACTCTATAGTATAGCATGGACTTCCTTCCACCTCATTCTCTTTAATGGATGCTTATTCTCTTATAGAATTGTGTGTCATCTCTTCTTGAGGCATTTCACTATTGATGGGCCATTTTGTTTGTTTCTGATTTTCAGCGATACAAATAAGGCCACAGCAAACATCCTTGTACACATCCCCTTGAACACATCGAAATGTTTCTGTAGAGAAATGTCTGGGTCAGAGGGTATAAGCCTTTTTCATTTTGATAGGAACTGCCCAACTGCTACCTTAAAGGGTTGTAATAATTTCCACTCTGGAGAATGGTGATTTTTTAATGGACTGATTCCCCTGAGAAACTCCTCTGGACCTTTGGAACATGTGTTTGGCTTGAGTCATTTTATTTAATCTGTGGCTCAGGTCCTTCCCAGGAATCCAATCCAACTCAAAGGTACTCCCTCCACAAAGCTCACATTTAAGCCCTGAAAAATGGGAGGACTTAATCCAGTCTCTATCAGATCTAAATCAGAACATTTTTCCCCTTCTGCCATTTTAAATTACCTCTCAGCTCAGCCCCAGACTGAGTAATTCAGAGTTAATGGGATATGAAAGTCATGGTCCATGGCGTGATTGCGGGTACCTAGCCAGAGGCAAGCAAGATTTATTCTCTAGGAACCCAACTGGGTTGAAAAGGGTGATAAATCAGCAGGGCTATTGCGCACTCCCCTTCTGCTGTGAGATTCATTCTAGTTTATCAGAATAATCATCTTCGGCTCTGAGACTGGAGATAAACAGCCGAATCCGGAGCCCCACGATGTGGTAAGAGGGAGAGAGATCTTTCTGAAGTCTCTCTTCCTAGCTTTGTTTGGACTAGGGTGGGTGGGAGGCCTGTTGCTTTCAAAGTGCCATCCGGTGAAAAGCATCCATCTGTGTTTGCCTGAGATACAGGCTGGGATTTTGTGCCCATGAACCCTGCTGGCCCGAGGCTTTCCGGTCTCTCTGGGGATCCCACTCTGATTCATGTTGTCCTGTGTACTGAGTCCAGGGACACTCTTTTCTCCGGCTTGGTCATCCACTGTCCACCGTCAGGCTTTCAGGTCCTCTCGTGTTGTCTTTCTGCTGGCGTCTGGCAAACCTCCCTTCTGATTGCATCGTGCTAGCTTGTGGTCTTTTGCTCAACTTTGCCTTGGCTATTCCCACTGGTGATCACATCATGATATAGAGCAGAAGTCATAAACAGATCAATATCAGCAGAATCCTAAAGCGGCCTCGGTGCTCAGACATACACAAGAATTACCTGAAATAGTAACTTCAAATGTCAAGTGCTAGCCTTGACTAAATACTCACTCAGGCTTATGCTAAACTGCCTTATAAGCGTTACCTCAATTTAACCCTCAAATAATCCTGTGAAGTCAGCTGTAAAAATCATTTTACAACTGAGGAAGCTGAGCCTTGGGTGGGTCATTGCTGACTTGCCCAAGATCACAGAGCCAGTAAGTGGCAGTGCCTGGTGCGAGAGTATGGAGCTCATGTTTGCTGTTTCCATGCTCATGTTTACATAAACATTCATTTACACAAATTCACTCACATACAGATACACACATGTATAAACATTCAGATGGACACACACACAAACACACATACAGTTAGGAGGAGAATGTTTGGCAAAGAATGAGTGGCTGAGGCTTATGATTTTTTGGAAATATTTATTTTATCTTTACTTATTTGTTTGGTTGCCTCAGGTTCTAGTTGCAGCTCATGGACTCTCTAGCTGTGGCATGGGCCTAGTTGCCCTGCAGCATGTGGTATCTTAGTTCCTCGACCAGGGGTTGAACCCATGTCCCCTGCATTGCAAGGCAGAATTTCAACAACTGGACCATGAGGCTTATGATTGTTAATGAGAACAAGAGCCTGGATTCCAAGCCCCCTTAACCTTTTTTTAAAAATTATTTATTTGCCTGTGCTGGGTCTTAACTGAGGCACTCAGGATCTTTGATTTTCATTGCGGCATGTGGGATCTTTAGTTGCACATATGGGATCCAGTTCCCTGACCAGGGGTCAAACCTGGACCCCCTGCACTGGGAGTGTAGTCTTAGGCACTGGACCATCAGGGAAGTCCCCACCTTATCCTTGAATGAAGCCTCCTCACAAACCTTCCTGTAGAAAGCTAAATGGGAAGGGGGAAGCCAGCATTATTAGAATTGTTCAAATTTGGGGTGTTACCTGGGGAAGGCTGGTAATGGTGTCTGGTGAGGCCACTCAGAATAAACTTGACTCGGAGTCTGCACTTGGATCATACAGATTGCTCCAGTGTGAGGAGCAGGGCCATCCCTCGTGAAGACTCATGTTAACTGAGGTTAGGACACTGACATTAAAAACCTGTATAGGAGTTTTCTCTCTGGGGCCAGGTTTACATGAGAATGTCCTGGAAGGGTCTGCTTTCAGTCCAAGGGAGACATTCCTTGATGTTTGAGGATGCCAAGCTGAGACAAGTTCACCATGCGGTAGGGCCAGTCTGACTGGTGGGACTCGAAGCCTTTGCAAGGATCTGGAGGGTCCCCAGTGGGACTGAACTCCTGTTGCCCGCAGTAGTAACCTACTCCCTTTATCAGCTTCCATTTCTTCTCTTCCTGAGATCACCTCCCAGATAAACTTCTTGCACCCAAATCCTGTCTCAGGCTCTGCTCTACTGACTGGTGGCTCAGTCAGTAAAGGACCTGCCTGCAATGCAGGAGACCTGGGTTCAATCCCTTGGTCAGAAAGATCCCCTGGAGAAGGAAATGACAGCCCACACCAGTATTCTTGGTGGAGAATCCCATGAACAGAGGATGGTTGGCGGGCTACAGTCATGGTGTCACATGACTCAGTGACTAAACCACCAGGCTGCACAGCCACCTTAAGTCTTTCCCCTGGAACAGTTTCCATTGTTCTCTTGCTTATCATATGACCCAGCCTCACCTTCCTTTCATCTGAGGTCCCTTTTGACAACCTACCAGAAGCACTGAATCCCAGAGTTAAGAGCAGGTGTGCATGCATGCTAAGTCGCTTCAGTCGTGTCTGACTCTTTGTGACCCTATGGACTCTAGCCTGCCAGGTTCCTCTGTCCAGGGATTCTCCAGGCAAGAGTGCTGGAGTGGGTAGCCATTACCTCCTCCAGGGGATCTTCACGACCCAGAGATCAAACCTGAGTCTCTTGTGTCTCCTGCATTGGCAGGCAAGTTCTTTACCACTAACAGCACCTGGGAAGCCCAGAGTTAAGAGCACAAGCATTGAAGTCAGACAGATGTGAGGTCGAATCCTAGCTAGGTCACTTATGGACAATATGACCTTGGGCAAATTACTCTCTGGACCTCATGAATCTTTTAAACAATGCAGGTAATGATAACCATTTTCAGAACTGTCAGCAAGAATCAATGAGATAATGTATGTAAAGAGTTCAATGTAGCACTTGGCAATTAGTAGGTACTCAATAATGTCTGATAGGCCTTCCTGTCTGTCTGAACAGAGACTGGATTCTTTCATCCACTGGTGCCAGGGGATCCGATTCCTCCTCCCTTAAGGCTGACACTCAGGCCATGGCTGAGCCCTGAATGGGGTTGGAGCAGTCAGAAAGGGCATTGGTGGTATGGTAGGTGTCCAAGCACATTGGGACACCTTTCTGCCTCTCTGTTCCTTTGATCTTCTGACTGGGGCCACTAACTCTTTCCCAGAGAAGCCCTACCTTTCCCTTGCTCTGCACTTTTAAATGCCCAGTTTCATCTACCTGGAATGCTTTCCCCTCCCCTAACCCCATCTGCTGAAATCCTACTCAAGCTATCATAGTATGCATAAATCAAAATGTATAGCAAATTTGCCTAGAGAGCTTTCTCAAAAGACACATTGCTAGGACTTGCTGCAAGAAACTGATTGAATAGATTTGCCATGGAGCATGGGCTTATATGGGGAAGGCAATGGCAACCCACTCCAGTACTCTTGCCTGGGAAATCCTATGGATGGAGGAGGCTGGTAGGCTACAGTCCATGGGGTCGGGAAGAGTCGGACACGACTGAGCAACTTCACTTTCACTTTTCACTTTCCTGCACTGGAAAAGGATATGGCAACCCACTCCAGTATTCTTGCCTGGAGAATCCAAGGGACGGGGTAGCCTGGTGGGCTGCTGTCTATGGGGTCACACAGAATTGGACATGACTGACGTGACTTAGCAGCATGGGCTTGTATATTTTGAGAAAGCATCTCATTTTTGATGTTACACATACTGCTTGTATCATCTGTAGAGCCCAAGTGATGGAGTCAAACCACCTCAACTGCCTGTGTGATGCTGGGCAATCTACAGAGCTGCTCTGAGCCTCAGTTTTCTCATCTGTAAAATGGGGACAATAATGCTAATCCCATATGGTCACTTGGAGGGTGAAACGAGAGACTAGAGGTAGTACTCAGGAAAAATTATATCTATAGTCATACATCCCTGATTCCCCCAGCCCCCTATTTCCTCATCTTGCTGTCTGTACCTCTCTTATAGCACTTAGCACAGCGGTTCTTCTATTAAAGTCATGCAGTGTGTGAGTCACTCCCCACCCCAACCCTGAACACAAGCAGCTGAGGACTGGGGCCAAATAGGGGTGGTGTTTCATCTGCCGTGTGCTCCCATGGCACCTGGTATGTGTCTTGCATGGAGCCCGTGCTCAATAAATTTTTGTTGATTTGAATATAAAACGATAAGAAACTAATGTATATGGTTATGTTATGTACCTGCATAATGTGCTTTTGAACAGGCTTTTGATTAGTCTCAGTGTCCGGAAAACTGTTTCCTACTGACAGTGCATTTGGAAATTGCCAGGAGGGCAATAAATATGCGCATAAAATTCAGCTTTGCTCAGACCTGGACAGAATCTCTGTTTCCTGGGGCTTCTGGTTGCCAGGCACCCAACGGGACTGGGGCTGTCCCTGGGCTGCCTTCGTGCTCTGGACCTGTCAGGCACCCCCGGCTCCATTTGTAAGCCTAAGAGCGAAAACTTGGCTCTCCAAAGGGCTAGGAGGGTGGGTGTCCAGGTCTCTCTTCTAGGTCTGGGGCTCCTGAACTCCCTGTTTAACTCTGTGACTTGGGCTCAGTCTCCATGGAAAGCCCTCCTCTGGCTCACAGTTGCGCTGTCCCTTTTGGAGTGTGGGGGGGAGGGGGGCCTGCAGTGTGCCTTGGTTCATTCTGGAGACTCTCTGGGCTGCTCTGCCCCCTGGGGGAGCCAGGCTGCCAGCAGAGGGCCTTCTCTCTAGGAACATTGGGGCTCCATTAAGCAGCCTGGCAGGGGAGGAGTCTGGAGGCACAAGGCAGCTCCCCCGGCGCCCGGGATCTTTCTAGCAGATGGACCCTGTCATGGGGCTGAGAATGTGTCCTGGTCAAAGGAGGCAGAACCCTTAATCTTCTCTGCCCAGTGTGCCTTTTTGACCTGCCTCTGCATCCTTTCTTGCCCCACCTTACTGATTCTCCCTCCTATCCCCATGTCCCCGCCCCCACTGTGCCTGGACACCTCTGCCACATCTGTCCTTTCTCAGGATGCCTCTACATCCTGTGTCAGGCATCCCTCAGCAGACTGCATTTTCCTGCCAGGATACCCAGGGCTCTTTAGTTTATTTCCCCCATTGTTAGACAGCAAGCCTCACAAAGATAGGGACCTGGACTAACTAGCTTGCTTCTCCAGTTCCCATCAGTGGCAGGCCATCAGAGAGCCTTTTGTAAATGCTTGTTAAGTAGAAAGGTAAAATTCTGCATGGTTTTTTTTTTTTAAAGAAATCACTTAATAGTATATCGTTATCTTTCCATATGCATCTTTCCATATCAAGAAATGTACATCTACATGATCATTTTTTTGTTAATCCATCTATATGAAGTTTATTATTATTACTCTTATTATTTTTTATTGGGGTATAGTTGCTTTATAATGTTGTGTTAGTTTCTGCTGTAGAGTGAAGTGAGTCAGCCATATGTATACAGATATCCCCTCCCTCTCAGATCTCCCTCCCACCCGTGCTGCCATCCCATTCATCTAGGTCACCACATGATCATTTTTAATGGCATCATAGTATTTCATTGTATGGCTGTACTGTGATTAACTGATCTCTTGTTGCTGGACAAAGTATTGCATTCGGATGTACTGTAACTGACAGTGGTATGCAAACGTGTAACTAGTTTGCCTGACCAAAAAGGTTTTACCTATTCATCTATCCATCAACAATGCTTAGTATCTTTTTACACCCACTTCAGTTGGACACAACTGAAGCGACTTAGCAGCAGCAGCAGCAGCAATATGATATACTAAATACGTTTTTGCCGTTGATAGTCATAACTAGTGTTGTTCATTCACTTTACAGATGCTGATCCACAGCCTGCCCTATGTTGCTAACAAAATGAACATATTCTAGGGTCAGTACCACATTGTAGTTCAACACTATATTTAGAATATGGTAGGTCTAAGCTTCTCTTATTTTTTTCCTTTAGATAATCTTCCTGACTATCACTCTGTATCTGTTCTTCTGTATAAACAGTAGTCATTTCTCAAATACCTTTAAAGACACCGTCATTATTCTGATTTAGAGTGCATGGAATTTATAGACTTGAAAATAAATAAATCTTTACCATATTGAGTCCTCTCATTCAAAATCACAACATGGCTTTCCTTTCAAGTTTTGAAAATGTCTTTTTAAGAAATTCTCAAAGATAACCACCCAAAGATAAACACCATTAACATTTGGCCAGATAGCTTATCAGATCTTTGGAGGCATATGTATTGATATAAATACATAATTTTATCTCTGTGAGATGCACATGCTGTTTTATAAATCAAAAATAATAACATTCTGTGAACATCCTTCTGTTTTAATAAAACAATTCTGCATCATCGTTTTAGAAATGGCTATGAAGTATTCTGTTGTATGGATATAACATTATTTAANATCTCTGTGAGATGCACATGCTGTTTTATAAACCAAAAATAATAACATTCTGTGAACATCCTTCTGTTTTAATAAAACAATTCTGCATCATCGTTTTAGAAATGGCTATGAAGTATTCTGTTGTATGGATATAACATTATTTAACCAGTCTCTTGCTGATAGACATTTAGGTTGTTTCCAAATTCAATAATCAAAACAGTCAAAGTGAATGAACAGTTTTGTATAAATATCTTCATTTCTTATCTTTTTAGAATAAATTCCTGAATTTAGAAAGTTTGGGTCATAAGGGTCATACATGTATTTTTAGATACATCAGCAAACTAGACTTCTAAAAGGTTGTGTTGGATTGTCTTCTACGTACACTGTTTAAGAATGCTCATGTAGGGGCTTCCCTGGTGGTCCAGTGGTTAAGACTCTGTGCTCCCAGTGCAGGGGTCTGGGTTTGATCCCTGGTCAGGGAACTAGATCCCACATCCTGCAACTAAGAGTGCACGCCACAGTGAAGATCAAAGATCCCATGTGCCACAACAAAGACCCGGTGCAGCCAAATAAATAAATAATAATAATTTTTTTTAAAAAAGAATGCTTATATAAATCCCAAAAGGAAATTAGGAAAACAATTCCATGTACAGTAGCATCCAAAAGAATAAAATCCTAGTGATAAATTTAACAAGGGAGGTAAAACACTTCTGCATTGAATACAAAATATTGCTGAAAGAAATAAAAGAAGATCTAAATAAATGGAAGGACATTCTTTCTGTGTTCATGGATTGGAAAACATCACACAATCTATAGATTTGTTGCAAACTCTATCAAAATTCTAATGGCCTTTTTTTTTGCAAGAAGAAAAACTAACTCTCACATTCATATGGAATTGCAAGGCACCCGCAAAAGCCAAAACACTCTGGAAAAAGAGCTGGAAGACTCAGACTTTCTGATTTAAAAACTTATTACAAAGATAAAGTAATGAAAACAGTGTGGTGCTGGTGTTTTTATGTTGTCATTTAGTTGCTAAATCATATCAAACTCTTTCGTAACCCCGTGGACTGTAGGTCCCCAGGCTCCTCTGTCCATGGTATCTCCCAGGCAGGAATACTGGAGTGGGTTGCCATTTTCTCCTCCAGGAGACCTTTCTGACCCAGGGATTGAAACTGAGTTTCCTGCACTGGCAAGCAGATTTTTTTTTTTTTTTTTACCACTGAGCCAACAGGGAAGCCCAATACTGGTATAAAGACAGACAAAAGAATCAATGGAATACAAGGGAAGGTTCAGAAGTAAACCCATACATCTATGGTCAGTTTATTTTGACAAGGGTACTGAGGTCCATCAATGAAGAAAATCACCATCTTTAACAAATGGTGCTGAGATAGCTGTTGTTCACATGCAAAAAAATGAAGCTGGACCACAAATACACACCGTAGAAAAAAATTAATTCCAATGGGTCAATGACCTAACTATAAGAATGGGGAGAGAGAAGAATGAGGGGAAACCATGTAATGAGTAAGAGATTTTATTCTGGAGTGAGGGAGATGCTCTGGAATGAGGTAGAGGTAATAGTTGCACAATGTAGTGAATGTTCTAAATGCCACTGAATTGTCCACTTTAAAGTGGTTAGGACTTTCCTGGTGGTCCGGTGGTTAAGATTCCTCACTTCCTGCAGGGGACGAGAATCCATCCCTGGCCAAGGAACCAAGATCACACATGCCAAGTGGTTCCACCAAAAATAAATACATAAAAACAAAATTATGTGCATCTTACCCCAATAAATTATTCTTAGAAAGCAACCAAGCACAAAATGCAGTGTGTGGTTTGTGATCTGGCATAAAAAGGACCCTCATACACTGGACTGATTCTAACCTTGAATTCCTCAGTTCTAGAACACTGGTCACATGACCCAGGAAAGAACCAGAAAACGGGGCAGCACACCTGAGGTAACCTGGCAGCAGAAAACTAGTTCTCACGATGGTCTTAGTTTCAGCCTGCTGTTTCCTGATATGAAATCACTATATATTTACTTTGGAAAAAAAAAAAAGAAGAATGCTCATGTATCCTGAATTTTCATCTATGCCCTGGCCATAGTGAATCTTTAAAAAAAATTATTTATTAATTAAATAAATATTTGATAAGTAAATTTATTACATTTATTTGGCCGCACTGGGCCTTAGTTGTGGCACTCGGGATCTTCTGTCTTTACTGCAGCATGTGGGATCCAGTTCTCTGACCAGGGACTGAACCTGGGCTCCCTGCGTTGGGAGCATGGAGTCTTAGCCAGTGGATCACCAGGGAAGTCCCAAATCTTTTAAGGGAGTTAAAAAGTAGCTGGAGTCAGATGAAACCATTAAGCTATCTGGACAGCCCTATTCTAGACAAAGGAACCAAAGCACATACGAAGATCCTGAGGCAGGGGTATTTTTGGTGCATTGGAGGTACCAATGGGAGGCCACGGTGGCTGCAGCAGAGGAAGAGGGAAGGATCACGGTAGCCTGATCCAACAGGGCCTCGTGGGCCACTCTGAAGACCAGTGTTTACTTAGTGAAAAGGAAAACCAGCCCAGGGATTGAACTGAAGAGTGACGTGATGTGACTACGTAATCTCACTTTATTTTTAACAGGACTTTTGTGACAGAGAATAGAATGTAGTTGATTATATTAGGTTGGTACAAAAGTAATTGCAGTTTTGCATGGTTGAAATTTGCTGTTTGATATTGGAATACATTCTTAAATAAATGTGTTTATGTTGTACATCATTTTAATGCACATTTCTAGGTTTATGTTCTTTTNAGTTGATTATATTAGGTTGGTACAAAAGTAATTGCAGTTTTGCATGGTTGAAATTTGCTGTTTGATATTGGAATACATTCTTAAATAAATGTGTTTATGTTGTACATCATTTTAATGCACATTTCTAGGTTTATGTTCTTTTTGCTAATGACTTGCTACTTGCTGTTTATTTTATATTTATTTGAGACTAGGGAAATGATGTTAGAAAAAGAGCAAGTCCAAGTGATTTTCTTATTCAAGTTGAAAATGGATCATAAAGCAGCGGAGACAACTCACAACATCAACACCACATTTGGCCCAGGAACTATTAATAAATGGACAGTGCAGTGATCGTTCAA
>SJYV01006967.1:0-11273 GCA_006410875.1 Neotragus pygmaeus
AACCCCTGAATCTTTGTTTTCATCAGGTAACATGATCTTACCTAACTCTAAAACACCCATAAAGAAAGCTATTGGAGCTAATAAATGAATTCAGCAAGGTTACCAGATCAACGTACAAAAGTTAGTTCTGTTTCAGTAAACCAGCAATGAACAATCAGAAATGAAAATTTAAGGCTGAAATACCTTTCACAACAGAATCAAAAACATAAAATGCTTTGGAACAGATTTAGCAAAAGAGGTGAAAGATGAAACGTGGCTGGTGGAAATTCAAGATCCGTTTGGATGGGGATACATTCCACGTTCATGAACCCGATACTGTGACAATGGCGATCCCTATCACAATTCCAGCAGAAATTTTCTTTGCAGAAACTGGGAAATTGATCTGAAAAATTATATGGACATGCAGATGTGACCCAGACGATACAAAACAATTTTGAAAGAGGAGAACAAAGTTGGAGGATACTGGATTAGTCTGCTAGACCTGCCAGCAAGTTACCACAGCTGGAGTGGCTTGGAAACAACAGATTAATTTATGACATAAATTGTTATTATTGTTTTGGCTTCACTGTGTGATATGCAGGATCTTAGTTCTCTGACCAGGGACAGAACCTGTGTGCCCTGCAGTGGGAGTGCAGAGCCTTAACCTGGACTACCCGAGAAAGCCCTTACATAAATTGCAAATAATTCTTAACCTCACTCTGTCACAGTTCTAGAGGTCAGAAGTCTGAAATCAAGGTATCAGCAGGCTCTCAGGGGAGACTGTGTCCCTTGTGACTTCCAGTTTTGGGGACTCCTGCAGCCTGTGGCCACATCACCCCAGTCTCAGCCTCCAGCTTCACACGATCGGGCCCTTTCTTCTCTTCTCTCCTCTGTGCCTCTTCTAAGGACACTTGTCAGTGGGCCTAAAGCCCAGTCAGATGGCCCAGGATAACCTTTACCTTAGCCGCGTTGCCAAGACCTCTTCTACAACCAAGGCCAGATTCATGGGTTCCAGGATTAGGATACGGACCTATCTTGTTGGGAGCCACTAGTCCACTACAGAGGACTTTCAATTTCATAACTTACCTTGAGGCTGCTGCCTTATTAAGACGAACTTATCTACGAAACAGAAGCAGACTCACAGACGTGAAGAACAGATTTGTGCTTGCCAACGGTGGGGTGGAGGGGGGCGTGGATCAGGAGTTTAGGGTTAGCAGATATGAACTATTACATATATATGATGGATTAAAAACAAGATCCTCCTGATTATCACAGGCAACTATATTCCTGTGATAAACTAACATCCTGTGATGAACCATAAAGGAAAAGAATATGACAGAGAATGTATAGACATGTATCAGTTCAGTTCAGTTCAGTTCAGTCGCTCAGTCGTGTCTGACTCTTTGCGACCCCATGAATCGCAGCACGCCAGGCCCAGTAGAAACTAATGTAACATTGTAAATCAACCCTACTTCAACAAAAATAAACAAAAAACAAAGCAGATATATAAAATAAAAAGACAGCGAGACACTGGCATAGAGATAAGACAGCTAGATCAGTAGAACAGAACTGAAAGTCCANAGTAGAAACTAACGTAACATTGTAAATCAACCCTACTTCAACAAAAATAAACAAAAAACAAAGCAGATATATAAAATAAAAAGACAGCGAGACACTGGCATAGAGATAAGACAGCTAGATCAGTAGAACAGAACTGAAAGTCCAGATGTAAATCCGTGCATTTGTGGCCAGGTGAGAATCAACGAAAGCCTCCGTCTCAGGCAGGCCCCGTGCGCCTGGGCTCAGGGCAGGGCGGCCGTCCTGACTGCTGTAACTCTGCTTGGGTCCCCGGCTGGCCTCGTGGGGGAGCTTCCTGTCCTCCTCCGGCAGCGCAGACCTGTGTTTGGTTTCAGCGGTGGATCCTGGACCCCAGGCGGGCTCCTGCCCTGCCCCCAGGTAGACGGCCTTTCCTTTCGTCTTTCACCTCGGCCACCGTGGGTGTCTGCCTGTGTGCCCTCGAGGTGACAGGTTTTTACTTCTCTACCGTCAGTTTAAGCTTTTGATTCTTAGGAGAGGAGGGCCTTTAAAGCTGGGTGAGGATAAGCACTCTTCTCTTAGCAGACCTCCACCTACATTCTATCCAGAGGCGCCTCTCCCACGCCGGTGCCCTTGAGGGGCCTCTCTCCAGCCCGTCTTCCTCCCGCACGCAGGCTGGAGGCCCCCGAGCAAGCTCCGAGTGGGGGTAAGCCACTCACCTGGGTGCAGCCCCCCGGCAGTGCCCCTCGAGCCTGCCCCTGGCCTCGCTAGCATTTTAGCTGTTGATTCTTGCCCAGCCGCCACTTCCTGCCACGTGAGGCCCACGTGAACCGGTTCAGGAGGGATTGTTCTTCTTTGTCATTCAGGTGACATGACCGGAGGGTTTGTGACCCGTGGGGGTGAGTCTTTGGAGTCTTCTCTGGGATTTTCTCATTATTAGGTGGAAACAACATTCTTTACGGCCTTCTTCTTCCTCCTCAGAAGAAAGCCAAATCTGGCCCCTTTTCAGGGGACTGTTGGGTGGAGAACAGGAGCAGAGGCGAGCAAGGTGGTCGGCTGATGCTGGGACCCCCAGGTTAGGGGGCTCCAGGCTGATCACCTAGGAAAGGGGCTATGGGAAGGCTCACACCAGCGGACAGAGGAGCTGTGGGTCGGGTGGAGCGGAGGGAGACACCAGGTATCCACAGGGGCTGAGAAGAAACGCAAGAGGGCCTGGGCTTCCAAGACTCGAAAACTCCCCTGGGAGGCGGATGTGGGCCAACCCGCTCGATCCAAGTAGGGCAGTGAGCGCTCTCAGCAAACTGTCCCAGGCTTAGCTCTGCCGGATCCCCCAGGACAAGCGCGCTCTTACAGCAGTGCTGTAGCTTAGGGCTGCAGTCTCCCGAAGGACATGGTCCTGCAATCGTGGAAGTCAGCGAAGACGAACCAAAGGGGGGATAGCCAAGGTTCCTCTCCGCTCTGAGTAATGACAGGCTCTCGGTGGGCACTGTGCCCCCTGCCGGGTCCTGTTCGGGGGCTTTCCAAGGACACGCGCGGTAACCGTCCTGGAGGTCACGCGGGGCAGGTCCTGTCATCCCTGACTCACACCCACCAAAGCGGAGGCAGGGGTGTGCCTGCGTTCCCTGCTGTGGGAGCTTGAATGGGCCCCCCCTCAAGCTGTGTCCACGTCGGAACCCCCAGAAGCCGTGACTGTGGCCTCGTTTGCTGATGTCATGCAGCCAGGATCTGGAGGGGAGACTGTCCAGGTAGGCCCCGAATCCAACGGCAGCCGTGGAGATAAAGGAGAAGGAGCAGACGGGACAAGGCAAGGCTGGTCCTTCAGAGCCGCTGGGCCGGCGCCCCACTCACCCCTGGGGAGCCTCACGGACGGGGAGCTCGTGACCCACGGGGCTGCTGGTCTGGGACAGTGGGGGGCTCACAGGAGGAGGAACCCTAGGGGGCCCGTTAGGGGCGCACTTGACTCTCTCTGCCGGGCCCCACGTTGGAAGCAGGAACAGGGATCGGGGCAGCAGTGAGTTACTGATCAGGTCCCGGCGATGGTTACAGGGTCACTGCCCCCTGGCCCCTGCCCTCTGACCTCCTGCGGGCGGGCTTCCTGGGCAGTTTGCTAGAAGGACGGCTCGGCTCCCGGGCTGGCGGCCATAGGCAGTGGGGTCAGAGGTCTGTTTCCACGTATGGCCTGCTCATTACCCCTTCGGGCGTTCGGTCTCCCGCTGCTGTGTCTTCAGGGCTAAGTTCTGCATCTGGTGGGACACAGAATCTGAAACTATGATCTCCCAGGGGACAGGGCCATGTTTCAGGGCTCTGGGTTCCCCTGGGACAAGCTCATGGCTTTTGGGCCCCCAGGCTCCCTCAAGACTTAAGGTTTTAACACTGTCATCTCAGGTGAGGTCTCTGCTGTGCTCCATGAATTCCCCAGGGACAGGGCCCTGGTTTAGGGTTGTGGGCATCCTCAGGGCAGGGCCAAGTCTTTAGGACCATCAGCTCTCTTTCCAGAGGCTGCGGTGTGGATCTATGAGCTCCCTGGGAACAGTCACTTCTCTCAGGATGGGAGCCAGGCCTTGGGCACAGCGAAGTCCCCAGGGGTGCCCCATCTCTGGGATGCCCAGCACCGAGCATTCTGTGGCCACGTGCTGCCCACAGCACTCTCATCCTAAGGCATCCGGCAGCCCCAAAACCAGAGTACTTTCCTGAGAGAGCTCAGAGCCCCAGGACGCAAACGTTCATGTGTCCATGCTTTGCCAGGTGAGTGAGGGTTCACGGCAACCAAGGGGCTGGGTGGGCAGGTGGGGACTGTGAGGGGTGGCCCCCCAAAGCCAGGGGAGCTGCCCAAGACTGAGGAGAAGCGGGGGTGTCCGTGCGGCTCCCCAGACTCTCCCCACATCTGAGCAGACAGCATGTGGCTCGCATCTCCTGTCTGCGTTTCATTGCTTTGCACTTGGAGAGGATTTCTGTAAATCTTATATATTCCAAATAAATCTGCCTCCAAGCCGAGGCTGGGAAGGGCTTTTTTTTCCCCTCCACACTGACAGCCCAGCACCCGAGGGGCCAGGACAGCATATACACAGAAAGCAGGTTTCCCAGATGTGCTTATCACCGCTGGGGCTTTTTGCTTCCACCCATGCTGGGAGCGGCTGATGCGGCTTGTCATTCTATCGTCCACGCACGCCTGGTGTTCTGTCCAGGGATGCCTGGAGATAATGCAGCCAAGAGCAGGCCGGAGCAGGCTCTAAAAGTCCAACCCTGAATCCCCCAATGGCCTTGGATTTGGCCGCACTGACCTGCACTCCAGGTGGCTTTGCACTGGCTCTCCACTGCTTCGCTCAGGCCAGTCTTTCTGCCTAGACCTCTCTCCCATGCTCTTTCCCTGCTCGTGGAATAACAGGTCCTCTGAAAGACCCAGCTCCAAAAGACAGCCACATGCACAAGCCCACTAAACACAGTCCTTGCCACTTTTCTCCCAGCAGAGCCAGTGACCCCTCCCCAGGCATCCTCAGTGCTGGAAGAGTCAGGGGACCTCTCTGAACCTCTGTTTCTTCCTCTGTAGAACAGGGTCATCACGGCACCTACCAACAGGGCTGGGACGAGGATGAGGCAAGAGAGGCCCCTTGCCTGGGGTGCAGCATTTAAAGGGGTGCCAAAAACTCAGTCGTCAAGATCAGTAATACTCTAACACAGTCTAGTAAAAAGTCAAAATCGGGACTTCGCTGACAGCTCAGGGGTTAAGTCTTTGCCTCCAGTGCAGGGAAGGTGGGTTCAATCCCTGGTTGGGGAGCTGAGATCCCACGTGCTGCGTGGCCAAAAAAAAAAAAAAAAACCCAAACAATATCGGTTTTGAAACAATTTTGTAACAAAGACAATAGATTTTAAAAATGGTCCACATAAAAAAATCTTCAAAAAAGTCAAAATTAATGCAGATATATCCATGATGAACAAAATATCGAAATTGTAAATGAAGATAAAACTAGTACGTCTGAGGTTTAGTTTTTGGTCTCAAGCCGCAGTTCGCTGGGCACGGCCCTGCCTGCCCCAGCAGGTGGGCACTCCTGAGTGTCCGGCCGTGAGGGCGTTGTGCCGCCCACGGAAAGCCGGCCTGCGGTGGTCTGCTGGCTCTTTGGCCCTTGGCTCCAGCACACATCATGGTTTCTATGACCTCCTCATGCTCCTTTTCCTTGTTCCTGCAGCCCATGGCCAATTTTAACAACTGTGAAATTGAGGAACCCGGAGTTTGGGGACAGAGAGGCTCTTCGTCATCTTAGCAGACCTGCTCTTTGGACAGTGGGGGAAATAGAGGCTCAGGGGGTGGGGCTTGCCCAAAGTCAGGGGCGGGACCAGAGCAGAGAGCGTGGGGTCTGCGCGTAAACTGCCTCCCTCCTCAGAACCTTGCAAACCTCAGCTGCAGGCCCCACAAAGGTCCTGGCAGTGCAAACGGGGGAAGCAGGTCCTGTCTGTCTCAGGCCTCCATGTTCTCATCTGTACAATGGGCCACGTCCTCTCCTGCTGTGAGAAGGCAGCCCTGTCCTTCCCCCAGTCTGTTCCATTTTCCTCTGACTGTTCAATTCCAGCCTAATTCAGTTTCTTTCACTCCAGTCTGTTCTGTCCATTTTTCTCCACCTCCCATTTCAGCCTGCTCTATCGGCCTCAGTTAATTATATTTCACTCATTCATTCTATCTTGATGAAATTATATTTCATCCCTTCATTCTATCATACACACACATCCCTATGTGTGTATTCCATCCCTTTCTGCTTTATTTATTTTATCCATTCCGTCCTATTTGGTCCACTCATGCCACCGTGTTTCCCCGTCCTGCATGAAACCCTCTTTTCAGAGCCCCCTGTTTTCTTTGTCGGTTTCAGTGGAAACATCCATTCTGCTAGCCGTGTTCCCTGGGCCCCGCTTGCCGCCTTTCCAGCAAATGCCCACATGAGCTCATGTTTTGTAGGGTTGTTTTTTTTTTTTTTAAGTCAGCAACCGTGAAGGCAAAGCGAGGCCTGTCTTTCATTTGATATCTCCCAGATCCATTTCTGATCAGCCTCCATCCTCGGAGATGTCTGTAAGATGTCAGCCGCGAGCGTTCCTGCTATCCGCTGCCTTGGGACTGCAGCTCCGTGACTGCAGGGCTACTGGGAGCTGTGGCGGGGGCGGGTGAGATCTGGGGGCTTCAGCAANTCCATTTCTGATCAGCCTCCATCCTCGGAGATGTCTGTAAGATGTCAGCCGCGAGCGTTCCTGCTATCCGCTGCCTTGGGACTGCAGCTCCGTGACTGCAGGGCTACTGGGAGCTGTGGCGGGGGCGGGTGAGATCTGGGGGCTTCAGCAACATCTCAGCTCTTTCACAAGGAGAATGTTCTTGGGACGTTCAGCCTGATCTAACTTTCTTTTTTTAGAATATCTCATGTGACTTTCATTTATTTATTTATTTTTGGCCTTGCATCTGGGATCTTAGTTCCCTGACCAGGGATAGAACTCACATCCCTCTACAGTAAGAGCTCAGTCCTAATCCACTGGACCACAAAGGAAGTCCCCTGATCTTTCTTACTCCCTGACCTGTGCCTTCTCTACTTCCACAATTGTCGTTAGATAACAAGGATAGCTGTCTTTTTTCCAGTGGTCATGTATGGATGTGAGAGCTGGACCGTAAAGAAAGATGAGCACTGAAGAATTGATGCTTTTGAACTGTGGTGTTGAAGAAGACTCTTCAGCGTCCCTTGGACTGCAAGGAGATCCAACCAGTCCATCCTAAAGAAAATCAGTCCTGAATATTCATTGGAAGGACTGATGTTGAAGCTGAAACTCCAATAATTTGGCCACCTGATATGAAAAGCCAACTCACAGGAAAAGATCCAGATGCTGGGAAAGATTGAGGGCAGAAGAAGGGGACGACAGAGGATGAGATGGCTGGATGCCATCACTGACTCAATGGACATGAGTTTGAGTAAGCTCTGGGAGTTGGTGATGGACAGGGAAGCCTGGCGTGCTGCAGCCCATGGGGTCGCAAAGAGTCAGACACAACTGAGCGACTGGACTGAACTGAACAAGGATAGCGCACAGGTCTGCACATCACACTCAGGGACACGCCCACATTCCATCTCTGGGCCCCACCCTCCACACCAGGCTCCATTGCTGAGGTGATGGGACCCAAATGTCACTTAAGGAAAGTCCATTGCTTAAATGCTGTTTCCTTTATTGTTTGAAACTATGTCTCTGGGTGACCAATGATACTGGTTTGTGGTCTAGACCTTTTTCCTTTTATGTACAAATGTCTAGGTAGTTATTCTATCAAAGGTATCATTCAGTCTTGTCCTTCGAGGACTTTTTTCACTTGTGGACAGATTTTCATGGCATTACATATAGATCTACCATATTTTTATTGACAGCATCACATTCTGTCAATTCTATGGAAGTATTATTGTATAGAAGTATTATTTTGTTGAACGATTTTTCCGTTGAAAGACTTTTTATTTTTGCTTTTAAAAATAACAGTCTGGCAAACCTTCCTGTAACTATTTTTTTCTATTGAGTGGATTTTTAGAAGTGCTATTGACTGGTTAAGGATGATGCATATTTTAAAATGTATTCAATACGACCAAATTGTCTTTCAACCTGTCCTTTGAATCAAGTCTCCATTCTCTAGCTGGAGTGACCTTTGTGAAATGAATTGATCTTGTGATTCCTTAACATTTAGAAAAAAGAAACAGCCAAGAAAAAAAAAAGAAAAAACTGGAAATGGNTTAAAATGTATTCAATACGACCAAATTGTCTTTCAACCTGTCCTTTGAATCAAGTCTCCATTCTCTAGCTGGAGTGACCTTTGTGAAATGAATTGATCTTGTGATTCCTTAACATTTAGAAAAAAGAAACAGCCAAGAAAAAAAAAAGAAAAAACTGGAAATGGGATGACTTTGTGTCCTGGAGGAAGTGGACTGTATTGTGAGGCCAAAGATTTATAAATTTCAAGAATGTGCAGGGAGGGAGGTGGGAGAGGGTTTCAGGAGGGGGGGACACATACGCACCTGTGGCTGATTTGTGTTGATGTATGGCAAGAGCCATGCTTATTATAAAGTAATTATCCTCCAATTAAAATAAATAACTAAAAAAAAAGAATATGCAAGACAGAGTGAATCCAAGTGTCCAAAAGACCATAAAATTTCATCCCCTCCAGCCCGGCCTCACCTCCCAGGCCCCACGCTGGAGCTGGCTGTCTAGGTACAGGCTCCAGAGATTCTGAGGGAGGCCTACCTGAGGCCATGGCCAAGGCCAACGCAGCCAGCCCCGAGCAGATGTGCTCAAAGTCGCCAGTGAGCTTGAAACTTGAGAAATCCGTCTCTTTGCTCCTCAGAGTTGTATTCTCCTTTCCTATAAAATGGAGACAATATATCCATCCACTCCAGATGGTTTTTACTAAATGAGAAAGAAATATCAGCTTGTTTTGTGAATGCAAAAGGGTCCTCCAGCTGTGAGGCTGTCAGTCACCTGAAACGGGATCATTTCTGTGCCACAAAATAACTGTGTGATCTCGGCACTGCTTTGGCATCCCCATCCTGGGGACACGCGCTCCTTTGCCTTCCATTTCGTCTATTTATGGTATCCGTTCCCCTGACTTGGTCCTGTCTCTCTGATTCCACTCTGCTCTCCGCAGTGGGTCTGAACACAGGGACTGGGGTTGGTGGATGGCTGGGTGGGCGGGTTGCGGGGTGTCCTGGCAGGAGACACAGGACAAGCCTGTCTCCGGTGGGACGGATGATGAGGATGAAGGTGCCAGGAGTCCTGGACCAGCCCCCGTGTCTGCCACGCGTCCTGGACCTGCTGTTTGGGGAACTGGGGAGACCCTGCCCAGGATGCCTTCAGCGGAGGTGGTCTCCTGGCGAGGGCTTGTCACCTGGAAGCCAGCGTCCGTCCTTCAGATGGGAAGACTGAGGTTCAGGGAACCCCAACTCCATCTCCAGTGGTCCCACTGGGCCACAAATACCTGTTCTTGGGGTCAATAGGAGAAGCCAGATGCGATGTAGGACCAGACTGGAGCCTGCATGCCATTCTGGGAGGCAGAAACTTGGTTACACAGACACGCAGTGACTTGCTTACCTCCCCAGGGCCCAGCCTGGTCCAAGGGATGGGAAAAAAATGCTACCCCTGGTGTCGACCTGCTCCTGGTGACTGGCTAAGGTGACCTTGGGCATCCTGGAATGTCCTGATCCTGTAGCAACAGTCCAGCCCCAGAACAAGGGGCCCCTTCCTGCAGCCCACGCCCCCCCTCAAAGGGCTCTGGTGCCCGGGGGCTACTTCTGTCACAGCCCAAGGGGGATGGCATCTGAACATTCTTAGCCAAGTGTAGCCCCTGCAGGGCTCAAAACTGGTTGAGTCTCGCAGTGGGAAGATCCAAATTTCACCTGGGAAAACGTGGAAGGAGGGAGGCGGGAGCTGGCTCCTGAAGTGCCAAGCACTGCCCCCAGCTGTGTCTGAAAGGCCAGAGGCTGCCCACCTCCTGGCCCCGCAGAGTGGAAGGGGTGCCAGCTGCTCACCCTCTAAGAGCCCCCCCCCACTGCTCTGAGTGTCTTGGTTTTCATGCCTGTAAAGTGGGGGGCTTCGTGAACCTCCAAGCCCTGCAGTCTCACCCCCCACCCCACTTCAGGCTGCTCTGAGATGACAACATTCAGTAAACCCCTGGGGCACCTGCTCTGTACCAGGCACGATGCCAGGCGCTGGGTCTCAGATGCCAGGCGCTGGGTCTCAGGTACCAGGCTGACCTTGACCAGAGCTGACCAAGCTGAGTGATATGGATGGGAGGAGGGCGGAGGAGTGCAGGCTCCAGGGGGAGCTCTGAAAAGGGCCCAGGCAAGAGGCTGCTGCTTAGTCATTCAACAAACACTTACTGACTGATTTAATAGGCAAAAAACCCAGCAGCAGACAAGGCCCCTGGACCCCTGGAGCTGACATTCTAGAGCGTGGGTGGCAATTTGTTGTTCAGCTGTTAAGTCACGTCTGACTTTTTGTGACTCCATGGATGAGGCACACCAGGCTCCTCCATCCTTCACTGTCTCCAGGAGTTTGCTCAAACTCATGTCCATTGATTCGGTAATGCCATCCAACCATCTCATCCTCTGTCACCCCCTTCTCGTCCTGTCCTTAGTCTTTCCCAGCATCAGGGTCTTTTCCAATGAGTCGGCTCTTCTGGGTGGCCAGCAGTTCAGTTCAGTTGCTCAGTCGTGTCTGACTCTGCAACCCCGTGAACCGCAGCACACCAGGCCTCCCTGTCCATCACCAGCTCCTCGAGTTCACCCAAATCCATGTTCATTGAGTTGGTGATGCCATCCAGCCGTCTCATCCTCTGTCATCCCCTTCTCCTCCTGCTCTCAATCTTTCCCAGCATCAGGGTCTTTTCATATGAGTCAGCTCTTCGCATCAGGTGGCCAAAGTATTGGAGTTTCAGCTTCAACATCAGTCCTTCCAATGAACACCCAGGAATGATCTCCTTCAGAATGGACTGGTTGGATCTCCTTGCAGTCCAAGGGACTCTCAAGAGTCTTCTCCAACACCACAGTTCAAAAGCATCAATTCTTCAGTGCTCAGCTTTCTTTATAGTCCAAATCTCACATCCATACATGACCACTGGAAAAAACATAGCCTCGATTAGACTATTACTTTGTTGGTAAAGTAATGTCTCTGCTTTTTAATATACTGTCTAGGTTGGTCATAACTTTCCTTCCAAGGAGTAAGCGTCTTTTAATTTCATGGCTGCAGTCACCATCTACAGTGAT
>SJYV01006967.1:19895-41559 GCA_006410875.1 Neotragus pygmaeus
AAGGTCCGTCTAGTCAAGGCTATGGTTTTTCCAGTGGTCAAGTAAGGATGTGAGAGTTGGATTGTGAAGAAAGCTGAGCACCAAAGAATTGATGCTTTTGAACTGTGGTGTTGGACTGCAAGGAGATCCAACCAGTCCATTCTGAAGGAGATCAGTCCTGGGATTTCTTTGGAAGGAATGGTGCTAAAGCTGAAACTCCAGTACTTTGGCCACCTGATGCGAAGAGTTGATTCATTGGAAAAGACTCTGATGCTGGGAGGGATTGGGGGCAGGAGGAGAAGGGGACAACCGAGGATGAGATGGCTGGATGGCATCACTGACTCGATGGACCTGAGTCTGAGTGAACTCTGGGAGGTGGTGATGGACAGGGAGGCCTGGCGTGCTGCAGTTCATGGGGCTGCAAAGAGTCAGACATGAATGAGCGACTGAAATGAACTGAACTGAACTGAAATGGCCTTGAGCGCTGTGTTCTTCTCGGTGTCAGCGATTTTTTATGTCAACAGCAGATCCTGGAGATTCAGCTCTGTTGTTGCCTGTACTTTATCCCTTTTCCTAGCTGTGTAGTATTCCTTTGATGCCTCAGTCATCAGGTCTGACTCTTTGTGACCTCATGGACTATACAGTCCATGGAATTCTCCAGGCCAGAATACTAGAGTATTCATTCCCATCTTTACAAAATACTGAAGTAGCATTTCCCTTCTCCAGGGGATCTTCCCACCCCAGGGATCAAACCCATGTCTACCACAATGCAGGCAGATTCTTTACCAGCTGAGCTACCCGGGAAGCCGTTGATGGCTCTAACATGATTGCATTTGCCCACATTGCCTTCAGTCGGCGTGTAGCTAAGACTGTCTCCAGCAATCTGGCCCTTCTGGTTTGTAACCCACGGGTGCCTCTTCCTCTCCTCTTGATGCTGAAAGCTCAGCCTTTCTGTACTCCAGTGCCGAATCAAATCTTAGAGACAGAGTTCTGCACGAAGTAGAAAGGAATAGCTTGGTGGGAGGGAGGTCAAAGAAGGAGGGGATATATGTATATATGCACAGAGAGAGTGGAGGACAGAGGAGCCTGGTGTGATGCAGTCCATGGGGCTGCAAAGAGTTGGACATGACTTAGCAACTGAACAACACCAACAAGTATATAGCTGATTCACTTTGTTGTACAGCAGAAACTAACACAATATTGTACAGCAACTATAACCCAATAAAAAAAAATAAACTTTAATAAAAAAGAAAGAAAAGAATAGCTTTATTGCTTTGCTAGCAAATAGGGATACAGAGGGCTCCCACACTGCAAAACTATGAGTCTCCACCTGGGAGTATTTGGTGAGGAGTTTTATAGCAATGGTTCAAGGGTGGGTTTGCTGATAAGATTAGAGTGTGTGTGGGGCCTGCCCTAAATCTGGTCTCAGTTACTCCTGATGAGCTTCGCTGATTCCTTTAGTCTGACTTCAGGTGGTCTTCTTTGGTATGGTGAATGGTGACATCTTCCATTTGTTGGGTTTTAATTCTATAAAAGGGCTTAAGGTGTTAAAGTTTCTTAAAGAAACTGTTTAAATCCTATCGTTATTGTAGGTCAGCCAATAAGTCATGTCCGACTCTGTGACCCCATGAACTGCAGCAGGCCAGGCTTCCCTGTCCTTCACTATCTCCCGGACTTCGTTCAAACTCATGCCTGTGGAGTTGGTGATCCTGTCTAACCATCTCATCCTCTACTGCCTCCTTTTCCTTTTACCCTCAATCTTTCCCAGCATCAGGGTCTTTTCCAGTGAGTCAGCTCTTCACATCAGGTGGCCAAAGTATTGAAGCTTCAGTTTTAGCCTCAGTCCTTCCAATGAGTATTCAGGGTTGATTTCCTTTAGAACTGACTAAAGGNTCCCAGCATCAGGGTCTTTTCCAGTGAGTCAGCTCTTCACATCAGGTGGCCAAAGTATTGAAGCTTCAGTTTTAGCCTCAGTCCTTCCAATGAGTATTCAGGGTTGATTTCCTTTAGAACTGACTAAAGGGGCTTAAAGAACGTGTGTCCTTTGAGGCAGCACCAAGAGCCTGCCTCAAGGCTGCACCACTGTCTCTTGGCTGCTCCTTCCCTCCCTTCCTGGATTAGCAACAGTTCAAATGTGCCCTTTCGAACTCAGAGAAAGTCATCGAGGCCGAACAGAAAGGCTTCCTGTGCCCGGGGGCCCCTACATGGCCCCGCTTGGTTTCACTTCTGCAGCTTTGCACACCTGTTTGAGTCTCCCCGGGAAGGCAGGGCTCACAGAGACAGCCCCACTGTGTCAGGGATGGAGAGAAATCAGATCCACTGGGTGACTCCTCACCCAGGCTGAAGGGCCCTCATCCCGCAGTTCGGGGCTTGAGAGCTGTAGAAAGGGGCCAGGTTCGAAGGGATGGAATGTCCCTGGAGCTGCCCCCAGGGGCAGCCCATCCTTCCCTCTATTCCAGCCCTAGGACAGCCTCCCGAGAGGTCTCCGAGAGGCAGGCCTTATCCCATTCCTTTCCAGGTTTCTGGGCCACACCTGTTGCTGGAGAAGGAGGGAAATCTATGTGTTCAGGACCCAGTTCTGTTAGCTGGAACTCAAGGTCACAGCATTTCATCTAGGAGGTGGGTGCCAAGGGCACGTGCTTGGCTTCCTGAATCTCAGTTTCTCAATCTGGAAAATGGGTATCCTTACCATGACAATTAAACTACACGCTATTTTAAAGTGCTCAGCCCAGGGCCCGACACACGATGTAAGCGTCCTGTGTGGTCCTTTCTGCGTTTCACTCAAAGACTCGTATTTTTTCCTCCCAAGAAACTTCCCCCAAACATTTTGCTCCTTACCGCCTCTCCCTTAACTTTTCAGAAAGTTTAAGTAATTGACCCAGTTATCCCACAGCAAATAAAAATGATTTTGACTTCAAATTCAACTTTTTCTACAACTTTCCCCTCGAGGAACTAAGGCTTGGGCTTCTTCTCCTACATGACCCACCAGAGGAGGGGCCCTGGAGAGGCTAGGCCTGCTCTAGCTCTCTGGGGGTCCTGGGGAGCAGAAAGGCTAGGGATCACCTCCATCCTGGCCTTTGGATCTCCCACCCTTCCGTGATCACCCTTCCGTGATCACCCGAAACAAAGCCTCCCACCACCCCTCCCGAGGTTGTGACCTTGAACCATAGTGCTAATTAATCACTTACTGGAAGCTGTCCCCTCCCTCGGGTGGTGGGCGGGACTAGGGGTGTCTGTACATGTGCGTGGGTAAGTGTGTGTCGCCAGAAGGAATACTCATAAACTCTGGGGGAACGGTGGTTTTGGAAGACAGATCTGCATTTCTGAGGGAAAAGACACTAACAAGATCTCGGTGGCCAGCCAAGTTCCCTCTCTGGCCTCTCCAGCAAGGGTCTGAACAAGGAGGCCCTATGATCAAGGGCATCTGGGGCTCTCAAGAAACCTGGATACCCCTGGGCCAAGTGTTTGGTTTCTGCTGATGAGCACTTTAATGAGGGCATTCAGGAGGGCCAGACGGCCCTGGGGTGAATGGTTGATTCGCTGAAAATAGCCTCAACTGGCACTTGGGCAGAAGAGGTTTAAAAAACAGAAACAATCTTCAAAGAAGGATGCCTGGCACTCTCATGGCAGGGCCCAGGGACCCGTTCCCCAGGGAAACTCACCCCTGTCCCCTGCAGGGGGTCAAAGAGGAGCTCTCGAACTGTGCCTGGCAGAGGCCAGCTCGGGCTCCTGGGTGGACCAAGGAGCCTGGGGGTAGAGGCTTTCCCACCTTTGCCCCACCCCCACCCCACCATGGACACTCTCCTTCTGTTAGTGCAAGTTCACACACGTAGTGCAGAGTGAGGCCACACCGAACATGAGCTTGGAGTAGGGAAAGTTTTGTTACAGGGCCATGCAAGGAGATTCTGTGGCTCCTGCCCGAAAATCCCACAAACTTGTGTGACATTCTAGACCCCAGGGACTGAAGCCAGCCAGCATCTTCTGTCCATGGAACGTTTTCAGGCAAGGTTACTGCAGTGGGTTGCCATCTTCAACTCCAGGGGATCTTCGCGACCCAGGGATCCAGCCTGGGTCTCCTGCACTTTTTCGAAGCTGGGCAAGGGAGGAGGGGATCGTGAGAGGTGTGATGAGCCCCTTCCCAGTTCTCCAATGGACTGATCGTGAGGGAACCTCAGTGGCGTCACAGGGGTTAATGTCACCAGTCCTTAGGATCCAGGAGGTCTAGGGCTTCCTGCTGTTGGTCATCAAGTAGTTCACAACTTCCTTTTGGTGTGGGGAGGGTGCAGGGTGGGGGCTGGTGTTCACATCTGTAAAACAACTCAGGAAACGAGCTTCAGGTAGGGTTATCTGGTGCTCCAGAGAGGAGCTAAAGCAGAGATCAGAGGGGAAGGGCTTGCCCCGGAAAGGCCCCATCAGGTCCTGCTCGGTTACGTTTCCACCTGGATGGCGGCCTCCAACTCAGCCAGAACGTCTCTGTAGGAGTTTCTATCCCAGACCTGGGGCCACAGGACAGACACGGTGTCAGCTATCGGAGCCTCCCCTGCAGTATCTCCTTAGGCTGGAAGATGCTCCCCATTCCCGCCGCCTTGGCTGGCCATGACCTTCCGGGTCCCTGAACCACTGTCCACGTGAGGGAAGCCCTCCTCCGGGGCCTCTCACCCCGGGCAGGCAACACTGATTCTGGAAGAGATCGTCCAGGACTCTTGATGCTGTTAGAAAATTTTGCATAGGACCAGTTAAAAATGACAAGGAAAGGCTTTTAGTCAAGACAGCTGTAACAGGGGTGAGGGAATAATTGAGTGCAGCAAAAGTCAGCTGGCCATGTGTAGCCAGTGGGCAGAGTGAGAGAGTCTGTGGATGGAAAACCCCCAGGAGGAAGCTGGTCAGGTATGAAGGTGGGCAGGGGTTGGGCGGGATTCTCAGCAAATGGAGATAACAGACCCTTTGCCAAAACTGGGCTCGATGGGCCCAGGGCAGACTGCACGCCAAGGTGGATACTCAGATGGGAAGAGGGTTCAGGGCATTGTAGCCACGCTTTCCGGGAAGCAAACTCACTCAGAAGGATGATGTAGATAACGGAGTGCAGTCTATTACACCGGCGGGCCCAAGGCAGTCTCCTCTTAGCCGAGGACCCCGACCAGTTTTTTGTGGAAACCTTATGTACCCTAAGTGGATGTGCACAAACCCACCTCCCTGAATTCCCTGAAACTAGTCTGAACAAAGGAAAAGAAAGATACAAAGTCAACCTGAGATTCATATGCCTTAAGCCCAGTTAACAGTGGACAATTATCAATAGGCCTGTGGTCATACCCCAACAAGCATAACGGAATGTATGATTCTATTCGGTTAACACAGATAATTAAGGTATTCTTTTAGGCGAAGGAGAGCCCTGGGGGTCTTCCTTCTGGGGGCCTGGTTTTCCAGTTGGTATGTTGTTTCCATGGATAACTGGGCATAGAGCTCAAAGTCCACAGTCCGGCCCACGATGGAGTCCTGCTTTCAAGATGGAGCCTGCTCCGTCTCCTCCTTCAAGGGGAGCCTGGCTGAAGTCTAGTCAAGGAGGGGTCCTGGTCAGTGGCAGAAGGGGGTCCCTCCCTCTGGTCCTGTCGCCCCCGCCCTCCACAGGGCTCTCGCATTCTCTGCCTCCCAGCCCCGCCCCTTGTAACGAGGCAGACTCCTGGGTCTGTGTGGCCCTCGAGGCCAGTCGTCCTGCTCTGACCCCTCTGGCTGGTTTGTCTCAGGACCCTCCCCTGGTTGAAAACACACTCCTCAGTCAAGATGGATTTCTCCACAGAGGTTATGTGGGAGGCTGACAGTGAGAAATGGAGTATTTCCTTCCCGATCAGTAAACAAGTCTGTCACCGGGGCCCTGGGGTAAAACGAAAAAACAAAACAGAACCAAATCTGCCTGCCCACGTAGGAGATGTAAAGAGATGCGGGTTCGACCCCCGGTCAGGAAGATCCATCTGGAGGAGGAAACGGCAACCCCCTCCAGTATTCTTGCCTGGAGAACTCCACGGCTGGAGGAACCTGGTGAGCTACAGTCCCTGCGGTTGCAAAGAGTTGGAGATGAGCGAAGCACTTAGCACACAGGGTCACCAGCAACTGCAGCCACCCCAGATGGAGAGCTGGTGAGCCCTGAGGGAACTCGGGGAGGAAAGGATGCCTGCCATCCAGCAGCCATCCCAGCATCCACGCCCTGCAGTGGTGAGCCAGCAGGCTGACCAGAAGGTGAGAAACGCAGCGCTCTGACCCCAAGGTGGCTGAGGCGCGTGTCAAAGGGAGGACTTCAGACTCTCGCATCCTCCTTTACAAAGAAAAGCACCAAAGTTCTTAACTTTGCGTTATCTGGTTTTCTTTTAATTCTCAATAACCTTTTGATGTTCAGACTACTTGCCCCTCATTGCAAAACTTCTGTACAACCTGACTCCTCCCCTTGTCTCCTTGGAACAGCCCTTCCAGGCTCACTTGAGCGCTTTCTCATGGGCTTAAAGTCCTAAAAATTCCCACCGAATAAAATATAACTCTCGACTTTTAGGCCGTGAATTATTTCTTAAGCACGCAATAGCGAGACTTATTATGGTCTGGCACCCCCTGCCTCTTTGACCCCCTGGAGGCTTTTGCGCACGTACGAGGTCTCCCTCGCCCCCAAGGATGGGAAATGCTCGACCTCTTGATCCTCTAGCGAGGTTTTACCCCCCTCTGTTCCTGCCATAAAGTATCCAATGTCTAGTTATCCGCCCTATTCCTGTTGTTGCTTCTTATATCGAAGGGCAGATCTCGAAATGTAGACAGCAGTCTGGTCATAAATATATGGCCGGAACCCATTTGTCTCTTGCCTCAGGAAATGTAAATAGGGGCTGGTAGCGTCCAGCCTGGAGCCCACCTCGCATCGACCTCGCTCCAGCACTGCTGACACAGCCTGGGACTTCCACGGGCTAGGTTAGCACAGGGGAGGGGGAAGTGGACGCAGACACAGGGAGAAGTCACGCGTCCCCTCGGACCCTCTTTCTGGGCCCCACACCCTTTCCACCCCACGCCTCCATCCTGCAGGTGGGTGCCTCTGGCTCCATCCTCCTGGTGGACCCTCCAACTCTGTCCTCATTTCCCACCTGCCCCCATTTCCAGGCACCCCCTCTTCAGTTTCTCCACGAAGACAGGCATTTGTTCTCCAAAGCATTCTGAGTTGGGAGGGGTGTAGTGACTTCCAGCCTGGGGCTTCTGAGATGGGGTGGCACCCTCTCCACCGTCGCGTTCCCCATCTGCCAGCGGCACCCAGAGGCCCCCAATGCTCCCAGGGGAGGGCAGAGGCACAGAAGCGAAGGGGCCTGGGCCCCCGAGTCACCCATGGGGGAAGACTGTCCACCGAGCAGGAGGAGCACTGGCCTTGAGCTGGCCGAAGCCCAGGCAGATCAGTGCAGGAGTCAAGTCACAGTGCGACCTGGAGGTTTTGTGCGCTCTCATCTATTATAACTTCATTAAGCGGGGACCGAGTACACAAACCCTCTCTAGCTGTCCCTGAATACAGTGTGTTTTCTAAATCCCAAGCTGGAGTTCACGCCCACCTCTTCTGATTCTCCCCGGCTTGTAGCAGATCGCTTGCGAGGACAGGTGACTTTCTAGACCCCCGGGTCTCCCTGCCTGCACTGGAGGGTCCCGCAGACTGGAGGCAGCATCCTGGGGCTGCTCCACGGGGCTGTTTATAAATGAGGCAGCTCACAGCAGCATATCCATCACTGTCTTTGTGGTGCTTCTCCTGTCTACCCCGGAGCTGGCAGACTCCCCTTCCCCTCGTCTCCTTCTTCACGTGCCTTTGATGGGGAGAAATCTCACTGACTGCTGTTTGCACAGATTTTTTCTGAGACAAGCAGCCTCATTAGCTCCTCTCCCCTAATCATCTGGAAATGCTGTGTCTCTTGGCATCTCTGCCTCCCCTGTCTTCCATCCACCAGCTGTCCAACTCACAGCGCTCTGCAGAGATTTGGCTCTGGAGGAGGATGCAACCCCCTTCAGAAGGTTCTGGAAGTTATAAGGCGGCCCCCTCCTTGGGGCTGTGTGGTGCAGAGTGCAGAGGACAGAGGAAGAAACGGGGCTCAGAGTTTACGATGTCCTGGGGACCCCGAAGCTGCCGGCAGGGCAAGACACCGTTGGAGTCAGGCTCTTGGGTCACAGCCCCACTGGACCACAGATTTCCAAATGGGGGGTGATCTCAGGAGCAGGAAGTACACGTGTGTGGTGCTTACACCCCTTTGTGCTGGGAAGGAGGTCACTTTGCTCTTATCACAGAGGCCAGGGGAGGTCAAGTCATTGGAGAACTAAACTCTGAGGGAGAAGCAAGCTAGTTCAAGATGCACAGTGGATGGTACAAGTGGATTCCTGCAGACCCACCTCCCCTGATTCCCCTGCCTCTTCCCCCGACCACGTGCTCTAGGTGGTCAAGGGGCCAGAACCCTGATGTCCATCTTTGGGAAGGGGAGGCCCAGCCCCCAGCAGGCCCCGGCCACACCCAGCTTTCTGGGCTATTGTTCCCGATGTTCTGTGACCCCTGCGCCCTCAGGAACCCCTCTCCTTCCAAGGAGTCTCCCTCCTGCAGAGGCTGGTCTAGCTTGGTCTCTGCTCCAGGCACGTAGACTTGCCCACGAGACCCTGGCTTTCTCCCCTCCATGACTGCTGCTGCGGCCGGCAGGAGAGCAGCTTTCTGTGCCCTTCATGGCAGCTGTACGTGCAGAAAGGATCCGCTCATTCAGGGCCAAGACCGGATTCATTTGGAGAATCTGGAGCAAAGCCAAGGTCAGACCTTTGCACCACTGCAGTTTCCATCCACCTTGTGTTTCACAGGATACACAAAAACAGCAACAGTGATGTCTGTGGAAAGGCAAGAAAAGAATGGGAAGAGCTGCCTTCTCAAAGCTTCGTAGGAAGACAGCATGACACCACCACGCCTTCAGGCAGAGAGAAACATCGCTGTGAGTCCGTGGGGACTCTCCACCAAGTTCTCAGGGAGACGCTCAACTTGGTTCCAAAGAACAAAGTTTAACTAGTTTGTAGGCGAGAACTTGATGAAAATTTGACATTTGATAGGAAACTAATTTTGGTGCGCCTTTTTAATACTTTAAAATGCTAAAGTAATAAACAACATCTATAAATGTCAAGCTTTTCTATTTTGATTATGTTGCTTTGATTTTTATCAACTTTTTTTATTAAAAACTTCACTGTAAATGAAATAAAGAAGGGGAGGCACGGCACGAGGAGATAAATTTTTCAGTTTATCGAGATGTAAGCGACAGCCTCTCATTTTTTTCTTTTCCAGCACTGGGGATTGTTATTATTTTGCTTCTCACTGTGGTTATTATGATGTTTTTATCTTTGTCTTGAGTCTAGGAAAACTGTGATGCTAGGGGAACTGGGATTAAGTTGCAACGTTCAGATAGCTCTCGGCTGGCTAGCAGGGCAGGAAGATGCCAGGGTGGGCCAGAAAGGAGACGTGTTTGGATTCTCTGGCCCTTCCAACAGCTGCAGGAAAAACGTGCTGCCTCCTCCAGGCAGGCTCTTAGGGAACCATGCCCCTCTCTTGGCTGGTTCTGAAGCTCCCCTCTGGGCCCTTATATAATCCTCCCCAAACCTGGGTTCCTCTATACCACTCTCCACTCTGGGTTTCCATATTGGACTCTCCACTCTGGGTTCTTGTTGGACTCTCCACTCTGGGTTCTTGTTGGACTCTCCACTCTGGGTTCTTGTTGGACTCTCCACTCTTGGTTCTTGTTGGACTCTCCACTCTGGGTTCTTGTTGGACTCTCTACTCTGGTTTCCATGTTGGACTCTCCACTCTGGGTTCTTGTTGGACTCTCTACTCTGGTTTCCATGCTGGACTCTCCACTCTGGGTTCTTGTTGGACTCTCTACTCTGATTTCCATGTTGGACTCTCCCATGGCAGTCTAGGTGGGTGGATCTGATTCAGTCTGGGGTTCTTGTGCCCCACACGGAGCAAGTGTTTGTGGATGCTTGAAGAAGAGGTGGATGGTGGATGGAAAAAATGGATAAACGGGTAAACAGAGAGTTGGCTGAGTGATGATAGAGACAGAGGGATAGGGGGAGGAGGAGGAAAGAGAAGCAAGAGAGGGAAAGCCAGAGTTTCAGCAATTTTAGAACCACAGCCTTTTAAGGCTTTAGACGAGTTCTGATTTTTTTCAGCCCTCCTATCTCATGAGCAAAATGAAAGGGATGGGAAAGAAAGGACTTCAGATCATCTCCACGTGCCACAGGGAATAGGCCTCCTATAGAAGGACAGGCATAACAAACATTTTCATGTTTCTTCCCAACATGCAGGAAACACATTCACAACCTCATTTAACCCTTACAACCACGGAGAGATGAGCATCGTCCCCACTTTATAGACACTGAGACTCAGAGAGGAAGGGACTTGCCCAAGGTCAAGTGACAGAGGCCAGAATTTGATGTCCAGCCTTCAGGTCGTTTTCCCCCAATAAGTCTGGTCCCTGCCCAATGGGGCGGCAGCTTGCTGGGTGCCCAGGGTGGGAGAGGGCACATCAGCTCCACTTCAGTTTCTGCGGTTTCCTGGGGAAGAAGGTGAAGACAGAGGAGGCCGAACAGTAGCGGGTGTCTTGCCTGGGAGTGTGAGCCCCAAAGCTGGATGGGGTTGGAGCATTCACCCCCGAGTCTGGGCAGGTGGGGCGCCAGGCACATGCCCGGTCAGGTCACCAGGTTCCTCTCTCTGGTCAGCCCCCGAGAATCAGCTGGACCTGAGGTTTGCGCACAAAGTAGCAGCAGCTTCCAAGCGGAGCCCAGGTAGCCAGCATCAGAACCTGTGACTCCCCTGAGAAGCCTGCCGCCTGGGGCTACCAAGCTGGGATGCCCACGGCGGGCGAGCGGAGAAGCCTGCTGCCTGGGGCTCCCAAGTTGGGGTGCCCACGGCGGGCGAGCGGAGGTTCCTTGGTGGAGGCGGCCTCAGGGCTGCTGTGCGGCCCTGAGAAGCTCCGCCACTCACAGTCCCTGCTCTCAGCGGATGTGCTCCTTCCTGAGACTGGGAAATCCCCGGAACCCTAAGGATCCCAACTGTCGGAGCCCTCGGTGTCCGTGATCCAAAGAGCTTGTGATCAGAGGAACCCACTCGAAAATCCCTTTGACGGATCCGGAACTGACCAGCTGCCCCACAACAAACCCTCTTGCGGTCGCCCACGTGGCTGGCTCCTGAGCAGCCCGCATTCCCAGGACTGCTGGGGGCAGGGACCCAAAGGGAAGGCACGGCCTCAGGCCAGGTTCACACTGCCATCAGCAGCCATCAGCAGCCATCAGCAGCCATCAGCAGCAGCCCACATTCCCAGGACATTCCCAGGACTGCTGGGGGCAGGGACCAGAAGGGAAGGCACGGCCTCAGGCTGGGTTCACATTGCCATCAGGGACACTGGCCTTCTCTTGCCCCGCTGCATCCCTCCCGGCCCTCCCTGGTCCAGCAGCTGCCCCATCCGTGGAAGCAGCTTTCATTTTCCCAGTTTGCACCAAAGGACCTGAATCCCCACTGCTCGGTGGATCAGGTCCTGCTTGTGGCTGGTTCCATGAATTCCTTGGTTCGTGCCAAGCTCCTGGTTGTCTGCAGGCTGAGGGCAGCCTGTGATTTCCCTCAGAGGTGTTTCAGGAATCTGCACCCCCTGACTCTCCTTCCACAGCCATCTGTCCCCAAACCCTCCAGGGGGTTCCCCGAGGAGACAGGACAGAGCAGCTGGGACCTCATCTTCCCTCCAGAGAGGAGGGACCCTTGAAGCTGACTCTTGAGCAGGCTTGGGAGGGGAAGTGTCATCGAATGGGGATTCTGGGTGTGGGATGAGAGATAACTAGTGATGACCAGAAATAACTGGAGGTACCTACTGTGACCAGGGTTCGACCCCTCTCCTCCAGAATGGGTCACCATGGGCCATCGAAAAGGGTCCTCATCCCAGAGCGGCAGGACCACAGGGCACACAGGGGGTCCTCCATGGCAGGACCACGGAGTGGGTGTGGGCAGGCCAGGGGATGGGGGGACAGACCTGGGGGACGATCAGCAGAGGGCAGAAAGATGACGCCAGGGGAGGCAGACTGTGTGTGCTAAGTCATTTCAGTCCTGTCCGACTCTTTGTGACCCTATGGACTACCCACTAGGCTCCTCTGTCTATGGAATTCTCCAGGCAAAAATGCTGGAGAGGGTTGCCATGCCTTCCTCCAGGGGATCTTCCTGACCCAGGGATTGAACCTGAGTCTCTTATGTCTCCTGCATAGGCAGGTGGGTTCTTTACCACCTGTGCCACCTGGAAAGCCCAAGGCAAATTCAGTTCAGTTCAGTTCAGTCACTCAGTCGTGTCTGACTCTTTGCAACCCTAGAGACTGCAGCACTCCAGGCCTCCCTGTCCATCACCAACTCCCGGAGCCTACTCAAACCCATGTCCATCGAGTTGGTAATGCCATCCAACCATCTCATCCTCTGTCGTCCCCTTCTCCTTTTGCCTTCAATCTTTCCCAGCATCAGGGTCTTTTCCAGTGAATCAGTTCTTTGCATCAGGTGGCCAAAGTATTGGAATTTCAGCTTCAACATCAGCCCTTCCAATGAATATTCAGGACTGATTTTCTTTAGGATGGACTGGTTGGATCTTCTTGCAGTCCAAGGAACTCTCAAGAGTCTTCTCCAATACCACAGTTCAAAAGCATCGATTCTTCAGCACTCAGCTTTCTCTATGGTCCAGCTCCCACATCCATACATGCCTACTGGAAAAGCCACAGCTTTGACTAGACGGACATTTGTTGGCAAAGTAATGTCTCTGCTTTTCACTCATTCTTGTACTGGTTCTTCCCTCCCTCCCTTCTCTGAGTATGAGGCTCTGCTTCAGGACCAAGAGCTCAGAGATGACCACCCAGGGGTGCCCGGGGCCAGTGGGGGGCATCATGGCAGAAGACACAGCAGCGAGTGGCCCAGGGGACAGGGTTGGGGTTGCAGCTGTGTCTTATGCTGAGGGGTGTCTGAGGAGGTGGCACCTGAGCCAGCTCCCATGAGGAGGGAAGTGGGGGGAGGGAAGGTGAGCCAGGTAGGGCTCAGCCCAGGAAAGGGCATAGAGGGGGGACCTCTGCCGGCCACTGCCCACCACACCAGCTGCCATCCCCTCCTCTGAGTGTCTTTTGAGAGGACTTTCTGAGGTTGATGCCTGCCAGGCTGAGTGCGGCAGATGGGGGAGGAGGGGAGTGTGGAGTCCCGTGCTCTGAGCTGGGCAGGGAGGTGGGGCCGAACCTCCTGTGCCGGGCGTCTATTTTTAAACCCAAGCAGGGCCTCTTTCTTGGCGTCTCTGGGACCCAGTGTTCACTCCTTTGTGAGCAGCTTCAGAGGCCCTGAGCCCCTCAGCCCCCTCGGCCTCTTGACTGCTGCTATTTAAAATCCTCTTGGTCCCTGCCAGAGAAAGGGGGTGATGAGGGGCCTTGGAAGTGAAAGGGGTCAGTCCCCCATGGGCTTGCCTTTGCAGGGGGTCAACAAAACCCTCCTGTGGCCCTGCCAACTGCAGGGACTGAGGGGGGCACTGGGCCAGATCCATGAGCCCCCCTGCCTCCCCGGGGTGACCTGAGGTCTCTGCTGACCACCCACAGGGCTCTGGGCCACTGGGGTCAGCTCAGGAAAGTGGTCCCAGGCTGAAGCTCCCAAAGCCTCCCCTGCCCAAAGAAGGGGCCTCTCATGAACACCCTGACCCCGCCAAGCTTTGCAGTGCTCCCCAACCCTCAGGGTCCTCCCCAACACAGCCAGTCTGACCCTGTGCTAATTCCAAAACATACAGGGTTGGGAGGGGACATTTCCCACCTCTGAGCCCTTGATCAAACTGTCCCCTCACCTCACAGGTGTGGAGTAAGCAGAGTGGGGATGTCAGAACTTGGCATGGCCTGAGATCCTTCAAAGTCAACCTAGGGACCCTATCCTACCTACAAAACTCGAGGTAGGTGATGCTGGCCCCATCTCAGACTGGCTGCATGACCCCAGCGACTCCCTCCCTATCTTTGAAACTCATTTTCTCCATCTGTAAAATGAGGCCCCCACACCCACCTTCCTTTCCCAGTGGCTCAGAACCTATCTGCAATGCCGGAGAAGCTGTGTTTGATTCCTGGGTCAGGAAGATCCCCTGGAGAAGGGAATGGCAGCCCCCTCCAGTGTTCTCGCCTGGCAGATCCCATGGACAGAGGAGTCTAGTGGGCAACAGTCCATGGTGTCAGAGAGAAGAACACGACTGAGAACTAACGCTCCCTTTCAGCCGCTTTCCTTCTAGTCTGCAAGGGTGGGTGAAACACGACACTTGAGCTTCTCGGTGCAAGCGGGCACCCGGCATCTGGTCTTCCCTCGTCCCCTTTCTGGGACCTTTGTATCATTCATGAGGGTCTCGGCCACGTGGGAGGCCAGCGTGGGCAGGGCCGGCCCTTCTGAGCTCACACCTGAGCCCCAGGAACACGAGCCTGTGTCTGTGGATCTCTGGCTTCCAGGGTCCCTTTCCTCCTGGGAGATGGTTGCACTTGGGGTCCCCTGGCCCTCATCCCTGCTGGACAAGCATGACGCTGACCCTGGTGGGTCAGCCAGGCAGCCCCTGAGAGCGCAGTGCTCACCCAGGCAGACCCTTCTGGGCTCCAGGAGAAGCGCTGGGTCACAGCAGCCTGGGGCCTGTGGGAGGGGGTGGAGAGTGGGACAGCGAGAGGCCACTGGAGGGGCAGCAGTTTCCCAGGTGCAAGGAAGAGCCTTGTCATCTTTCTCAGCCCAGGGGGTGGCTGGACGGACGTGCAGCCACGAGCAGGAAATCGGCCACGCTACAAACAAGCTCAAAGAGAAGAAAACCCGGAAACTGCGTGAGAATCCTGACCCAGAGGACAAGAATACTCCGGAGGCTTGGCCACCTGGGCTGTGTGGTGGGACCAGGCCTGGCCATACAGGCCCAGTGCTCAGCGGACGCCCTACCCTGCCCTGCCAGTGACCTTCAGGAACCAGTCCAGCTGGGGCTCACATTCAGCACTCATGAAATCCCAGTGTCAGCCCATTTTGCAGATGGGTGAACTGATGGTGGGGGGGTAGGAGTGGAGTCCCCTGTGGAGCAATGAGTCCATTCCGGAGTCTGGCCACCCCACCCACCGCTGGGCAGTTCCCTGAGGTCAGAATAGTCTCTGGATTTGCTGCCAGCACCATCCATGGACTGAGGCCAAAGGGCAGTCTTGAGGCAAGGCCTTGCCTTGTCCAGGGGCTTCTTACTACTCTCTTCCAGCCATGACCATGACCGTCACCAGGTCGTGGGGCAGGGCCTCCCCCGTGGGTGGGAAGGCAGACCGAGGCCACAAGCCTGCTCGAGCTCGGTCACCTGCCCCGCTGGCCTGCGGGCTGGCAGCCCTGCCAGGGCGCAGGTCACATCAACTGGCAAGACTCTGGCCAGAGAGGATGAACATGTGGCCAAATGCTCCTGGAGCTCAGGGCAGCACCTGAAAGGCCGGAGTTCCCTGCCTTCAGGCTTCCCATCCTCTCAGAAGACCAGGCCAAGCCCCACGCCGGGGGCCCCTGACCCCTGCGGTTCTGGGGTCCCTGTTGCGTCTGCGCAGCACTGCCCATGTCCCCCACTGGCCCCCGGGCTCTGTCTGGCTCTGCAGCTGAGGGGACATTGGACCAGCTCATCTCCGGATGGTCCCCACCCCATCCCCGAAGGCGCCCGTCCCCTCATGGCTTGACTCTGTGCGGGTCTCCCCACCTGGGAGGCGAGAGGCCACACAGGTCTCTGAGGGTCTGTCGGCTCTGGGCGGCTGAATGTCCTCCACCCTCTGCTTCCCTCCTCCACGGCTCAGAACCTTCTGCCCTGCAGAGCTTTGCAGTTAGGGCCTCAGACCCCCAGAGCAGTACCCCAGCCTCCTGGCCGGCCAGCTCTGAAATGCTCAGTGAATCTCTCCATCCACAGAGTGACCTTCCCCTACTCTGGGCTCTTGAGCTCCGTGGTTAGAGCTCTCACACAGCCCTGCACCCCAAATTCCATTCTGAGGTCCTTGGTCGCCATAAGGCCCTGCCCCTCGGGGCTTCCACCCTCCACCCAGCCTACGTTCCGCCATAAGGCGTAGCAGGGGGCCACCCGGGGCTGCGGTCCTGCCTGTCGGCCTGGCCCTCGGCCCTCAGGAGAGGACGAGACTGGGGCAGGGTCTCAGGCTGGGAAATGAACCTTTAGGGAACACGTCCTTTCTCCCCACGGGCCCCTAGCGCTGCCCCTCTGACTCTGAGTCCCGTTCTCCGTGCTTACGGAGGATCCCGGGGCCTGCCAGAGATGGTGCGGACTGCAAGGGGAGCAGGACGGACCACAGCCAGGCCACTGGCCCCCCCCAGGGGAGATGGGGGGGCCGGGGTGACGGGGCTTCCAGTGGCCACAGGCTCTTCTGGGTGTTGGGGCTGGCAGCCCGGCTGGTCTCAAGCTGCGGTGCTGGAGGAGGTGGGTGGTGACCTCCAGGTGCCCACAGGCCGCCTGCACAGGTCAGGGGCTGGGGCGCAGCTCCTCCTGGTTGGGCAGACTCTGCCAAGTGGGCAGAGCTGAGCGGGCTGCAGAGCTGGGGGGCCCTGGGTTGGGGGACACGGCGGGGGTGAGGACGCCCAGGTGTGGAGGAGCCTGGGCTGCCGTGCCTGGCTCAGAAAGCAACCGCACGTCCAAAGTCCTGTGCAACGGGGCCCTCGGCCTTGACGTCGGTGAGGGGACCCTGTGTTCCTCCCCGGCCTGGGCTCGGCTTCTCCAGGGGCTCTAGGAGTTCACAAGCCCTTCTTCCCCTCTCCCGCATTCCACATNGCACGTCCAAAGTCCTGTGCAATGGGGCCCTCGGCCTTGACGTCGGTGAGGGGACCCTGTGTTCCTCCCCGGCCTGGGCTCGGCTTCTCCAGGGGCTCTAGGAGTTCACAAGCCCTTCTTCCCCTCTCCCGCATTCCACATCCTTCTGTCCAGATGAAGTGGCCCCGAATGACCCCCCGGAGGTCCCCCTGGCAGCTGGAAGAGTCACCAGGCTGAAGGGCAGAGCCGTCCCAGGGCGGTGGGCCGGAGGCCTGGGACACTGTGGCTGGGGTCAGTGACTAGGACTCCAGGGCGACCTGAGAGGCCCCTCCTGAGGTCATCGCAGCACCTGGCCGTGGCCCGAGGCCCCACCATCCACCTTGCAATGTGTCCGGATCACAGGGGAGACACGCCGCTTGCTCACAGCCCAAGGCCACCTGGCTGCCTCGAGCCACTCACCCAGCAGGGACTCGGTATTCCTTAGGCCAGGGCTGGCGCTGCTCTGCCAGCCTCGGGCCCGGCCAGCTGCCAGTCCTGCCCAGGCCCCTTTCACACCCTGCTCCCCTCTGGAGCCACCCCGATCTCCCCCGGGGATCCTGAAACTCCCACCATGTGGAAAGGGCCTGGGGCTCAGAGTCCAGGAAAAGCAGGGTGCAGGCCACGGCTGTCTCCTCCTTCCAGGGCTTTGTCTGGTCTGTCTCCGTGTTTCCGTCCTTGAGGTGGGCTGCGCTGACCGCGCTGCTGTTGGCAGGTGGCGAAGCGAGTGCAGGCGGCACCCGCCCGCCTTGTGGGAGGTACACGCCTGCGATCGGCCTTTCCTCAGGCAGCCGCCTTTTCTTGTCTCCGGGTCCTCGGCAGCCAGTGGGAGCCAGTCTCAAATGCCCTTAAAAAAAAAATTCATACTCACCCCCTAACATCTATAAACCCATTTACATTTCAGGGGAAATTGAATCCTCATGTTTCTGATTCACTTACAGCTAATTGGTGAGCAAATGGTTGTTCATCAAGGGGCAGCTTGGTTCAAACCCTCTGAGGTCTCTAAAGCTCCAAGGCAGAGTCTTTTCTCCCTGCAGGGATCCCCACAGGTCACTGGAAAACCTCCCGCCCGGGGCTGGGGGGTGGTGGCCTGAGATGCTGCATGAATGCCAAAGACCTCCGGGCTGTGGACCGGTACCTCCTTTCAGATCAGCAGCTGCATTAGATTAGAAATAAAGTGTGCAAGGGGGCTTCCCAGGTGGGCTCAGTGGCAAAGAATCTGCTGGCCAATGCAGGAGACATGGGCTCGATCCCTGGGTCAGGAAGACCCCCTGGAGAAGGACATGGCAACCCACTCCAGTCTTCTGGCCTGGGAAGTCCCACAGACAGAGAAGCCTGGCGGGCCACAATCCATGTGTTCACAAAGTCAAACATGACTTAGCGATTAAACAGGAGAAGGCAATGGTACCCCACTCTAGTACTCTTGCCTGGAAGATCCCATGGACGGAGGAGCCTGGTGGGCTGCAGTCCATTGGGTCGCTAAGAGTCGGACACGACTGAGTGACTTTACTTTCACTTTTCCCTTTCATGCATTGGAGAAGGAAATGGCAACCTGCTCCGGTGTTCTTGCCTGGAGAATCCCAGGGATGAGGGATCCTGGTGGGCTGCCGTCTCTGGGGTCGCGCAGAGTCGGACACGACTGAAGCGACTCAGCAGCAGCAGCAACTAAACAACAAAAATGCATAATAAATGTGATGCACTTGAATAATCCCAAAGCCATGCCTCCTACTGCCGGTCCAGGGAAAAACTGTCTTCAGTTCCTGGTGCCAGAAAAGACTGGGGACCACTGGCTTAGAGATGCCTCATCGTGTTCTCTGTCCTTATCTTTGGGCAAGCTCTCCATCTGCCCATCACCCTCTGTGTCCAAATTCCTCTTCTTATAACGATGTCAGATGTGTTAGATCAGGGCCTACCTTCGTTACCTGAACTTTGTGGTAGTTTAGTCACTAAGTCACGTCTGACTCTTGACCCCATGGACTGTAGCCCGCCAGGCTCCTCTGTCCATGGGATTCTCCAGTCACCCTACGTGCACCGGAGATATTGCAGGAACGGGTGGAGGACAAGGGCATATTTCAAAACCGTAAAATTCTTCAGTTTCTCCTATTTTCCTACGCGTGTTCCCTAATTTCCCCAAAAGACCACTTAGCACTTGGGCCTGTTTTAATGGTGGAGAATTACTGTCGGGACCTACTTGCCAGGAACTATCCGCCCCCCTCCGCCACCCCCATCCCAGCCACACCTTCAAAGCGCATGCCTGAACCAAGCGGAAGGAGAATGGACTTGGATGAGCCAAGGTGGATAAGAGCTCTCTCCTCCCAGAGACCGTAGGGATGCGGAGGGGTGAGGCCCACCCGTAGCCAGCCCCTCCAGCGCCACCAGGCCTGGGCCATCCCAGCCCTGCTGATGGAGCAGAGTCTTGGAATGGCTTTCAGCCCAAAGGCCTTGGCCTGTTGGCCGCAGAGGCCAGGGGGCTGCCAGGCTGAGCCGGCTCGGGCTGTAAACACTTCCTACCAGCGGGAGTGAAAAGAGGCTCCTCTCCCCAGAGCCGCTGTCTCTGTTTCCAAGTGGCTGTTGAGGAATCTGGCGGCGAGCTGGAGGATGCTCCCAGCCTGGCGGGACACGCCGTCCAAGCCCCGGCGCCTGGCTCCGTGGCTCCACACGTGGGCCCTGCTGCGCTGTTGGGTAAGGCCGCCTCCGTTATTTCCAGTATTTTGCAAAGAAACAATGTTTATGTGATGTTTTACCACTGGCAATTTGCTAGTGGTTTTCGATGGGTGCCAAACAAGTCTCGGAAGGCCGTTGTTCTGGAAACGAGAGCGGGGTGCCAGGCCTGGGCCTCCCGCCTTCCACGGCTGAGCCTGCGAGCGGGACTTGATGTCCACGCAGCCTCTGGGGCGTCGCTGGAGGGCTGGAGTCACGTGCTGCCGGGCCAGGCCTCCCTCTGTCCTCGGCTCAGGCCTCATAAGGGGCCTCTGATCCCAGGAGCGGGACTAGCTGTGTAGAGGCCAACTCAGGAGTCTGGGGGTGGTGGTGGTGGGGTGTCCTGCCCTCGGGGCTCACTGACACCTCCCAGCTGGATGAGAATGACCCATGGGCACCGCCCTCCCAGGCAAACTGTCACCTTTCCTCTACTCGCCCATCCCTCCTCCAATGGTCCCTCCTCCTGGAAACTCTCTGGTTTTTTTTTACATTTATTTGGCTGCACAGGCTCCCAGCTGTGGCACGCAGGATATTTGCTGCTGCAGGCAGGACCTTCAATTGTGGCATATGTGAGCTCTAGCTCCCTGACCAAGGCTTGAACCTGTGCCCCTCTGCCTGGGGAGCATGCAGTCTTAACCACTGGACCAACAGGGGAGTCCCTGGCCCCATCTTCTTACCAGCAGCTTCAGGCTTGAGTCAGGAGCCCCAGGGTTCCTCCCTTCATGCCCTCAGCCCCCACGGTCCTGACCATCTCAGCATCCCATGGACCCAGGCAGCTTCTCTCCATCCCCCAGACCAGGTCACCTCCATCTCCTCCTGATGGGCAGGAGCCTCTGCTGACGCTCCCTCCAGAACCCCCAACAGCATCCAGGGTGGACGCCTGAGTGGGAAACCAGAACCTATCGTGGCCCACAAAGTGCCCACTGCGTCTCTGGGCACTGCCTGCCTCTCTAGCCCCAGCAGTCATGAGCAAGATTCTTCTGTCCTGAAACACCCCAGGGTCATGAACCAAGGATTCTTGCTGATGCAGCTAACTTGGCTTCTTAGCACAGTCCCCAGAGTGGGCGGGTCCTCTGAAATCCCCCTCAGCTCCTGCTGTGAGTCCACCAGGCCAGGGACTGACCATGCCCACCCCATGCTCACCCATTGGCCCTGCTGGTCTTCCCACTGGCAGGACGTCCCCAGTCTATCAGGGGACAGTGCTGCCTGAGCCCAGAGCAACTGTCTGTCCGCCGTGGGCTGGCAGGTGAGACCCTGCAAAAGGGGACCCTCTCTCCTCATGCCCCTATCTGGGACAGAGAGGCTCCAGGGGGAGGTGGGTCTGGAGGAGTCTCCCGGGCAGAGTGAGGAGTCGGGTCCCCTTTTTGGGCCTCAGTCTGCGCTCGTGGTAAAGAACCCGCCTGCCAGTACAGGAGACACAGGAGTCATGGGTGCTATCCCTGGGTCAGGAAGATCCTCTGGAGAAGGGTGTGGCAACCCACTCCAGCATTCTTGCCTGGAGAATCCCAGGGCCAGAGGAGCCTGGTGGGCTAGTCTGTGGGGTCGCAAGGAGTCGGACAGGGCTGAGCGATTGACACACACACACCGCACCTAATGGGGATTCCAGATCAGCCCCTGGAGTCCAGGCTCCGCGCGCCGTCCTCGCCAGCCTTGGGCCCAGCATCAGTCTGCAAAGGCCTGTGAGAAATGGCGCTGGACTTAACATCCAGCCTCAGGGCCCTCCTTCCCTGAAACCTGAGCCCCTGTCCTTGCAGACACATCTGGGCTCCTCACCAGGCCCAGCGCCCTCATAGCTCTGCCCCTTCACACAAGCTCCTCTTCCTGTCTGGGACTTTGTGGCGCCTCTCTGGCAGGTGGGGAAGCTTCCAAGATTGGGGCTGCCCCTCCTCTGGCACCTCTCCCAGCAGCCCTCTCCCTCCTCCTAGCACCCCCACATCTGCCAAGATTACCTGTTCCTTCCCGCCCCAACCTTCCCGTGCCCAGGCTGGCTTCGAGCTGGACCCAGAGGGGCAGCGGCAGGTTCCTGGGGTCAGGGGGACAGTAACCCTTTGCCAAGTAAAGAGACGTCATCAGTTCAGTTGCTCAGTAATGTCTGCCACTTTGTGACCCTAGGGACTGCAGCACACCAGGCCTCCCTGTCCATCACCAGCTCCTCGAGT
>SJYV01006968.1:3090-29938 GCA_006410875.1 Neotragus pygmaeus
ACATTAAAAAGATCATACACCATGACCAAGTGGGCTTTATCCCAGGGATGCAAGGATTCTTCAATATCCGCAAATCAATCAATGTAATTCACCACATTAACAAATTGAAAAATAAAAGTCATATGATTATCTCAATCGATGCAGAGAAGGCCTTTGACAAAATTCAACATCCATTTATGATAAAAACTCTCCAGAAAGCAGGAATAGAAGGAACATATCTCAACATAATAAAAGCTATATATGAGAAACCCACAGCAATCATTGTCTCTAAGAAACCAGGCCGAGTTTCCAGGGAATCTTCATTTCTGGTGAAAGATTACTACAAGTGTATTCAGACCACAGCCACTGCACCCCTGCCGAGCGAAAGCCCTAACAAGTTCCTAATAGTCTGCTGAGCTTAGGGCTGTAGGTAGTGGGGGATGGGTGGCAGTGACACCTGGAAAGAGGGGTCATGGCACTTGCACTCTTTCAACTGGGAGAGAATCTGCTCCAAAATGGCCTGACGAAACATAAGAGGCGACACTTCCTCAGCTCTGGGTCCTAGGTTGGAGGCCTGGGAGGGTCAGACCTAGGTGAGTGAGATGTGAGGCTGAAAGTCTGAAATCAAAGTGTTCACTTGCGCCACACCTCGGGAGGCTTTCTGGTGGTCTGGGTTTCTTGAAAACGGCAAGACCTCCTTGGTCACCTACTCGGTTGACACCTCTTGGTTCTTGGCAAAGCCTGGAAATGCTGCCAGGTTGGGTTGGGGGCTGAGAGCTTGGGTGGAGGGAACAGGGCATATCACTGGGAAGTTGTCTCTGAGCACCCTGCCTCCCCTCCTGGGAACGGACCAACTCAGGCCCCCAGGCTGAGGAGTGACAGGGTCCTGTGGTAACCACTTTAACAGTTCCAGAAAGACAAAGCATTCTGTCATTTGCCTTCACAACTGGGACCTTAGAGACTGGAGATTCTGAATTTGGTTGAAAGTTTGCCTACAATCACACGCTCATTGGCAAAGTAGGAGGCCATTATTGCTGGTCATGGGGTTTCTCCAAAATCTAGGCTGGACAGTCTTCTGAGTGAAAATTTCCTCTTCCTTTTTCATTTATTCCCTGGTTTTCTAGCTTCATACCACAGCCATCATTGTTACTTCTATTCCGTTTAATTATTTGATACTTCAGATTCCTGCCTGAGTGTCTTTGTCCTCTAACTTGTCTCCTTCATGGCTTCTGGAGAAGTGACTCTTTCTGCCTTTCCTCCTACAGCCCACTCCCCAGCTGCAAGGGCTCCTGTATTCCTGGGAGGAAGCGTGGGGCAGATGCTTGATTTCCATCTGGTTTCTGCTTTGACCTGTCCCTGACTCAGCTTAGCTCTTGGTTTCCTTGGAACACAAGAGTGTAAGCAATTTGAGGGTAGGGTGTGTTTTCCACTTACTTGGCTTTCCCTTGGCTTCTAATTATACTGCCAGTACTCAATAAAGGTTTTTTTTTTTGGCTAGATAACTGCTTAATTGTTGGTGTGGTCCTATGTAAAGATTTTACAACTTTAATTGACTCTTGGAAAATTCTTAGAAGGGTTTAAATATGATTTTTTTTCTGGTATGAACCACATGCAGTAACTCTGATAGCTTGGTAGAAGCCCTGATGAACAGTGTTGTGTATATACGTATGAATCAGTGGTAATGGGCATGTAGCTCATTGGTGTGTAAATAGTCCCTCTAAACTACTTGTAAGGGGAGATGTGTTTTACACACCAGCCCTTCAGTCTTGTGTTAGGTAACTAATAACTATAATAGATTAATAGCTAAACATCTACTGAGTGTTGACAGCATGTGCTAAGCATTATATCTGCATAGGCTCATTTAATTTTACACCAACCCACTGAAATGGGTACTGTTATCACCATTCTTCATTTTTTAATGAAGGAAATTAAGGCTGGAGAAAATTAAATAACTTTCTCGATGCCTTACAATGAAGAGCAGAGCCAAGACTCCACCTAAGATCAGGAGGACACTAAAGAATTGTCGATGAAGGAGGAATTGTTAAGCAGAGGCAAATATTAGCCCATAAACTAATCAAATGGTTAAAATGTCCTAATTAGGTCAGGGGACCAACCATCCCAGGACTTTCCACCAACACAGGACTTTCAGTGCTCAAACCGGGACAGTCCCAAGGAAACTGGGATGATTGGTCAATCTATTATTAGGGGACTATTGGCACCCCACTCCAGCCCTCTTGCCTGGAAAATCCCTTGGATGGAGGAGCCTGGTGGGCTGCAGTCCATGGGATCGCTAAGAGTCGGACACGACTGAGAGACTTCACGTTACTTTTCACTTTCATGCATTGGAGAAGGAAATGGCAACCCACTCCAGTGTTCTTGCCTGGAGAATCTCAGGGACGGGGGAGCCTGGTGGGCTGCCATCTATGGGGTCGCACACGACTGAAGTGACTTAGCATACCGTATTATTTGTTGAAAATGCTTCTAAAACTGGAAAACCTAAGAGGCAGATAGAACATGCTGGGCAAAGAGCTAATTTTTTTCAATCGAAATGCAGCCTATTAAAAACTTTGCAAAGTTGAAATTTGAGAATTAAAGCCTTAATTCTCTGATCTGGGCTTCTGTGGTGGCTCATTGGTAAAGAATTCACCTGCCAATGCAGGAGACACAGGTTCATTTCCTGGGTCGGGAAGATCCCCTGCAGGAGGAAGTGGTAACCCGCTCCAGTATTCTTACCTGGAGAATCCCAGGGACAGAGGAGCCTGGCAGGCTACAGTCCATGAGGTCACAAAAGAGTTGGACACAACTTAGTGACTAAACAACAACAAATTCTCTGATCAGTAAAGTATAGCAAGCTGCAAGGGGAGCTTTTGCCATGTTCTGTTATTGTCATTGTTGTAATTTCAAATTTATTTCTAAGATTTTTATCCCAAACTACTTAATCAGCGCTATTCTTCAGCTCCCCAGCACCCCAGCCAGTGTGATTTGAGCTACTTTGAATCTGAGTCCTCCTGCAGCTCTGAGAGCCCTTGGACTCTACCTTTAAGCCTCTGCGCCGGCAACAATTGGTCCCACTTAGATCCTCAGAAAATAATAATAGCAAGATTTCTAGTTGTTTTACGTGTGTTAATTCTCTTAACCTTCCCTATTGATGTGATATACAGTAGTAAAAGGAAAGATGTGGATTCAGAGATCAGGCTTCCAAGAAAAATTTGCATAAAAATTATTTGTGCTTCTCTGAGTCTTCAGAGTAATGATTTCATAAATGTATATTCCTGAACCTGATTTCTGAGGACATAGAGGATTTGGGGGGCAAAACTCTCCCACCTGTCTGCTATAGAGCTTAATTTTATACTCTAAGATCAGTTTTCTGTCCTTGCCATCTAAAGTTCCTATTCCATAGTGCAGCAGTATTTGAGCCACACCACAAGAAATTCTGATTTAGAGGTTGCAACCGTTTGTCAACTAATTTTGCCATTTGATTTTGAGGATGGTGTACTTTGCTGGGAAAAGGTTTTGAGTTTCTATGTGCTTAAGCCTGTTATTCTTTGCCCTTGTGAGTTTTGCTTTTGGTATCAAGCTCTGAAAGTCCTTTCCTAGCCCAGGGTAATTTAAAATAACTTTTCCCTGAGTGCCTAGTGGTCTGACAAAGAATAGGCACCTTGAATTAAGACACATTCTCTGCTGCAAACACAAATGCATTTGCAGACGTAACGTTCATGGTTTGTATACCTCATGAGAGCCCTGATGTGTTAGAAACTGTCTTTTTGCTGAGACACAGATGTGAATTCCATGTGCTCAGAGGCTTTGGGTGGTGAGTGACCCTACTGCTCTACCAGCAACTACTATATATACTACATATGTGAGTGTATGTTATATATGTGTATAAAGAATATGTATATATTAGGTATATGTGTATATACCAATAACATATTTATAACATAAAATTTGTCATTTTAACCATTTTAAAGTGGGCAAGTCAGTGGTATTAAGTATATTCACAATGGTGCAGTCAGCAATATTACCCATTCCAGAACTTTGGCACCATCCCAAATAGAAACTCTGTACCTATTTAGTACCTTGTCTGGTGGCTCAAGTGCTAAAGAATCTGCCTGTAATGCAGGAGACCTGAGTTTGATCCCTGGGTCCAGAAGATCCCCTGGAGAAGGAAATGGCTACCCACTCCATTATTTTTGCCTGGAGAATTCCATGGACAGAGGAGCCTGGTGGGCTACAGTCCATGAGGTCGCAAAGAGTCAGACATGACTGAGTGACCAACTCTTCATTTAATTAAGCAGTAATTCCCTGTTCTCCTCTCTCTGTAGTCCTTGGTAACCTCTATTCTTCTGTCTCGGGAATTTGCCTATTTGAGGTATTTTGTATGAGTCAAATTATACTAAATGTGGCCTTCATTCACGTTTGGTAATGTTGCCAAGGTCTATCCATTTATCAGCACTTGCTTCCTGTTTATGAGTGAATGACATTCCTTTGATGGATACACCACATTTTGTGTCATCCAGTTCATCTGTTCACAAACTCGGGTTCTTTCCACCTGCTTGATCTGGTGAAGTATGCTGCTTTGGACATTGGTGTCCAGGTATCTTTTTGAGCTGCTTCTTTCAAGTCTTTTGGGTCTCTATCTAGGAGTGGAGTGGCCCAGAACCTACTTTTCAACCCAGTTTTTGTAGTCCTTTTCTCATAGTCAATTCATTCAAGTGTAGTAATGCCCATGAAAAGAGAAAATGTCTATTTCTTTGGGGAGAAGGCCTCCCTCCCCGAGTCAGCTGCTAGTGCTAGTGGTTACAATGAAAGAAAGCTAAGAAGTTTAACCAAATGGTAGAAGTTTTATGAGGGAAATGATGTGCTTTCAGGATGCTCATGAATTAGGAACCGGAAAAAGTTTGAGTGTGTCTCTCTCATGAATGGGCAGGGTCTACCCAGGTTTGCTACCCAAGATTTCCTTTTTAAAAGAGTAACACGTACATGTTTTACCACTTTGTGTGGACTTGTTTATCAGAACTTCCTTTGAGGGTGACAGCTCATTGGGCATAGGGTTCTATGGGAGTGGAACCTATGAAAGCCAAGTTTGGAGAAGAGAAGTGGAGAGATGGGGCCAGAGTCCTTGAAAGGCCTGCTGCAATGTGGGGCTCTGGGCAGCACGGAGCTCGAGAGGTCTGGATGGAAGATTCATGCTCTTCAAGAAAAGTGACAAGAACAGAACACAAATTCCGCCTCCTCCTCCTCCTCAGTCTTGCCAGGAATGGGCCCATGTGAGCCCACACCTCAGAAAATAACTCTTTCCAGGGTGACCTTATTTTCCCTCCTCGCCTGAAGAGAAGGTTAACTGCTTATATTTGCACTTCCAGATAAACCAACAAGCTCTCAATTCCAGGTAGAGCTTTGGCTCCTTTCCATAACAGGTCCTGAAGGCCAGGAAGGCTGGGTAAATGGAGATGGATGTGTCTGGCCGAGGCTGCCAGGGTCTCTGGGTCCCCTGGGTGGTGGAGCCCAGCAGAGCACTTGCCTGGGCCTTGTGGGCTGGCTGAGAGGAATAAGGCCAGCCATGTCTTTACCTTGGTGGTAGCCATTGCGCCGTGTTTGCTCGTCACGATTATGCTCTTACCTGAACTTTCTCCTCTTACGTAAGGGATCCCTCAAGATAACCACAGAGCCATAATCTGCCATGACTGGCTGGGTTTACATAACAAATTGGTCGGCGTCATGCAGTAGTCTGAGTGGGCCTGAAGCTTGGGCCCATTTGATGGGGCACTCAGTGTGCTCAGTGCACTCAAGGGAGAGCGTTCCTTGACCACAGGGGTCCAAAAAGACGAAATTCCTCCTTCAGATGAAGAAGGCAATAATGGCCCAGGACGTGTTGTGCTGTCCCATTGCCTGCAATAATGGGACAAGGGTTAGAGCTTCGCCTGGGGCCATGGGTTTGGCAGAGCAGGACCCTGTGGACTAATGGGATCTCTGTGAAGGCTGAAGGCTAGATCTTGGCCTCAAAGCAGGTTTGATGAGGAGTCAGCGTGGGGAAATGGCTTATGGAAGCCACCACGTACCCATGCCAAAATCCAGCTTAGCTAAGGAGTCAGAGTGGGGATAAGATAGGAGGAGTCTAGAAAATCAGCTTTTTCAAATGCTAATCTGGGTAGGAGGGAGTCTTTTCATGGGGCAAAGCTAATTCACTTGTACCTTCTACCTGGAAATCTCTGCCCCAAAGTGGCTGTTGCCCCATGGGAAACAGTTCGTGAGGTGTGAGATCCCAGCCGGCACGAACACTGACTGGGAGGCTTCCCATTGTCCAGCACTAGCCTGAGGGGAAACCAGAGCCCTAAGCCGCTTGGTCAGTGATGCCCCAGGCATGCGATCGGCCTTCCTCCCCTGGGAACCACTTTCCTCAAATAGGCCCAGCCTGAAATCAGACCCCTGCCTGTGGACAAAGCCCCGAAGGGACCTTCCCCATCCTTCCTAGAAGGAAGAATTTACTCACGAAACAGCCTTGGGTATTCAGCCTACTTCCTCTTGTCTTCTCTTCAGGGGAGATGGAGAGCAGCTGCTCACAGCTCAGGGTCTGGCCGGGATTCCCACTCCGAGCTTTGTAGGCCAGCGATTGGCTATAGCTATCCCTGAGGAAGAAGGGGGTGAGAAGTGAGAGGAAAGGAAGTGGTTCCAGCAGCTCCTTCCTGGCTTACCCCCCCTCCCCAGACACACAAACACACACCTCCCTTTTAGCCTCACTCCCAGGCTAGGCTGGGCCTGGGCCAGCCTGAGGTCCCTGACTCATATCTCTCGTAGTGCCTTATGTAACAGAGCCAGGTTACTGAGGCATCAAGCTTCTGCTTGCTCAGTGGCAGGCTTCCCTGGGGCCAGGCATTCAGAAGCCTGCTGGGGGTCTCAGCAGAGCTCACTACACTTCCAAAGGAAAAGCCTCCCCTGCCTAGTGTCAGGCCAAGAGTCTGCTCAGAGGCAAGTGCCAGGCGGTGAAGGTGATTCCCCCGTGAGGCCCCCACACTCTGCAGCACATGTGAGCAGGCAGGTGAGCTGCTATGGACTTCAGTGTGGTTTGGGGTGTTCTTGAGGGTTGGCATCTCCTGCTGCCACTTGATGGTGCAGTGCTGAAGTCAGCCTGGTGCTTTGGGGGTGGGGGGTGCAGAACAGGTGTCAGACGTTCTTCTTCCTTTTGTATCTGCTTGCTCTGTCAGGTACTGTTCTGGGGACTTTAGGGAGATGGGTTTAGAGATGTGTATAAGAGACAGGCTTTCAACAGCCCTCTCACTAAAGGACCAGTGGCCCAACAATTTGTTCATCCCACAGCCTCATTTAGTCACTCCAACAGGTAAGCCCTTGTGGATCATTCCCTTCTTGAAAGTCACTTGTCCTTTGAATTCAATGCTGCACCATCACTGTCTCCTGCCTTCTTCCTAAATGTCTCCTGGGGCTTTGTCCTAGGTTCCTAGCCCCTGTCATTCTGTATTCTGTGCCTGGACCATCCATCACACTCACTCCTAGGGTTTTGGTTGCATTCCGCACACTCCCACCTCAGGACCTTTGCACTTGCTGTCTTCACTATTAACACAGATATACACGTTGTTTGTTCATTTTTTAAATTTTTTTGCTGTATTTATTTATTTCAGCTGTACCATGATATGTGAAAGCTTCCCTGTTGGCTCAGATGGTAAAGAGTCCGCCTGCAATGTTCAAGACCCAGGTTCGATCCCTGGGTTGGGAAGATCCCCTGGAGAAGGAAATGGCAACCCACTCCAGTATTCCTCCCTGGGAAATCACCATGAACAGAGGTGCCTGGCGGGCAATAGTCCATGGGGTCACAATGAGTTGGACACGACTGAGTGACTAACACATGTGGGACAAATGGCATGTGGGACCTTAGTTCCCCAACCAGAGAGTGAACCCAGGCTCAGTATATTGGAAAACAGAGTTTTATCACCACTGGACCGCCAGGGATGTCCCTAACTATTTTTATTTCTTTACTTATTTGGCCATGCCACCTGGCATGAGGGATCTTAGTTTCCTGACCAGTGATTGAATCTACACCCTCCACCGTGGAAGCGCAGAGTCATAACCACTGGATGGCCAAGGAAGTCCCTGTGGTTTATTCCTTTATTTCACTTATATTTCTGGGCTATCATTGTGTAGGTCAGAGCCATACTCTACCCTTCTCCAGAAAACTACATTTCCCAGGTTCTCTGGCACCCTGGCTTCCTGTTAGTCCCACCCAAGGAGAGGCCCTGGAGGGAGACTGGAGAGTGAGGAGGAAGGGAGAGGGCCAGGGTATCTCTTCTTTCTCTCTCTGCTGAGGGTGGCAGTGTGTATTATGACAGTGGCCACACCTTCTCTATGATCCCATGATCCCAGCTCCCACAGCCTCTTCCTCATCACACCCCTCCTTTTGCCTTGTCCCTCCAGTAGCTTTGTGCTGTGGCTTATTCCTGGATTCCCTGATCGTNCGAGACCTCAATCTGCCCTACCCCACCACCCCCAGCCCACCTGGCCGTCACGTCCCACAAGGCCATGGCCGCCACATCCTGACTCAGAATGAACAAGACGGGCGAAAGAGAGAAAAAAAGGCCTTGCTTTGCAGAGAGATGAGGTGGTTTTCCCAAGTCACCGGGCCCTGCACGAGCTGGTGGGGTCTGTCCCAGATGCTGGCACTCTGCCCACTGTTGCACGGATGACGTGGAGGCGGCAGGTCATGCAGGCGCAGGGACGGCAGGCCCCCAGGATGGTAAGGGACCAAGGAGGCGGGGCTCTTGGAGTTCTGGTGGCTTCTCATCACTCAGGTTTTAGGTTTGTGTCATCCCCGGGAGAGGCCCTCGTGACCGTCCTTCCCTGACCGTGATGACCTTGCTTATTTCTCTCTCCCTTCCTTGCACAATCATGGGTCCAAGGACGTCTTTGGCCAAGTGGGGCAGGCACTTTTCTGTCTTGCTCTCCCCAGCACCCGGCACCCGGCACAGGCCGACCCCGAAAAGGTGCGCAGTCGATGGTGGTGAATGAAGGAGCGAGTCTGACAGACAGGGATGGCATGGGTCCCGCCCTCTCCAGGAGATCCTGAGTGTTCAGCTAAGTGGGATGCCAAAGCTTAGCTGGGACTGGGCTCGGGCCCTGGTTCCATAACTAGCAGGTCACAAGGAGCCAGACTCCAACCTTGGACCCATCCTTCCAGTGATTGGACCAAAGCCTGGCGTGCCACCAGACACAGGCCAGCTGCTCAACCCAGACTCCCCTAGCCAGACTCCCCACTATCCAGGGTCAAGGGGCAGGGCAGAGAGCGGAGGTCTCTTCCTCAGAGCCCCAGGGACGGTCCTCCATCCTCCTGCCTCTAACCCTCCACTCCCTGGCNTTCAGTTCAGTTCAGTCGCTCAGTCATGTCCGACTCTGTGACCCCATGGACTGCAGCATGCCAGGCTTTTGGGTCCATCACCAACTCCCGGAGCTTGCTCAAACTCATGTCCATTGAGTCAGTGATGCCATTCAACCGTCTCATCTTCTGTTGTCACCTTCTCCTCCTGCCTTCAACCTTTCCCAATAATATTTATTAATAAACTAGTTCTCAAGGTAACCTGTTGTGGTCTCCCTAAAATTCTTCAAAACACATTCACTGACCTGTCAAAAGTAGCATTTTGATACTTGTCAGAGAGATCAGCCAGCCAGTCATCTTGTCCACTGAAATCGATCCTTTCAAAATTGCTCAGGCATTAAACACATCTTCAATTTTGATTGGAGCAGCATAGCTTTATAAAAACAAACTGGAAAAAAAAAAAAGACTATCATTTTTGCTTACATACAATTGCTTTGCTGTGTTAAAACTTGGAAAACTAAGTTAAAACGGAAAATTAAGGATCTTCTGATGGAGAAGGAAATGGCAACCCACTCCAGTATCCTTGCCTGGAAAATCTCATGGACACAGGAGCCTGGTGCCCTCCAGTCCATGGGGTCACAAAGAGTCGGGCACGACTGAGTGACTAACACTTACTTANCCTGGCACAGAGAACGTGTCTCTGTAGCAGCTACCTCAGGGTAATTTGAGAAGGAGCTCTAGGCCACCACATGTGGAAAATGAATCAGAGAAGACACATGTGGAATAAGAATCTCCTCAAGAAAGATGTTGGACTTCTGCAAAGGGCCTGAATAATACAGACATACCAGCACCGGATGTTTCTCTGGTGCCAGCATCATTTAGTCTAAGGTGATTTTATTGTTGTTATTATTATTATTATTATTATATCCTCCCAGTTCCAAAGACTCGAAAGAAATCCCTGACGCTGTTCCATCTGCCTTAGGGAGTCAGCAACCACTCATGTCCTGGCTGTGTGAAAGTCTTAGGCACACATACCCGTATTGAGTCTGGAACACTCAGCTTGTACCTGCGATATCTGATTGCTTTCTGCCTACTCAGTCAACTGTGCCATGTCACTGAGCCTGTTTGGGTGGGGAGGCTGGGGAAATGGAGCAGGCATTCCAGGAGGAAGCCTGCTGTTTCCCCGCCCCCTCCCCAACTCTTCAGCTCTCCCTCCTTGTTCTGTCTCAGATGTCTGGACTCGAGTCCTGACCAGGCCCAACACCCTGCTCAGAACGCCAGGCCCATAGTTGTGCTCACCTGTGTGGCCGCCGCTCCTCCTCTGCCCAGTCCCCGGGGCTGGTGGCAGCTTGCTGTCTGTCTGGCCACTGAGCCCACCTAAAGATGTCTAGCCAGTTCCTTCTGGCCTTTTCCTCATGCCATGCCAAGGATGCTCATGGGCTAGAAAGAGCTACTCCAGGAGACTCCTTCCCCCTCAAAGCAAAGTGAGAAAGCAGGAGGCCTGCTCACATTCATNTCCCCGGGGCTGGTGGCAGCTTGCTGTCTGTCTGGCCACTGAGCCCACCTAAAGATGTCTAGCCAGTTCCTTCTGGCCTTTTCCTCATGCCATGCCAAGGATGCTCATGGGCTAGAAAGAGCTACTCCAGGAGACTCCTTCCCCCTCAAAGCAAAGTGAGAAAGCAGGAGGCCTGCTCACATTCATTTGGTCCCATCCTTTGTTTCACCCATTTCTGCACGTGTGCATGTTCGTTGCTTCAGTCGTTTCTGACTCTTGGCAGCCCTCTGGACTGTAGCCCACCAGGCTCCTCTGTCCATGCGGATTCTTCAGGCAAGGATATTGGAGCAGGTTGAAGTATCCTCCTGCAGGGGATCTTCCCGACCTAGAGATCAAACCCACATCTCTTTATGTCTCCTGCATTGGCAGGCGGGTTCTTTACCAACAGTGCTACCTGGGAAGCCCCTTCACCCATTTCTAGACCCATGTTTTTGTAGCACTGATTTTGGAGCACTGATTCACAAAACTGCAGCCCTGGGCTTCCCTGGTGGCTTAGTCAGTAAGGAATCTGCCTGGATCAGGAAGATCCCATGGAAAAGGGAATGGCTACCCACTCCAGTATTCTTGCCTGAAGAATGCCATGGACAAAGGAGCCTAGCAGGCTACAGTCCACGAGGTCGCAAGAGTCAGACACGACTTACTAAACCAAACCAAACCAAACCATTCTAGGGTAACCTCAGAATGCAGGCCTGGGGCCCAGACAAAAGCTGCTGGGTAAACTAAAGGTGTTGCCCCCAATTCTGCCTTTCTGTGGCATCCTTCCATCCCATTTTCTGTGCCCTGTACTCCCTCGCTCCAGTGCCCAGACTATGGCTGTCCCCTGCATGTCTGGAGCCCCAGATGCCAGACAAGAGCGCCTGGTCTACACTGACGATTTTTCCATGTGCTCCTTTGGAGCCCTAGGGACCCACCAGAGTGATCTTGAGGGCAGGCAGAGACTCCAGCCAGTGGGATTCCATGGGCATCATCCCAACTTCAACTCGAGTAGCTCTGCTTTCATCTGTTTTATAAACTGAGTTTTCNGAGCCCTAGGGACCCACCAGAGTGATCTTGAGGGCAGGCAGAGACTCCAGCCAGTGGGATTCCATGGGCATCATCCCAACTTCAACTCGAGTAGCTCTGCTTTCATCTGTTTTATAAACTGAGTTTTCCATGTGAAACTCTGTTTGAAGGAAAGGGTTGCCTTTTTTAAGGGAAAAAAAACACAACCCTAGGCCTTTGTCTCTCCATACCAAATTAACCTACTCCTTCCTTGTCCTCTTTCCTCTGGCTTGAACTTTTCTGGGGGACAATGGGGGTAATGCTAATCGAAGAACCNTTGAAGGAAAGGGTTGCCTTTTTTAAGGGAAAAAAAACACAACCCTAGGCCTTTGTCTCTCCATACCAAATTAACCTACTCCTTCCTTGTCCTCTTTCCTCTGGCTTGAACTTTTCTGGGGGACAATGGGGGTAATGCTAATCGAAGAACCACCCCCACGGATGTGTTGGATGACTACAGGCCAGCTGGCAATGCCAGTGCCTTCACCCAGTGAAGATGGTGATGAGAGTAGGCAAGTTGGCACTCTGCTCCCCCTCGCCTCACGTGGCTACCTCCTCGCCCATCATTAATAATAATCCCTTGCATTTGCATAGCACTTGACAATTTCCAAAGAACTTTCACAGACTTTATCTTATTTGATCCTCTGAAAAGCCTGTGAAGGCCGCCAGGGCAGGGGCTGTTATTTACATTTTACAGACTCAGGAGACTCTCGAGACCATTTAATCATTGGTCTCTCTGAAGAGCTTGCTAAAGGGAACTAGTCAGTATGAGCTGAAGGGCCAGTTAAAAGGAATGAGAGTTGGAACAAGGATTATAAAAAGAATGGTGGGGGAGGGAGATGAGGCTGAAGGGAACAGCAGAACCCGCAGTGCCACCGGATCCCCCAGCTTGGTTTGTGAAACTTCTCAGAAATAGACTGGAGCTTTGGAAGGGGCCAACCCAAGGAAACAGAGAGATTTCCCTCCTCTGTGACTCTGACTACTGCCCCCATCTTGTCTCAGCCCCATTTTACAAAGTTGACCTGGTCACGCAACTCTCTTGGGGGTCAGGAAGCAGAATGTCAAGTCCTAGAACCGGAAAGGCCCACAGAGATCATCTAGTCCCACCTCTCACGTTACAGGACAGGAAACAGAAGCCCAGAGACAGAAAAAGTCTCGTCCAAGGTCACCCAGAGAAGCAGAGACAGAGCTGAGTTGTTACCAAGATACTTGCAATCCAGAGTGCTTTCCGCTATAATCCGCTGCTGCTGCTGCTGCTGCTGCTGTCTGTGTGTGTGTTTGTGTGTGTGTGTGTGTGTAGGGGAGTGTATGCAGAGGTGTGAAGGAGGGTTGTGTGCTGTGCCCAAATGCCTGTCTGGTGAACCACTGTGGCCTGGACTTTGTACCTATGTTCAGTGGCTGGAGTTTCAAGCCATTTGTAGGGCCTGGCGTATGATAGGGTGTGAGAAAGACAGAGTTCAGGGTTTCTCTCCCAAGGGGATTCGCCCATATAAACTGCTCCAGGTAATTAAGATCCCAGAAGAATTGGCAGCTGCCTGCTGAACAAATTAGCCTCTGCCTTTCTGGGCGTGTTCTGTGCTGGAGATCAGAGGGCCCTCCCTGATGCTTGCTTCATTAGTCACTGTCCCGTGTCAGAGCAGGCACTCAGAAAAGTGGATGTCTGGCAACAGCCTGCTTTCAGAAATTCAATAGCAGAGGCAGCGATGGCAAGAGCGAGTGTCTGGGACTGTGCTCCATGCACAGTAGGTCCTTGGAAAATGCTTGTTAGCTAACTAATGAACTCAGTAAAGAAAGCCTTTAGTCCTCTGTACTATTCAGAATGAAACAGTGTCAATAACAGATCTGATTGCTTTTCAGCTGAGCCACATTTGAACTTCTTTAAGGGGCAGGCTGTTGGGGCCAGGATTAAAAGTAACGGGACCATAGACTTCCTATGCAGATGGCACTGCACAGATCACAGTGCCCACCACTTGAATCTTAGATCTAATAAACTAACTGTATCCTGGCAGCTTGCCCCATGACTTCCTTTCGGTTGAATCCAAAAGCGTTTTCCCAATTCTAGTCTTCTTTGGCTAGTACAGAGGCAGCCTTGTGGGGCAGACAGTAAGGTTCCAGAGCATATATGGGAGGGAGTGGGAGCTCCAAGAGGACACCCAGGGCTGCTGTGGGCTTTAAAATCAACTTCTCCTCCTTCACCATCTTGCCACAGGCCAAACCTGCCAGGTGAATTTGGATAGACACTTTTAGTATTGTTCTTAAATGTCAGGGAAAGATGTTTGGTTTTGTTTTGTTTCTTATACTAAATGTTCTTAGTTCAAAATACCCAGGATTCCTTGCAAAGGTCAGCTAGCATAGCAGGACTAAGAGAGTCTTAGACGCTTTTGGCAGCTGCTAAAGGTTACTGCTGGTGTCTTGTCTATAGGCCAAGGGAGTGAACTCTGTGAGGCTTTCAAATGTCCTTGATGGACTTTTCCACCATGCTAAGAACCATTAGCAAAAGTACTTCTCCAGTTCACCTAGCTATCCAGTCACTCCTTCAAATCCCATCCACCAAGGGAAGAAAGCACTGGAATTTATTGAGCAGACCTCTTTTTGCCTTTGTTGAGAAGATGTGTTTGAGTGTATGCATGTATGGTGGCGGTGGTGTTTAGTCGCTATGTCACGGCCAACTCTTTTGCGACCCAATGGACTGTAGCCTGATAGGCTCTTCTGTCCATGGGGTTTCCCAGGCAAGAACACTGGAGTGGGTTGCCATTTCCTTCTCCAGGGGATCTTCTCCATGCAGGGATTAAAGCCATGTCTCCTGCATAAGCAGGCAGATTCTTCACCCCTGTGCCACCAGGGAAGCTCATGTATGTGGGTAGGAAGACTTGGTTGTGTGGAGGGAGTTTCAGTAGTAATGTAGATATACATAAAAATATGTTACATTATTTGAACATAAAAGTATGTTCAAATAATAGGCAAAAAAGCTGTGGAAATGTATGGGAAATATATTTATGTGTGGATGGGGAGGTATATTTGTGTTTGTGAAGGGACAGCTGAAAGGACGGCATCCGGGAGGGCTGGTGTTCTTGTGTGTGTGACATATGAGTATGTAACTGTCTTGAGTCTATTCCTGTATTTTTGACTTGAGAGCCAGGATGAGGAAGGTTAGCTTGCAAAGGTCAGCTAGCATAGCAGACCTATGTGAAAGAGGCATGTGTGCCTCTGTGTGTGTGTGCGAGTGTGTGTGTGTGTGTGTGTGTGTGTGTGTGTGTGTGTATGTGTTTGTGGTGAGAGTTTGTGAGGATGTATATATCTAGACTATCCTCAAGTCTTAGGCTTGCCTGGGAAAACCATCTTGGCCCCAATTTCTTTTTCTCCACTCACAGATATCTTTAAGTTCTCTGCCTCTACTTTATTCTCTTCAGGGAGATATTTTCTACCATGTATTCTCCCCCATTCTGTTTCATGATCCCTATCATCCTTTCCCACTGCCCCCTCTCCCAGGCCACCTGCAGTCTCTACCAACAAAGTGGAGGTAACTCCACCATTGAGAAGGGCAGTGTCAATGATGGGGAAACAATCTCTGAGCCAATGAAATGTCTGCCTAAAGATTATTCTTGGATCAATGGGAATCCTGTGGATCACCCTTGGACGGATTACCATCATTAAGAAATGTAATATAGATATTCAATCTGAGAATTTTGGTGACTTAATTAAAGCCTTGTTTTTAGTTCTGTTGAGAAGGAAAATCATTTATTATCTTAAGTCTGACCCTGTGCCTTCAGGAGAACTCTTATTCTGTGAAAATAAGGGCTGAGGTAGGCAATTCACACATACTTGTGAAATCTAAGCAGATTATCTCACCAGTGGCTATAACTGTAATAAACTAAAGTGACCTCGGTTTAAACAAACAGATGTTTGAGGCTGACAATTGAAGTGCAAACATAACCTTAATTAATGACTTGGTTAATAGTAAGTAGCTCACTCTTTAGAGATATTAGCTAAATTCCCAGTCTCAGCTATAACATAGGTCTCCAGGCTACCTCTGTGTTATTTCTGTTAGAAAAAGAAGGATTTTAGCTACTCAGTCTGTGAGGTTGCTTGTGAAGCAGGAGAGAAGGGAAACCTAGCGACAGTTCTGATTGGGATGAGTGTTTTAAAAGAGTGTTCCTAAGTACTCAAAGTTCCCATCCATAAATGTGTATCCACCATCAAAGCCAGTCCTCTAATATCTTCTACTAGGTAAACCCCTAAAGAAGATATACATTAAGAACCATTAATGAGCAAACATGATCTCTAACTTCAAATAATTTCCTATCAATAACTCACTCTGGGTCCAGTGGAGTCCCACAGCTAGAGTCAGGGAACTGCCACATCTGGAAACGAAGCTAGAAAGCAGCCTGACACTCTGTTGCCAAGAGATGGATGTATCGGAGTGGAGGTTGCTGGGAAATGCAATGTCCAGCTTGTCGGCTTAATGGCCGCTTGGTGTGAGGCACCCCACCCTTGTCCCAATGGCTTATTTGTTGTTTCATCAAGATGGGACGAGAAGGGGGTGGTTAAGCAAGTGACATGCTGGCTTTGGGTGACCCTCCCTTCAAGAATAGCTCTTTCTTTGCTGCAACGGATCCATCCAGCTGCAGATTTCCGTCATCACTGGATGCGCTCGCCGATGAATTCAGAAATTATGCTGGCCTCCCCATTTGTTGTTACTGAGTTGAACAAGCACAATTGAAACCATCCTCTTGGCCACACCACTGTCCTAAGTGCCACAGGGGGAGAGAAGGGGGAGAAAAAGCCACCGAAGGCCTGCTTCCCACCCTTCAGGAGCTTTGGGGTCAAGTCAGGGAGATGGATTACACACAGAGAAATCACTCCAGAACAATTATAAAGATAGTCCACACATGCAAAATAACACATGCCAAAATATCCTGTAAAATGATCATCTCTATAAAATGATAGGTGGAAGGAAGTGGCCAGTGCAGCTGTCTGGAATCTTGATGCAGGACTTTGTGAGTGGGGTCAAGAAGGACTTTGTTCTAACTGTCGCCTGAATGCCATAGCCCTCAGCAAGAACAAGGGGAATGGAAGCGGTGACAGTAGGTTCTAAAGCATGTGTTTAAGTACTGAAAGCCTGGGGCATGACTGTCTTCCATGCTGAGCTGTTTATTTTAATGGAGCTTCTTCCAGATATCCAGGTCACCCTGTCTCAGAAAACAGCATGTGCTGTTTCCACACTGGAGGGTTGGCTGTTTCTGAGAGGGTGGGGTCAACTCAGCTTCACCCCAGCCCATGGCTTGAAGACAGACTCAGTTGATATAATTTTGTCCTGAGCATCCTGCCAGGCTCAGCCTTGTGGGCCTTGCCATCTGCCCACAATCTGGCCTCAGAGCTTGCTCAAAGTAAAGAAAGCTAATCCATGGCTTATTACCTTCTCGAAGTTCATAGGCCCTCCCACCTACGCACTTTTTCTTTCCTGTTCACAATTGGAGTATTACATCTGGGCTGTGAAGGAGCAAGATGGGCTATGAACCTCAAAGGGCTGGCAAAGGCTCCATACGTAGGGTTGCCCTCACACTGCCCTCTCCCATCAATGGAAAAACTAGGTCTTAGTTTCTTCTCCCTTCCAGACCTGAGGCCTTGGTAGGAAGAATACTCTAGAAAACATGAAGGCAGGGAAGAGCAAGAGTCCCCAACCCAAGTCTCACTTGACATTGAGTCCCAGTTGTGTTGCTCACCTGGCCCCATAAGGTCAATAACATATCCCTTGGCAGATGAAAGGGATTTCAAGAACTCATAGCCCCACACCAGCCTCATGACCACATTCAACTCAGCAGGCTACACCACCCATGTCAACCCAGAGCTTCTTGATCCCAGAATTCTTGACTGGGCCTCAGGTTGGTATATCTACTCTCAACCGTGGCCAGGACCCAAAACTCTTTGGCTTAGTGTCCTGACTTCAAGTGCCAGCTCTTCTACTAACCACCTCACTCTGGACCCCCGTACATAAGGTGAAATGGTCGGAACACAGGATTCCTGAGGTGCTTCTGGCTCTGCATCCTGGAGTCTAAGAGTCCACCATTTTTTCACAAGAGGGCCTTTTTTTTTTTGCAAGAGGACAGACAAGGGATATTTGAGGACTTTCAGTTTGGAAGCTGGTCCAAACTTCCCAGGTTGTGTTTGTTTTCCTGCTTGCTTCTTCCCAACTGGCTTCTCCCNTGTCCTTTCAGGGGGATGTGCTGTCTGGAAGCCGGTCTCCTGGCATCAGGCAAGGGATTGCTGGGTGGCAGGCGCTTCTGCTGCAGCTGGCACCTTGGGGAGACGCAGTCAAGTAGTCCTGCAGAGCTTCCTTTTCATCCACAGTGGGAGGCGGGTGCCGAGCCGGGTTGTGTGTGTTGGCGGCAACAGGGTGTTTTCCAGCAACCTCAGCAACTTTGCCATCCATATTCATTAATTAGTTAATTACTTGGACTCATTTCTCTAAGCCTTGGGCTTCCCATGGAGGGAGGAGATGATGGGCTGGTGGGGGAGAGCTCTGAAGAGCATTCTCCCTTTCCTGGAGGCGGGAGGCCCACTGGCAAGTGAGAGAGGGCGAGGGTAACCTCCTGTGGCTTCCCCACCTCTCCCAGCCCTCACCCACTGCAGGCTCCTGGTGTGTCAGCTGAAGTGGCCGGCGCAGCCCTGAAAGGCTGCTCTGAGCTGTGTTTGTCTCAGCAACCCCGGTGGGGAATGGTGCCAGCTGGGCTGTCCAGCTCTGTGAGTGGAGCTGAAGGCAGCGGCCCCGTGTCTGGGGAGGCCCAAGGGCTTCCTTCTGTTCCTTGACTGGGCATAGCCTGCATCATTTGTCCCAGTTAACCCCAGGGACAGCTCAAGGCCCAACTAACATCTCCCCCACTGCCAACCTGGCCACATGTTAAGGGCAGGGTCCCTGTTGGGTTTGTCTCTATCCCCCCGCTGTCTGCCATGTACTGGGAGCTTAAGTAATGTCTAGTGACCTGGCCTGTGAGGAAGCCACTTTAAAGCCTGGGCCTTACCAAGGAGGAGGCAGCCATTTGGTCTGTGTGTAACCCCCAAGGTTGCCGTGTTGTTTCCTCCTTATCTGTTTTACTGAGTCGAGTACTGGTGTGATGGTACGCACCATGATGGAGACCTTGGCAATTCCTGAGACCTGTAAGGCTGCAAACCTAGATCACCTGAGCTTCTGGCATCTAGTGGGCATTCTGCTGCCCATCTTAACTCTTTAACTCCATGGCTCACCATCTCCTCCACCCAGGTGGTTCTTCTCCAAAGGCCCAGCTCTTGGATCTTTCCTTTTACCCCTGTGTTCCTTCCTTCCCTGAGGCTTTTTGTATAAATGGGCACATTCATATGCTTAGTCACAAGGGCCCTGTAATTTAATAAGCACAGGCTTTGGGCCCAGACCTCTGCTGAATCCCTATTCAGACACTGCACCTGATGGGACTTTGAGTAAGTTATTTTGCCTTTCTGGACNTTTTTGTATAAATGGGCACATTCATATGCTTAGTCACAAGGGCCCTGTAATTTAATAAGCACAGGCTTTGGGCCCAGACCTCTGCTGAATCCCTATTCAGACACTGCACCTGATGGGACTTTGAGTAAGTTATTTTGCCTTTCTGGACCTCAGATTCCCCCTCTGTAAACTGGGGAGGGTTAATTGAGATAAAAATACATACTGTATATGAAATGTTTTGAGCTATGTTTGGTGCAAAGTAGGTGCTTGGGAAGATCCCTTGGAGAAGGGAATGGCAACCCACTCTAGTATTCTTGCCTGGGAAATCCCATGGGCAGAGGAGCCTGGTGGCCTCCAGTCCATGGGGTCACAAAGAGTCAGACACGACTGAGCTACTGAACATGCACTCACAGGTGCTCAATGAATGTTAACTGCTGGTGTTCATCGCTGCTGCTGCTGTGTGTGTGTCTGTGTCTATGTGTGTATGTATGTGTATTGAAGGTGTCTATCATGCACAGCTGGGCTGATAGGATTGACTATGTGCTAAACCACAGATAAACTGGAGACCCTGACCAGGACACTCAGAAGGCATTCTGGAAATTCCATTTGCCCAGCCTAGGCAGCCACAATTTGGGTGGAGCAAGGTTTGGAGGTCAAGAGCCTGAGAGAGTTCAACCATTTATCCATGATTCCATCCTTCCCAAGCACAGCTTACCCTCAGGCTATAGGCCAGACTAGACTTCCAGGCAGTGTGGATAGGGCCAGATGTCTTCTGGGAAATGCCACATTTCCCGCAATTTCTCTGGACTCTAGCTTCTCAGCTTCCCTCATTTGGGGTCTCTTATATTTCACCTGTCTACCCCAGCCTATGCTCTAATACACATGCTCTTGCCTCATTTTCTCCAGCGTGTTGTCAACTCTGTGAAAGTGAAACATGGTCACTTCTGTCCGACTCTTGCAACCCCATGGACTGTAGCCCACCAGGCTCCTCTTTCAATGGAATTCTCCAGGCAAGAATACTGGAGTGGGTTGCCATTTCCTTCTTCAGGGAATCTTCCCGACCCAGGGATCAAACCCACATATCCTGCATTGCAGGAGGATTCTTTGCCATTTGAGCCACCAAGGAAGCCCATTGTCAGCTCTGAGTGTAACTGAAAAAACTAGGCCAGGACTCGAAATGACCATTTCTGTCATGTCGTGTTGATAACCATCTCCCTGAAGATGATGATGATGATGATGTGTATGTATGTGTGTGTATCAACAACCTGTAACCTTGGGGTCCCAGTTCTTCTGTGTGTTTNAGGCAAGAATACTGGAGTGGGTTGCCATTTCCTTCTTCAGGGAATCTTCCCGACCCAGGGATCAAACCCACATATCCTGCATTGCAGGAGGATTCTTTGCCATTTGAGCCACCAAGGAAGCCCATTGTCAGCTCTGAGTGTAACTGAAAAAACTAGGCCAGGACTCGAAATGACCATTTCTGTCATGTCGTGTTGATAACCATCTCCCTGAAGATGATGATGATGATGATGTGTATGTATGTGTGTGTATCAACAACCTGTAACCTTGGGGTCCCAGTTCTTCTGTGTGTTTAAACGTCATGACATCAAGATTTCTCCTTCTTGGTATTTTCTGACTGCTCAACCTTCCCTCAGCAGCAGCATCTGAGAGCTAGTCAGTCAGAAGGATGTTGACGTGGGCATGTACATGATTTGCAATCTAGGTCTTCACGAATGGAGGTTTGTGGGGCTTGCCCCCTCCGGTTCCCTCACTGGGGCACTTCCGATGGTTGGCACCAGGAGCATGTCAGCTGCAGGGAGCAAATGGTGTGAGGAGAGAGATTCCAGGTCTTCTTTGGCTACGGCTGATTCCTTATTTCCTCTCCTTTCCCAGTTTGGGAGCATTTGTTGCTGTCTGAAGGGCCGGGCAGTGCCAAGACCACAATAAACAGCTTGTCCAGCACACACAAGCTCTTTGGACCCTGAAATGTCAGCTGGCCAACTGGCTCAGCTAGACCCTGCTGCGTGCCATTTGCATCCGGCCCCGACAGTGCCGCTCAGCACTTGGAGAACCCTGTATCGTAGCAACAAGCCTGGGAGTGGGGGGGGCCACAGTGACCTGGCCCGAGCCCTGGGATACTGAGCTTAGGCACCACACTTCGGACCCCTAGTAAAAAGAAGAACTGCATTAGGGACCCAGCTTTGCAGATCTCAGACCAGCAGAGTGACCCCCCACACACTCCCCGCCCCCACCTGGGCCTGGCTCCTTGGTCAGCAGTCGGCCAGACTGCCTATGCCCCATATGGCTGAACCGCTGACTGGTGTGANTTGCAGATCTCAGACCAGCAGAGTGACCCCCCACACACTCCCCGCCCCCACCTGGGCCTGGCTCCTTGGTCAGCAGTCGGCCAGACTGCCTATGCCCCATATGGCTGAACCGCTGACTGGTGTGAGACAGAAATATCTCACCCAGTGGAAGCTAGTTGGGTGCAGGGCAAATGCCTCCAGACGGTTGAGACAGAGCACAAAGGGCAAGAGAGGAGAGCCAGTGGGGTCTGGTGGCCAGAGTGCCAGGCCAGGATCCAGGAAACCTGGGCTCTGCTCCCAGCCCTTGCCACCAATTCCCTTGGCATCCTTGAGCAAGATCACCCAGAGGGCAAGGTCAGAGCACCAGGCACAGGGCCAAAACGATGCCTCGGAGAAGATGAGCTGCACAATTGAGTTCGTGCATTTGGAAGGTGGGTGTTTAACCAGGAATGCTGTCCCCTGAAGAGTTGCCTTTAAATGCCTTGAACACTTCTTGAGCAGCAAAGCAAACAAACTCAAGTGCCCAGGGAATATATCAGAAAAGAGAGTACTGTTGTTCAGTCACTAAGTCATCTCTGACTCTTTGCAACCTCACCGTCTATAACACACCAGACTTTTCTGTCCTCCGCTGTCTCCCAGAGTTTGCTCAGATTCGTGTCCATTGAGTCGGTGATGCTATCTAACCATCTCAGCTTCTTACAAAATGTCCTGTCCTTTGCCTTGTTTGGGAGGTCAGTAGGTAAGGACTGAGGACAGAGGGCACGGCTTGTCTCTTAGCTGTGGAAGTTCCCCCGATTATCTACACCTCTGCCACTTGTGACTCCCCAGGACGAGTGTGAGATTTGTCCCTGGTCCTAGGAGTCTGTGTGGAAGTGGCATCTCCCAGCTTACCACCCTAAGCGTCCATACCTAAATATCTCCGATGTCCAAAGACCCACACTATGGTACATACTTACTCTCAGGACCTCCCTTTGTAGTTTATCCCCAAGCTTCCTCTGCCCGGTAGCATCAAACCTGCTATTTCATCTGACCCTACATGCTCATTAGGAGCTCATGAGGTACAGCAGTCTTCAGTTGCACAAAACACAGTTGATAGAAGCTACTAGTGTCTGACACAGGGTAGGTACTCAGTACATATTTGTTCAGTGAATTCAGTCTGGAATAAGTTCATAATACTTTTATAGAAAGGATACCATTTAATGGTAGAAATATCAGGCTCAAGCTCTGTGGTCTGGTTTCAGGACCAGTTTCAAGACAGAAGGAAGAAGCTTGTTTGTGACCATGCAGATAACAGCATGAGGGCAGCCACCCTCTGTGTGCATGGAGGGAAGGTAGGATACACCCACTGGGGCTGAGGGAAGGATGTCTGGGAAAAGGGCCAACATCCACTCCAGTCTGAGGGCCTCAGACACTTTCCATTGCAGGAAGGCCCCATGGCATTGTCTAATTGGCTTTCTAGTTACTCTCTTCCTTAGTGAAGGCCCAGTGTGGCAAAGCTGGGGCTGGTTGAGCTTCCAGAATTGCTATTGGAGCTCTGGACAGCTTCGGATTATTCTCAGGGGCCAGCTACCAGGGAGGGCCTCAGATCCAATTAGCATTGTCCAAGGAAGCCAGGAGGTCCTTGGTCAGGGTCTTCACAAATCATTCATACCTCGGCATGCTCCTACCACTGCCCATTCAGTTCAGGGGTTCTGGGGGTGGTGGTCTGGCCTTTGCAGCTTTGCTTGCCAGATTCCTGTATTGTCTATGCCTTCATAGCAGGGTGGGTAAGAAAGAGCAGCCCAGAAGGAAAAAACAAACAGAGGAAAGGTCTCTGAGTCCGTTGACGTTATAAGTGCTATTGATTTTATAAGATTTTTCCATTGGGAGGCCAGTGAACTGACCTCGTTTTGCAGCCGGCTCGGGCTTTGACGCCAGTGTCTAGGCCATGAACTGAGAATCTGAGAGGCTATGGCTTTATCTCAACACATACTTGATAGTCACCACTCTCGGCAAGGCCAGGCTGGGGCCTCCCATGGTGAGACATAGGAGGATACAGCCAGTTCCAGGCCTCTGCTCCTTCTACCTTTCCCCGGTGACACTGTGTCACCCTGGGCCAAAGCCCTCCCAGATCTTGCAGGACCTGAACATCATGGGAGGGGGACAGGTTTCCAGACAAGAAGAATTCTTGACAAAAAGCACAGACAGGAAGAAGGTGGTTGAAAGAACACTGAACTAGGAGTTGGTGACTTGGACCTGGGTCCCAGCTGGGCCACTAATTAACTGTCTGATTTCAAGCAAATGACTTCCCCTCTCCTGGTCTCATTTTTCTCACTTGTGCAGTGATAGGTGAAACTAATGATCCCTGAGGTCCCTTCCAGCTCTAAAATCCAGCAGGTTTGTGAAAAATGCAGAAGTTGGGAAGGAGGATAAGAATATCAAGGAAAGAAGAAGCAAGAATGAACCATCCCAGTGCAGTACTGAAGGGGGAAATGGGATAAAAACAGAGGTGCACCGCATTGGGGTGTCATGGACGAGCCCAAGTTGTACCACTAGAGAGCTGTATGACCTTAGGCAGCTCGATTCCCCTTTTTGTGCATCATTCAAGTGGGAGGAAGGATTAGCTCCTGCTGCCCAGACTACTTTCTCATTGTGAAACCTAGATATACACGTAGGAAACAAGTAGGGAATAGAGGCAGTGCACAGTGGTGTGACATGAGCCATAGGTACATCTGCAGAAGGAGAAGGGATTGGCAGCTGGTGGGTTAAGGCCTTACCTAAAGGGTAAGGGAGCAGAGTAAAGAGCAGAAGCCCCAGAATCAGGCAGACCTGGATGGGGTATTGGCTTTACCCCTGCCCAGCCATGTGACCCTGGGCACGTCATTTACTCTATTCAAATTTCAGTTTCCTCGCCCATGAAAGGAGGGGTTGGAACTAACTAGCTGATCCTCCAGGTTCCTTCCATCTCTCTGAATATGTGGGAAAACAAAACACAACGAAAAGAGGCCAGATTATGCCAAGTAGGCCAAAGGGGAGTATTGCATGTTTAAGGAGGAAGCCAGCCATTGTGGATCAGACTTGTTTGCCAGGAGAAAAGAGCAATAGTGAGCTAGGGGGAAAAGAGGTCAAGGAGAAGGGGGAAGAAGAGGCAAGGAAAGGTCATCTCAGAGGAGTGATAGGAAGGGACATTGATGCATGTTTGGTGAGAGAGGTCTTGGTTGGAGGGCATGCAATTTAAGGAGCCACTGCCTGGCACCCAGTTCTTGAGTGAGTAGTGGACCAAAGATTAAGGGTGGTGAGGGTTACAGCAGACACTCCAAAGGGTAAGCTCTGAGTGGAGTGGGCGAAGTCGAAACACTTTCAAATGGGCAGAGCTTCTTCCATGGAGAGCAGAGGATTCAGGGGCCCATCAGTAAGTATTTGACACTGGGATTTTTTTTTTCATGAAGCTATTAAAATCTTTTTAACTCTTTATTTTATATTGGCATATAGCTGATGAAACAATGTTGTGATAGCTTCAGGTGGACAGCAGAGGAGCTCAGCCACACATACACATGTGTCCATTCTCCCCCAAACTCCCCTCCCATCCAGGCGACCACATAGCATCAAGCAGAGTTCCTTGCTGTAGAGTAGGACCTTGTTGGTTATCCATCTTAAATATAGCAGTGTGCACACGTCCGTCCCCAACTCCCTAACTATATCTTCTAAAAAAGAATGCTACAAATGAAGTTATTTTCAAAACAACTTCATGGTTTCCAGGCAGGAGTGGGGTGGTGCACACAGAGGGAAAGGATTAGTTAGCGAGTTTAACAACCTTGGATTTTATACATCACTGATCCGTTCAAACCCTAGTACTCATGCATGACCCCTGTCCCATTCATTGGATTGTGTGCTAAGTTGCTTTAGTAGTGCCTGACTTTGCAATCCCATGGACTGTAGCCCGCCAGGCTCCTCTGTGTGTGGGATTTTCCAAACCAGAATACTAGAGTGGGTTGCCATGCCCTGCTCCAGGAGATCTTCCCGACCCAGGGATCGAACCTGCATCTCTTATATCTCTTATGTCTCCTGCACTGGCAGGTGGGTTCTTTACCACGGAGCCTCCTGGATGCTCTTAAACAAATGCCTGATTGGAATTGTTCGCTTCTTGGTGGTACGGAGGAGAGGGGGAGTGAAGCAAAGAAAAACCAATTCCAGGTGACTGAGGCTCTCAGCACCTTTGGAGGCAAAAACCTGCTGGAGAGTGCCTGGTACGCACTTTGGCTGCAGAGCCCACACTGGGGGCAAGGGTGGTGAGGGCTGGGTAGGGGTGAAGAAGGGGTGTTTCAGACTCAACTAGGTCCTCAGATAAGCAGCTCCAGCTGAGTGACTTTGGGCTGGTCACAACCTCCCTGAGTTTCTATTTCCTTATTTGTCATCTGAAAAAAAAAAAATAATTTTTTTTTACACAAAGTTATTGTGAGGAGTAAGTGAAATAATGCACTTGCAATAACTAGTAGCTGTGGTTATTATCATTACTCTTAACAGTGACTGGTTTAGCAAATGTGAGAGTAGTAGTCTTTCTTACCGCTCTCCCTCTCCCACCAAGGACCCAGACTCTGCACTATCAACTTCCTTCTCCTCTGACTTGCCTCAGAATCCTGCCACCGCTTCAGCCGCTGGGCTCTTGAGTCTAACTTTGTCACCTCCAGTATGAGACCAGCTTTCCTCGGAGGCCTGTCCAGAGTCCCACCTCCTCCTGACTTGCCTGCCAACATGGGGCCCCGGCAGTGGGCGGAGGGAGGGAGACAGGTGGCAGAGGCCAACAAAATGAGGCTGTGTGTTGCCACCCTGTCACCGATTGCCTGCCAAGGCCTAGCAAGGTCACCTTTTGCTTCTGATTTCCTCCTCTGGGGAGAGGAGGGTTACAATAGCCCTGAGGGATAGAAGGGAAGGGTTTGCCCCCGCAGTTTGGGAGGAACCCTCTCCAGTATTTGCCAGTCCAAGAAACATTCCAGCCAAGGGGAAAAGCCCAAGAGCCCCCACATCTGCTGAGGAAAACCCAGGTTTTCCTCAGGTGAGAAGACTCCTAGGTGTGGCCTTGAGAGGGAGGTGATTGCTTATGCTGGGAAATTCAGAGGGTGCTCCAAACTGCTCTCAGCCTCTTGTCCCTGAGGGAAAGGTGGGGTCACCAGAGAAACGCAGTGGCAGTAGGCCAGGGAGGCCTGAAATCACATTCT
>SJYV01006968.1:32792-46117 GCA_006410875.1 Neotragus pygmaeus
GCAGGGGATGTGAGGAGGAGCAGCAAATCTGCCTCTGGAGGGAGGTTGGGGGTGGACATCACGTCACCTTGGGGGAGGGGGAGAGGGCAGCCACTGATCGGTTGGTTAGGGAAGCAGGTTGGCCTGAGAAGCTAGAATGGTGGAGGGGTGAGTCGGGGTGGGAGAGCTATTCAGGGAGCTGGCCTGGAGCCAGGGGCCCGTCCCAAGGGGGTGAGCAGAGGCTTGAGAGCTCCGGGCCCCGTTCCAGCTCCTGACCTTGAGTCACCATTGCAACTCGGCACTTTTCCTACCTCAGCCCAGACACCCATCAAGTCTCTGCTATCTCGGCTTCCCGTTTTACAGAAAACTGTGTAAAAGTTACTCTCCTGATTCTTCCTGACCGACCCTGCCCTTCCTACATCCCTCACTACCGCCCCCATCCAACATCCTGAAAGCCTCCTGGGCCTCCTGGAAGCTCTTCCCAGCTGCCTTTGGTCCCAGAGGCTTCCACAGTGCAGGCTGCCCCCGTACCCTCTGGTCCCGAGGGCAAGCGCCTGGAGGCCTCACTCAGCCCTTGGCCTGGGCCTCTCCACTCAGAGGCACCGCTTATAAAGAGCTGCATTTGAGGACAGCAAGGCTGGGACTGGCCGCAGCCTTAGAAGTCACTTCTGCCATTCGTTCCTCCCTGCCTTCAATTATCCCATTTGTTGAGCACTTACTATGTGCCAGACACTTGTATAGGCCCTTGGTATGGAGCTTCATGGAGCTCTCAAGTCTAAATGAGGGTGCGTGTGTGTGTGCTAAGTCACTTCAGTCGTGTCTGACTCTGTGTGACGCTGTAGACTGTACTCTGCCAGGCTCCTCTGTCCATGGGATTCTCCAGGCAAGAATACTGGAGTGGGTTGCCATGCCCTCCTCCAGGGGATCTTCCTGACGCAGGGATCGAACTTGCGTCTCTTGCATCTCCTGCATTGGCAGGCAGGTTCCTTACCACTAGTGCCACTGGGGAAGCCTCCTAAATGGGGGTATCATTCATCAAATAAGCACCTAAATTACTCTACATTGGTAGTCTCAATCCTCTCATTTTGCATTTAGGGGAAACTGGGGCCCAGAGTGGTTATGAAACATTTCCAATGTTGTTCTGGTAGCCAGGGGCAAAACCACGCCAGACTCTGGTCTCCTGACTGTTACCCCAGTGCCCTGTCCACAATGCTCTGGAAAGAATACAGTGAGCATAAGGGCAGAGTGCTTATCCCTCTCTGCAGACCCAGACTTAACCTATAGTCAGAGTAGCACATGGCCTACTTGTCAGGACTTGAAGATCACCGATGAGCAATCTCCCCTCTCCCACTGTTGTGACCCCACTAGCTTGTTCCCTCCCCACCCCCAGGTCCCCATCCAGGTGTAAAATTGTACCACTAACTGAAATCTAAAGGTTTAGAGCCCCATGGCCCGGGGAAAACCTGTTAAGCCATTACCTGCCATTTACACAAACACATTTCCCCAGTTTGTCCTTCAGGAGAGGCTGGGTGCATTTCATTGAAGGGAGGGAGAACATCTGTCACCCTTCCAGGGGGCATTGCTACGAAGGGCAGGGCACATCCAAACATTAGTGAGGGGCCCCATGGAACCCTAGGCAGCAGGAGGGCACAGGTCACTTGCAGGGACAGGCAGGAGGAAGGTACCTGAAAAGGAAGCGGGAAGGTTCTGAACACAGGCTCCTCCTTCACAGTTTAGCCTGGAGGCCAGCCCTGCACCAACATCGACACTGACCAGTGACATTTTGGTTCAAAAATATGTGTTTACAATTGGTCTTTCCTTCTACTTGGATTATATTGAGTCTTTTGTCCCTGCCCTAGCCTGCTGTGGGAGTAGTTTGTACTGATTTGCAATTAGAAGGGGCCTTCCCTGTGTCCGGTCAAGCAGTTGTCCTTAACCCTGGGGGTCTCTAACCTCTGTGCTGTGGACTGGTCCTCCTTTCAGATCATTGGCAGCATCAGATTAGAAATGAAGGGCACACACTATGGAAAACAGTATGGAGCTTCCTTAAAAAATTGCAAATAGAACCACCTTATGACCCAGCAATCCCACTGCTGGGCATACACACCGAGGAAACCAGAATTGAAAGAGACACATGTACCCCCATGTTCATTGCGGCACTGTTTATAATAGCCAGGACATGGAAACAACCTAGATGTCCATCAACAGATGNATGGCAAAACCAATACAATATTTAAAGTAATTAGCCTCCAATTAAAATAAATAAATTTATATTAAAAAAAATAAAAGGCCATTCTTATAAATGCCTCATAAAAAAAAAAAAAAACAGGTGTTAGAGCTGTATTTCTCAGGGAGCCCCTCCCCTGCCATGAGCACTGGTAGAGTCCCTCTCACTTAATTTTCTGTTATTACTCTCTGTCTGAGGACTCAACTCCGTGGACCAAGCCCCTTATTGCAGCAGCCTACTGTTGAATAGAATCACCCAGCAAGATAACAGATGCGTCTGGATTGTCTCCCAACTGTGCTCAGGCCCCGCTGCCCCAAGAGGTCCCAGGAGTGTCTGAGAAACTCCATCTTCTCAACTGCTGAGTTAGTAATTGTCTACACTTGGCCATTCCTCAGTTTCCATGTTTACTTTAGTTCTTCTGCGACTCTGTCAACAAACGCCATGGTATTATTAGTTTTAGCAAATAACGGGATGTCAGAACTGTTAACCAGGATTCATTACTTTGCTGTTATAGCTCTATCCCAGGACATAGAGGCCAGTGTTCCTCTTATTTTTTAAGATGTATGAGATTTGGCAAGAAGCCTTTCCCGGGCAGGCCCAATGTGCTCTGCTCCGTCTATAGGCCTTCAGGCTGCTCACTGCCAAGGCTCCGCCCACCAAGACCTGGGCTTTTCTGACTTTGCTTGATGGCACAAAGACGTCGGGCTTCCCAGGTAGCAGTAGTGGTAAAGAACCCGCCTGCCAATGTGGGAGAAGTAAGAGATGCGGATTCAACCCTTGGGGATTCCATCCCTGGGTCAGGAAGGTCCCCTGGAGGAGGGCATGGCAACCCATTCCCTTGCCTGGAGAATGCCATGGACGGGGAGCCCGGGGAGCTGCAGTCCATGGGGTTGCGCAGAGTCAGACACGACTGAAGCTGCTTATCACTGAAGCGACTTAGCATGCACAAAGATATCTGTCAAAAGAAAAAAATCAATGCGAATACTTTGAATTTTCCTTTTCTTTTGCTTTACCCTTACATTCTTACAGTGCCCTTTAAAAGCAGTCTGTACTTGGTAAGGCAGCTTCGGGACTTAACATTCATGTGGAGAAGGGCGAGGGGATGGTATTTCAGGCTGGCACTAAGAGTTTCCAGGCTTTTGACGCAAAGTATGTTGTTCTTCCAATCCCGCCCCCAACACTGCCTGTCTCAAGGAGTGAGAGGTTAAAAGGGTCACTCGTTTGCTGACAGAGAACCAGGAAGTCCAAGCCTTGGGGGAAACACAGCCTTTGTTTACTTAAGCCCCAAACCTAGCAGGCAGTGTAAATTAAACATAAAAATAAAATAAGATACCAAAACATAGGCCGGATGCATACCACAGAGAGCAGTGAATTCCCCTTCTGCTCTCCCTGGGGAGAGGGGGAGTCAGCGAGCCTCGAGGGCGCCCTCCTGGCCAGGCAGACGCTAGCAAGCCAAGGGATGGGATGAGGTGGTAGGGGCAGGGGAGAGCAAGGCTTGGCTCAGGGTGGGGATGGGCACATTGGGAGAGATCCTGGCCAGTCTTTATAGTCAGCCCAGCAAGCTCCTGAGGGGACAGTGTGTCACAGCCCTCCAGCCAACCTCAGAATGGATCCATGTTTGACCAGGCAGTGACAGCCACAGGACTGGAGGTGAGCTGGCTTTTGTTGAAGGGAGGTAGGGCTGATTAATTGACCAGACTGTGCTGTTGGCAAAAAAAGCAGCCTCTCCCCATTCTCACCCTCTCTCCAGGTTCTTCTTCTCCCTTGTCGCCCTGATGCCCACCCCCATACCTCCAGCCTCCCAGGCCAAGAGTACCCACCAACAGCTGGGAAGTGTCTCAGAAGCAATCTGTTCCTCATAATGGAGAGGCCAAATTTGCCAAAGGTTGACTTATAAATCAGAGCAGATTGGGGTTATCTTTCTAATAGTGGCTCTCATTCATTTTCTGATTAAGCTTTTAGGAGTGAGAGGGAAAGAGGTAGCCAAACAGGAGAGGGAAGGAGATGACTGAACAGAAGTTAGGCTCAGAATGGTTGGATGGCATCCCCAACTCAAAGGACATAAGTTTGAGCAAACTCCGGGAGATAGTGAACGATAGTGAAGCCTGGCCTGCTGCAGTTCATGGGGTCACAGAGTTGGACGTGACTGAGTGACTGAACAGTGCTCAACCCCATCATGGTGTGATACAAAGTGGGTCATGGCGACTGGCATTATGGTGGCTCCTCAGGTAGACCCTGTCGCAGCTCTCACCTGTAGGCCAGTGACTCCCAAAAGCAGTTCCATGGACTGGAGCCACAAGCGCTGCATCCACATCTCCTGAAAGGACCCTTCCCAATCCACAGACATCCGTATTCTCCTCATCTGGACCCATTTCTTGCCCTCCGCAGCCCACCAGCAACGTGTACCTGCTGTGTTTGCTCATCTTATGCTGATCGGCCACTGACTACTCTGTTGAAAGTAATACAAAAACTGAGTTCATTTAAGTATTTAAATATTTGTAATTGATAGTGGCAGAATGTGGCACTCTCCCAGGCCTTTTGCATGGGGGAAAAAAAATTCCTAATTCCTTTGAGGAATTCCTAATTCCTCAAAGTGTCAAGAATTCCATTAGAACTCTAAGGTGTGACTCAGAGGGTGGCATTTGTAGGCACTGCAGTAGTCCGGTCAGGCAAACAGCTTGGACTGAGGGGGAATTTTCCTCAGTGCCATTCAAATCATGCTTCTCAGACCATCAGTCACATATGATGCTTATGCCAGGACTGGGTCTCCTTAGAACTGATCTCATGAGGAGNAGGGGGAGGTGGCTGGAGAGCCAGAGGCCCACAGAGGCCCACAACAGAGGATCAAGGAGCCACCTCAAGTGAGGCTACTGTGAATAGCTCCACTGTGAGTTAAGCAAGGGCCTCAGGAGTACAATGTGGGAGCGCGGGGAGGCTCATAATGCTTACCCATCCTGGCCTGGGAGCCTCCCTGTGCCTGAAGAGGCGGCATTATTACCAGCGTTTTGTTCCCCAGGGAACCTGGACCACTTGAGAGGTCACCCATTCTATCGCGGGGCCCGCAGGAGAGCCAGGTGCTCCACCTCAGAGCCCCGGCCTCTTCACAGGCCCCTCGTCTGCTGGCTCAGCGTCCCCAACAAGATCCTCCTGGTTCTCATCTTCCAAGCATTGCCAATCATCGCGAGTCCTTCACATACCACTCAGAGTAACCCCAGCAACTGCCAGAAAAAATGGCTTGCCTTGGAATTTCGGCTCTTGTGGCCGCTCCACAGAGCAGAAGGGCTGGGAAGAGGCCCTGCCAGTATCGGTCGCCCTGGCCCAGAGAAGCTGGTGGAGGGCTGGTGTAGACGAACAAACGTGGAGAGTGGCCGCGTTCTTGCTGCTTCCTCTCCCAGCCTCTGGGAGGGCACAGGGATTCCCAAAAGGTGGGCCACGATGAGGGGCGTTATTTGCCCACCTGAAGATGCTCACTCGTTGGGAGGGCCACATGAACAAGGATGAGACCACTAGGAGCTGGGCAAAGAAGGGAGACCAGGAGGTTGGCAGACAGAGGTGAACACTCTGCCCATGCTAAACATAGATGCGCCCCCTTCTCAGAAGGAAGACACTGGCAACTGTGAGACCCTTAAGGCCCTGTGCTTTGTCCTCTTGGTTTACAAAGGAAGGGAGTCACAGTGAGGGACCCTGGCACTGTCAACTACCACGTCACAGGAGCCTTAGGTCCCATGGAAATTCCAGCTTTTAAGACTGCTCTGTTGCATGCTAAGTGGCTTCGGTCGTGTTTGACTTGTNTGTCCTCTTGGTTTACAAAGGAAGGGAGTCACAGTGAGGGACCCTGGCACTGTCAACTACCACGTCACAGGAGCCTTAGGTCCCATGGAAATTCCAGCTTTTAAGACTGCTCTGTTGCATGCTAAGTGGCTTCGGTCGTGTTTGACTTGTAGCAACCGCATAGACTGTAGCCCACCAGGCTCTTCTGTCCATGGGATTTTCCAGGCAAGAATAGTAGAGTGGGTGGCCATTTCCTTCTCCAGGGGATCTTCCTGACCCAGGGATCAAACTGGAGTCACTTATGTCTCCTGCATTAGCAGGTGGGTTCTTTACCATCTGAGCCACCAGGGAAGCCCCTGACTGCTGTGTTATCCCTGTCTAGGTGGACAAGGACCAAATGACAGGGTGAGGAGAAAACAAGCGTGCCCAATTCTCGGGAATGGAGTGATGATGGTGGTATGGCCCTCCCAAACCCCAGACTGCCATCCTGAGCACCCTGAAGCCCTAGGCTTTTTCCTAAAGTAAACAGTTCACTGAGATCTAACCAGTAGGGAGACTTCAGAGTTCGCCACAAGCCTAGGATATTGTAGAAGGAAGCACAGCTGTTGACCTGTACCACCAGTTTGTTTGTTTGTTTTTTTCATTTCCATAAAATGTGCCTTGTACTTTGAATAGGTGTTAATCTACTTTGATTTAAGTTGAGTTGAACTGAACTGAATTGAATAAATGGCAACTAGTGTGGGGAGGAGGGAGGAGAAGGGTATTCCATTTACTGAGGTGAATTTGACATTCTTTTTTTTTTTTTTCCAAGAATGTCTGTTTCATACTTGTAGATGGGTAATGGGGACAGTGGAACATGGGAAGAGAACTTAGAAAAATTACAGAGGTACATTTTCCCAGCTGCAAGGCAGAAGGAGAAGGGAGACAAGCATAAATATTGACACAAGGTTCATGAAATTTAAGATCCACTGAACTAAACTGCATTCCTGGATAGCGTTGCCAGTACTTCCAGTCTTGCTGAGATGCCAACACAAACCGCAACCCCCCCCTCCCCACAGAGTGAGATGCCAGAGGTGGGGCAACCAAGGTGATTTGACAAGAGCCCTTTCCGGCTTCTTTGACTGAGGGTCAAAAGGGTGGAATGCCTTGTCCAGATGGCGCTTGGCTTCCGCCTGTTATCCATAGTGTCACTGGGAGATTGTTTGTGAAGCTCACGTGGGACCCCATCCGGAGGGAGCTGAAAGGCACAATTCATTGCTTCTGCCTCCATTCGGTGCCAAGGTTTGGCCCAAATTGGTTGCTCGAGCCACTTTTCCAAGACGGTGTCCCTCTTGCCACAGTTCCCCCGGGCTCCCTGCAGCCCACCGCTGCCTTCTGCATCTTCACCCGCAGATTCCTCCCCATTTTCCTGCCCCCCAGAGTCGCCATTCTGGGTCCCAGCCATGTGGGGCAGTTCACGTGACCCACTGAGCACAAGGCACTGCGTCTGTCACTGTCTTTCCTTCTTGCTTCCCTCCTTCTGGACTTGGGGGATTTTCCATGAGGCCAGAGTAACCATGTAAGTGGCAGCGTCCTTCCTGTCTGGACTCTCCCACCCCTGGCGTGGAACCTGAGGGCAAGAAAGAAGAGTGAAGCCAGGACAAACTAAATGATGGCCTTTCAGCCTCCTTTCTCCCCCAGCCTCTTCAGAAAAAGGGACAAGTAAGTACTTAGAGGTAGACGGAGCTTCAGGCGGAGGGGGCGCGGAGGGGAGTAAGGGGGAGTGCTGTTTGCAGCCACCCCGTCAACTGTGCTGACGCTCCGGTGCTCAATAGCCTTTATGATTTCTTTGTCCGGCTCCTAACTCAGCGTTTCCTTGGTGGCCAGTCCCATACCTTCCCACATCTCCTGACACAGACCCTGTGTTTTGCTGGCAACAGGGCTGAATCTTGGGGGTGGAACATATCCTGTAGAAAATAAGGAAGACTTGCCTATAAATAGTTTCCTCTGGGCTGCGTGGCACACAATGCTTCAAGTGTGACAGAAAGGGAAGTGAGATGTTCCCCCTCCTTGCCACCCCAACCTACCACANTTGGGGGTGGAACATATCCTGTAGAAAATAAGGAAGACTTGCCTATAAATAGTTTCCTCTGGGCTGCGTGGCACACAATGCTTCAAGTGTGACAGAAAGGGAAGTGAGATGTTCCCCCTCCTTGCCACCCCAACCTACCACACCCACCCCAGTCTGGTCCCCACACCTCGGCAGCATGCTCAGATCCTGCCTATGAGTTCTGTGGCCCAGACTGGCCACTCTCCGTCTTCCTGGGCTGTGGGAACCCGAAATAGGAAGGGGCTCCAGCCCTAGAGAGTCTGGCTTTGGAAGGAGAAGAGACTGGTGATAATGTTGAGACACTTCTTCCAGTTCCGAGGGAACAAGTGTCTCAGCATCCAGCTTCAGGTGGCTTCCAGGACCACCTGAGATGGTGGGAGTTGAGGAGCTGACTCGCCCTCCTGCTGCCCTCCATCTAGAAGGTCACCCTGGGAGGGGGAGGGTCAGCTGTGTCTGTTTAACCACAGAAACCCCCAGCTGTAGGGCTAGCATCAGAGCCGGCAAAGGAGCCAGCTCATCAGCTGGGTGCTGGGACTGTGGGNGACTCGCCCTCCTGCTGCCCTCCATCTAGAAGGTCACCCTGGGAGGGGGAGGGTCAGCTGTGTCTGTTTAACCACAGAAACCCCCAGCTGTAGGGCTAGCATCAGAGCCGGCAAAGGAGCCAGCTCATCAGCTGGGTGCTGGGACTGTGGGGGCTTTCAGTCCAGCCTGTCATGTAACTCACAGCATGGGAGAAGGGGAGTCGGGAAATACACACGTTGGCGCGGCTGTGCTGTTGAATCCTTAGGCCACTGTTTCCTGCCTGGGGCCCACGTCCACAGGGCACAAGGATGCTGACAGTCTCATGGATCAGCACTTTACTCAGAAAAATCAAATCAGATCACAGATACCCTATACAGCGCACACTTCCACTCACTGCAAGGTCTGGTGCAGCTATTCTGGACAGAGGAATTTTCCAGCGTGCCCAGGGTTCAGCAAAAAGCCTTCTGGGTTCCTCTAATTTCTCCCTCTCCCCTTACTACCCGCCGCATCTCCCTTATGCCTGCTGTTTGAAAATCTTCCTACAGGGACAGTTCTTGTTTAGGTTGGTGGCCTTAGTTTAGCAAACCCTGGGGTCCAGGGATCCAGCCACGATTTATAAACTGAGAACCATGAGGCCTCAGGGGGANCTTATGCCTGCTGTTTGAAAATCTTCCTACAGGGACAGTTCTTGTTTAGGTTGGTGGCCTTAGTTTAGCAAACCCTGGGGTCCAGGGATCCAGCCACGATTTATAAACTGAGAACCATGAGGCCTCAGGGGGAGTGCTTCTCACTACTGGTTGGTGAACTAGAGGTGAACAGGGGAGAGAGATCCGCTGAGTGTGGGCTGAACCTGGGACATACTTTCCAAGGTGTTTTTTTAAACTACATCCCTGATACGAGCTTGTTTTCTTGCTCTTGGTTTCATTCTTCTAAAAGCTGAGCACAGCAGGAATGAGGGGAAAGAGTTAATTAAGGGCATCAGTCAGTGGGGCCCTGGGGACTTTAGGTTTGACTGGATGATTATTCCGAGACTCCCTGCGTCATGTGGGGCTCTGTGTAGTCCATCCTGGGAGCCACCTGGTGGGAGTCATAGTTCAGTTTGCTAGACAGAGAGGGCTTTCAATGAGGACTGCGTAGCTGCCTTTTGAAATAGTGCAGGTGAGCAAAGCCCTCTTATAAAGCTCATTTAGACACTTTGGACAGTCTTCTGGTCCCACATGCTGCTGGTGTCCTAGACACTTCTAGGTGGGCCTGCCCCCACCTTTTCCTTCTTCCCTCACTACTTTCCTGGCACCTCCAACACATCCACCAACTGCCTTGATTCACTCATTCAATAAACTTACTCCCTGCCCCACTAGTAAGCGTAGTAAGAACAAACTTGGTCTCTAGGTCAGGAAGACCTGGGCTGGAGTCCCAGCTCTATAATTTATTCACTGTGCCACCATCTTGGGCAAGGTAGTCTCTCAGACCCTCTGTTTCTTCATCTGTAAAAATGACAGTAACGGCGCCTACACTGCCAGGTTTGTAACTCAGCCAACACAGCGTCTGGCCCATAGCCGAAGCGCAGTGTATGGTAGCAGTTATTGTCAACGGGTCTTAAACTGAGCTTATTTCTAATCGAAGTATAATTAATGTACAGTTACAGTACACGACTTAGTGACTGAGCAGCAACAACAATGTACAGTTCAAACACAGCTTCGCTAGCAAACTTCACCTCTTTGCTTTCCCCTCCCCGAACTACCTGGAATTTTATGCCTCTCTCCATATAAGGGAGTTCCCATTGAAGGAGCCGGTTTTTCTCCTCTCCTATGCCCTGTTTTCCTGGTGGTGTTTGCTCCCTCCTGACCTAGCTTATTTATCTCTCTTTTTTCTTTTCATCATCTCCCTTAGAATCTTGAGGTGGGTAGCAATAGTGAGTTTAAAAAAGATTTACAAGCAAATGAAAGGTCAGCTCAGACCCTTTCTGGACCAGGAAAGCTCTCTGTAACACAGAGGGCAGATAAAGATATCAGGGAATTCCAACATCAATTAAGCTCCAGATTTAAGGTTTGGTTTTTTGTTGTTGTTGTGTTTTTTTTTTTTTTTCACTCAGATAATGTTCCTGATGATCTATAAATACAGTCTGCACTTTGTTCCATATACTACACGCAGTTTAGTGTGAACACCTTGTTCAGAGAGTTTGTGACCTGAGGATAACCTGATATCCTGAGATTGGGATTGTCTCCCAGCCAAGCTGGGGTGAAGAAAATCACCATCCGGGGCTAGCACAGTAGGTTTGCTTGGGTAGATCTGTTTGTCAGTCCTTTGCAAATAGAATGATCTTTGTCCATGTATTATTGCTGGTGGGGTCCAATGGAGGGCTTCCTAGGTGGTACTAGTGGTAAAGAACCCACCTGCCAATGTAGGAGACATAAGAGACTCAGGTTTGATCTGTGGGTCGGGAAGATCCCCTGGAGAAGGAAATGGCAACTCACTCCAGTATTCTTTCCTGGAAAATCCCATGAACAGAGAAGCATGGCAGGCTACAGTCCACGGGGTTGCAAAGAGTGGGACACGACTGAAGCAACTTAGCACGCACACACGATCCGTTGGGAGCTTCACATCATACTAAAAAATGTTGGCTGTTCGGCGGCATAACTGCACTGGTAGCCTAGAGAAAATTAAGGCCTTCAGACTAGGCTTAACTGGGGCCTTGGCCAGGGTGTCCATGCCAGGCACCTGGTTAGGTGAAATATCCTGAAGCAAATAATAATAGCCTTTGCTGATAAGCCCCCAGTACTTTTCCAATAGTGTGATTGCACTAAGTTATTTCTTTGGACCATAGCCTGAATCACAGACTGATTCATGGGTACTGGCCCTAGCTTCATCCAAAATATTGTATATATGGTGGAACCCGATGTTCTCCTTATGGTCCTGAGTTGGTGTAAATAATACTCCCAGTTGCGTCAACTGTCCCTTGTTTCTCTAGATTGCTCCATCTGTCTGCAGTTCTCCTTCTGTCCACTAGGTGCCTCACTTAGGAAAGAGCAGGATAAAAGGACTTCAAGCCTCTGATGGGTTGGTTTGTTTTTGTTTTTTAAGATTGAGGCTAGAAAGAATGAAAATATGTTTTGATGGAAACGTGTAATTTTTAGTAGGCAACAACCACCTCATCCTCCTTCTGACTTGGAATCTGTTTATGAAGTACCCTGTAACCCTGTATATAACTGGACCCCATCACAGGGTATTCTCCTAGGATGGTTTATATATAGCCTTGACTCATAATTTTGTTGTCATTAGCTGTTTCTAGGAAAGTCACAAAATCTTGTCTTTAAAAATAAGGACATGAGGGACTTCCCCGGTGGTCCAGTGGTTAAGACTCTGGGCTTTCAACGCAGGGGGAGTACGTTTGATCCCTGATCAGGGAACTCTAAGATCCCACCTGTTGCGTGGCATGGCCAAAAAATTTAAAAAGTATTTTCTGGCATCNTTTTGTGTGTTCTCTCTTTAAGATCCATGATTCAGGTAAATATAGCTACATAGTAGACAGTCAATAAATATCTGTTAAATGACATAATATTTTAGAATACTATAAACTCTTTTCATGATTAATAAACTCATATTAACTGAATAATGTTATAAAAGTATTTTCTGGCATCCTGTGGTCACTGTAGTGCCCACTCCCCTACTGGCTCCTCCCCATCCCCCTCTGCCACCTGCCTGCCCGCAGCTGCTCCCCTGTGCATGTTCCCCAATTCATCTGAGTTCCTAAACACTTGTCCTCCATACAAGCACACTGGCACATACAGATCGGCTAGTCTGTACATGCCACAGATCTGTGCATGTGTCAGTCCATGCGCAGGTACATCTGAGGATGGTGAGTGGATAGGTACTGGGGATAGGGGCAAGCCAGTGGGCAAGCTGGCTGGGAGAGGGGACCTGTGGGTGACAAAGTCTGTGTGCAGGAGAGAGGCCGAGAAGGCAGGTGGCAGGAAGCAGTGAGGATACGGGTGGTGAGGGTGGGTATGCTGGGCAGCAGCCTGTGATCGCATGGCAAAGACAGGCGAGTGTGCTGGCTGACATCTGAGGAAGAGCTTTTAAAACCAGCGCCACCCTCTACCAAACGCTTCCTAGCTCCTACAATGGCATTTCTACTTCTCATTTCTCTAAGAAATCAGCTCCAGTTTGTTTTTTTACCAATCTCCAGAGCCCTCTTTGGAGATGCCAGTTGGCACAAGAAAGTGCTGAACTGTTTATAGTCCCAGCCTAAGGTTCAGGGAGGGGATGTGGTTTAACTGGGCCACAAAGCCTGGTACAGGACTCATTTGCATGGCCCCTGACGCCATGTGACGCAGCCGGCTCCTCCTATATAAAGAAGAAGGAGCCGAAATATCTCCGAGTCTGGGTTGGACCGGCGGCCGTGGAGTTTGTGACACGCTAGGTGACACCCCTCGAGTCACTTCCCTTCAACTCTGGAACGCCCGCCCGGCTTTGGGTCCTCTTGGCAGCCTTCGCCCCCCTCCTAGCTCCAGGGCCCAACGCGCAGAGCCCAGCCCCGCGCAGCGCGCCAGCCGCCGGCGGCCGCCCAGTCTGCCCAGCCCAGTCCAGCCCGCAGCCCGGCCAGAGCTCCCCGGCAGCCCGAGCCATGAACACCGAAATGTATCAGACCCCCATGGAGGTGGCGGTCTATCAGCTGCACAATTTCAACATCTCCTTCTTCTCTTCCCTGCTTGGAGGGGATGTGGTTTCCGTTAAGCT
>SJYV01006970.1:0-36513 GCA_006410875.1 Neotragus pygmaeus
TGCACTCCAAATGCAGGAGACCTGGGTTGGAGCCCTGGGTGGGGAACTAAGATCCCGTAGGCCCTGCTTGCTACATGGTGTGACCAAAAAATAACAAAAATTTAAAGAGACATCAATAAATTTAAAAAAAGAGTGTAAGCTTTCAAACTGACCTTTGCAAAGGGCTCATTCTTCAGTGTCACTAGTGAAGTAAAGTGATCAGTCAACGATCACAAAGCTGGTCCCTGCCAGATCCAGGACAAAATACACTGGTATCCTGTTCTCTAAATGCAGCTGAGGGTTTCCCTGGTGGCTCAGTGGTAAAGAATCCACCTGTCAATACAGGAGACACAGGTTCAATCCCTGATCTGGGAGGATCCGACATGCCAGGGAGCAACTAAGCCCGTGCACCCCAACTATTGCGTCTGTGCTCTAGAGCCCGGGAGCTGCCACTACTGAGCCTGTGTGTCGCAACTACTGAAGCCGCAAGGCCTGGAGCCTGTGCTCTGCCACAAGACCACCGCAATAAGCAGCTTGCGCTCTGCAACCCGAGGGTAGCCACAACTAGAGAAAAACCCACGCAGCAACGAAGACCCAGCACAGCTATAAATAAATAACTTAGATGCACTTGAACCTCGTGCCTCCAGGTTCCTGCACGGTATAGTAAGAGAGACCAGGGTTTGTGCTCTGCTGATGGGAAAGCGAACCTGACTGGGAACCACACAAAGTGTGCCTCTTGGATAATCTCGCTTTGACAGCTTTATCTACATAATCATCTCATTTAGACGTTTACTAGCTCCCTGTGCTGTGTAAACTAAAGAGATTTATGTGTACCTCTCCATTATGCTAAGGTTACAGGCACTGTTTCACCTGCTCTGTACTCACATCTGAGCAGCAATGTCCAGACTCTTCTTTAGAGCCGATTTCCTACCTGAAATAAGTGATAAGCTTGTGTGAGGAAAAATAATGTGATGTTTTTTTCTTGACACAGTGTGATTAAACTCTAGGAGCTCACAGACTGCTGCTGCTGCTGCTAAGTCACTTCAGTCGTGTCTGACTTTGTGGGACCCCATAGATAACAGACTAGTACTTTCTAATTCCTGCTTGATAAAAATGCATCTAATATCCCCCTTAAGACTAGATACAGGCAATCCCACTTGACTCTCATTTTAACTTGCAAAGGACTGCAAGTAAAACAGTGACCTATGAGTTGCTTTTTCTTAAGTAAATACAATTTCATATTATATTAACATTATTAAAAATTATAAGGAATCATTTGGTCTGGAGGTTGGATTGCTTACCTTTGCATTTTCTAAACAGAATTTTAAACATTTTCTCTAATTACACTTGCTTAACTTATTAACCAACTGTATTAATTAACCAGTGGTGTCAATCTTGTGATGCTTCACAAGTACAAATCATTCATTAAAACAACAAGTTATTTCATAGAATTCTACTAGGGAAGATTTACCTAATTTAGGGTTAGCTCTCCCTTTCACACTGGTCATTTTTCTGACTAACAAAATTCACAGGATTTTAGAACTGGAAGAGGCCTTACAGATTGTTTATTCTAGGTGTCTTCTTATACATGAAAAGACAAAGTCCAGAGAAGTTAAATAATTGTCCAAGATTAGTTGTCTAATGGCAACCCACTCCAGTGTTCTTGCCTGGAGAATCCCAGGGACAGCGGAGCCTGGTGGGCTGCCATCATGGGGTCACAAAGAGTTGGACACGACTGAAGCGACTTAGCAGCAGCAGTTGTTTAATAAGTCGAGGCATATCTCATTTTATTGCACTTTGCGGACATTGCATTTTTACAAATGGAAGGTTGGGGGCAGGCAACCTTGCACTGAGTCTGTTGTCTACTGGCACCATTTTGCCAACAGCGTTTGCTCACTTTGTGCCCCTGTGTCACATTTTAGTAATTCTGGTAACATTTTCAACTTTCTCATTATCATTATCTTTGTGTGGTGACCTGTGACCTTGGGTGTATTGCTGCACAAAGATTATGACTTACTGAAGGCTCAGGTGATGGTTAGCAGTTTTTAGCAATATTTTTAAATTAAGGTACATATGTTGCTTTTTAACACATAATGTTAGTGCACACTTAACTGATTACTTTTATATGCACTGGGAAACCAAGAATTCGTGTGACTTTATTCATTCCAGTGGTCCGGAAGCAAACCCACAGTTAAATATCACTTTTATATGCACTGGGAAACCAAGAATTCGTGTGACTTTATTCATTCCAGTGGTCCGGAAGCAAACCCACAGTTATCTCCAGGGTCTGCCGATATAGGAAACAAAGTTAAAAATCATGCTTCTCCTGAAACCAGGTCTGCGCTATTTCTACCATCTGTCCAAGCTACAGGAAATAAGGAGTACTTACCACATGTCAAGGGCTTCTCAGGTGACACAGTGAGAAAAGGATCCACCTGCCAATGCAGGAGATGCAAGATATGCAGGTTCAATCCCTGGGTTGGGAAGATCCCCTGGAGGAGGAAATGGTAACCCACTCTAGTATACATCAAAACTGCATCAGTGTTATATGGAAAATACTAGTCTATAAATGTGCAGACTAGTATTTCTATAGAAAATACTAGTCTATAAATGTGCATGCACACTGAGATCCAGTTTCTTCTTTTTCAGTCATACATCATTTTTCTACAAAACAAAGAAGAATCAGAGCCATAGAAGAAATGGCCAGGGTCCTGGTTCCTGGGGGGCAGCTGATGATTTATGTCTGGGCCATGGAACAGAAGAACCGGCACTTTGAGAAGCAAGACGTGCTTGTTCCCTGGAACAAAGCCTTGTGCTCCCAGCCCCTCTCGGAATCTGGCCAGCCGGGGAGAAAGCAGCCGTGTGGGCGCCCAGGAAGAGGCCACCCCTGCCACCAGCCCTGCTCCGCCTGCCACTGTTCCGTGTGTTTTGAGGGGCGCTGCAACTCGAAGCGGTCCCACAGTGTGGCCTGCGACTCCGTTCTGGGTGGCACCTGCTGTGCAAATATTTCCAAGGAAGGCGAGGGAGAAAACGGATTCTATAACACACTGGGGAAATCGTTTCGCTCCTGGTTTTCCTCTAGATCTTTGGATGAATCCACTCTGAGGAAGCAAATTGAAAAAGTGAGACCCCTGAAAAGCACAGAAAGTTGGGCCAATAGCACAATATCCATCCAGCCTTCAAGACACTCAAGTTTCGACTTAGGTCAGCCAGAGACCTTGTCAGCAGGAGAGCAAAATTTAGATGAGGAAGTGTTTGTGGAGCCGTCTCAAGGACCTCTGGAGCGGCTGAGGGCACCCACCTCATGCCAACAGCTAAACGGAGGCCATCCCGGAGTCACAAGGAGAAACGGAGATGGGAATTTTCTGGGTGGCACGGATGCTAAGGAGAGCTGTGTGGATGAAGGTAACTTAGAAGAGAGCACTGCTTCTGGTAGTAAGTTATGGAGGAGGATTTCTGCAGCAGATTCCACAGACTCCAACCCAGGGGACGCCATTTCTGTCGAAGAACAACAGCCCGATGTTTTGGATTCCAGAGCCTTTATGCGTTATTACCACGTGTTTCGAGAAGGTGAGCTCTGTGGCCTGCTGAAGGAGAGTGTGTCGGAGCTCCACATTCTGAGCTCTGGGAACGACCATGGCAACTGGTGCGTCATTGCAGAGAAGAGGGGGAGCTGTGACTGACGGGGTCATCTCAGGCACGCCCTCCAAGAGAGGTGCCCCGTTCTTCTCACTGGGTTTGTGATGTGGTTCCTGGAACTGGCATCCAATGTTGTTATTTGCTCTGCGTTTAATCCATTTAGATTCTGGTCCATAGAGACTAATGAATTCAGCATCTTTTCAGTCAAGCACAGTGCTTGGCTATCTAAAGCATCTGACAAAGTCTTTGTGGTTAAAGGTTAATAGAAGAAATCTGAAGAAGCAAGAGAACATGAACTCCAATATGGGCGAATTGCTCTAGCAATACATGTGTACCTGTTTTTCAGTATTATATTGTGATTTCAAAAGATTCTGCTTTTAAGTATACCTTGTAAAAACATCATTTGTATGCAGTAAGGGGGTAATTCCTATCTCTAGTTATAATTTACCACTGCACAAATGTGACCAATTATTTCATGGCCAAGGCCTTGCTTCTGCTTAAAGTCTTTAGAAAGGTGAGAGACAGTGGAGAGAGACAAGCAGTGTTCTGAGAACTTTTCTAAACGATAAGCGAACTTGCTTCGAGGTGTAAATAACAAGGATTTTGATGTTGCCCAGAAGGCTTTTGAAGGCACTGTCAGCATGCAGAGCAGATATGTGGGCACTAGAAGACGTTGCAAGTCATCCAGGAGGTATTTTTCCAACCTTATTAGAAGCAGGAGTATCCAGTCACGGAAAGTCCAGGACTGACTAACGAATTTTCATCTGGGAATGATGCTTTTCTTATGCACTGAAGGGATATTTAGAAAATAAAAATCTGGTTGAAGCAGCATTTTATGTTGGTTCTCGATACATGTAGATCATTAAGGTGCAAGATATTTGGACTTGGTGGAGGGTTAACTATTGGATTTTAAAAAATAATATCTGGGCATTTATCCTCTTGAAAGGGACTACACTTTAATGGTTGTAGTAAGAATTTAGACAATCAAATTTTACTAACTAAAGGTTCAATTTCTGCCACTTTATAGACAAATGGATAGGTGGGTACTGCCTGATCACCACACCTGTCTACTTTTAACCATGTATCTGTTTATATCCATGTTGTCGATACTGAGACATAGCTATGATTAGGAAAAGCAGGCATGAGTTGACCCAGGAATACAGTCTCAGACAGTTCCTTAAGAGGAGAGAATCAACACTTGACAAAAGCCTTTTTAATGTATGAGCTGCTGTAAACCTGGAGGATACCCAATTCTTGTTTTGCTTCCCACTGAAATCACTAAAGAAGTATAACTTTTTCTCTTCATTGTGTGTGCTCTAACTAAAAATTCTGATGATACATTCAAAGAAGTTTAAAGGATTATTTTTAATGTGCATCTGAAAGTACTGAAGTTTATTACTCTTTTGGCGTCAAAATAAGATTGTGTCATCACCTTTTCGATTGATGAGGTTGTTGGGTGGAAATGAGATCTATGATTTGTATTATTCTGCACATANATACATTCAAAGAAGTTTAAAGGATTATTTTTAATGTGCATCTGAAAGTACTGAAGTTTATTACTCTTTTGGCGTCAAAATAAGATTGTGTCATCACCTTTTCGATTGATGAGGTTGTTGGGTGGAAATGAGATCTATGATTTGTATTATTCTGCACATAGTCTGCATTAGAGGGATGATAAAAACAGGCATAAAAGTGGAATATAAATTAAAATTTAATTTAATGTCTTCCATTTCTTAAATGAGGATATTAAGCCATAAGTGTAAGTGGGGTTTTTGTTGGAAAGAAATGTTCTCAGGGTCAGAGACATTCTTACAATTAAGGCTTGATGACCCTTCTATTATGAGTGGATTTTTCCTCTCCTTGAAGTCTGTTGTCATATACATCTTCATTACCAGCCTTGCCGCTTGAAATCTGTTTATAAAGCCATGGCTTTCTGGGAGGGAAGCCACCATGTACGTTCCACCACTTACATGGAACTCAGCTCATTAGACGGTGCCAGAAAAGCTTTGAGCAAACCTTTATGTGCAACCTCCTACACACACACACACACACACACACACACCACTATTTATAAGTTAACTCTCTAGAATGGTTTTTGAGAGAGGAATATTTTCACATAATTTTGATTTGACAAGGCTATAAATAAAAAAAAAACATGAATACTACCAATCTTTCAGTCTTCAACTGCTAAGCACAAGAATTCTATTCATCCAGATTATTTTGTATGCAAACAACTGACATTCTGGTTGATAATCTCTCTTTGGTATATTCGTGTGAGAAACACTCTTAAATCTTACTTCTGTCTTTGGAGAGGTATGTATATACACACACACACACACACACACACACACACACACACACGCATTCATGTGTGCTAAGTCACTTCAGTCTTCTTTGTCATTCAGTGGACTATAGCCAGCCAGGCTCCTCTGTCCATGGGATTCTCCAGGCAAGAACAATGGAGTGGGTTGCCATGCCCTCCTCCAGGGGANGGGACAACAGAATGAGATGGTTGGATGGCATCACCAACTCGATGGACATGAGTTTGAGTAAGCTCCGGGAGTTGGTGATGGACAAGGAAGCCTGGTGTGCTGCAGTCCATGGGGTTGCAAAGAGTCGGACATGACTGAGTGACTGTACTGAACTGAACTGGAATCTTTAGAACCACCTGGTAATTCTAGCCAAAGGAGTGGCCTATTAAAGAGAATTTTCTATTCCCAGTAAATTGACTCTCCTAGCAGTCCTATTCACTTTTAAAAGCTGTTTGGCTTGTGTATCTTATTATTTTCTTCTTCTATTTTTTTCATTTTGTTTTTGTTGTATATTATTATTATTGTTATCTTTATACCCTTCTATGTCGCATGCAAGATCTTAGTTCTCCAACCAGGGATCCAACCTGTGCCCCCTACTTTGGGAGCATAGACTCTTAACCACTGGACTACCAAGGAAGTCCCCTTAACTTGTGTATATAAAATTTGGTCACTCAGGGTTCCTGTATGTCTCATGAGAGGTAGTTCACATCCATAGGTTTAGAAAGCCCTCTCTCTCCTGTACCTTTCTCTGCAATCCATCTCTCTGGTTAAATTGAAAGATGTTTGTTTTGCACTGCATAGCTACTCTGTTCATGGACCCAGGCATGAAGAATCTATAATGAACCTAATCCGGAAGGAAGTGGAGAAATGTGATTCTTTGAGTGGCTTTTTCATCATAATGAGTATGGCTGGAGGCACCGGATCCGGGCTAGGAGCCTTCGTTACTCAGAACTTACAAGATCAGTACTCAAATGCTTTGAAAATGAATCAGATTATATGGCCTTATGGAACTGGTGAGGTATGAACATATCAATTTAATTTCTGTCTTGTAGTCTTTGTGATTAAAACAAATGTACGTAAAAGATCTATCTCATCCTTTCTTTGGAAACGATAAGTTATGNCTTCGGGCCCAGCTCTCTGTCCCCCCTTCGGGCCCAGCTCTCTGTCCCCCCTTCGGGCCCAGCTCTGTGCCCCCTTCTCTCTGCCTCCCTCCACCGTATCTCTTCCCATGGCTGCTCTTCTCTTCCTCTCAGTTCCAACTCAACCCTCTTGTCTAGACATGAGGGGAGGTCTGCCCACCACTGTCCTCAAACCCAGACCCCTCCAGAGTCGGTGGGTGAGTGCTCAGCCACCATCAGGCGTTCATCTAAGGCACCTACTTAAACCCGTAGCAGACTGGAGTAGGTGTTGCCACACAGCCCCTGTCTGAATCTGGGCAGTCTCCAAAGGGATGAAATCAAACTGTCCACAATGGAGGCTTACATACGCTCAGATAGAAGCTAATGGGAAGTCTGGGTGAGGGCGTTACCATCTGGAGTCAGGAGAGAGAGCTGGAATTGGACCACTGAAAGCCTTTCCACTTTGCCAGGGTCCTCAGAACACAACAAAACTTCCTTGCGTTCTCTCTGTATATGGGTAGGATGGAAAACTAAAAATTCACAGGCAGATGATAGTATCAGAATTCCAAAGTACTTCACTAGGCAAGAATTGGGATGCAGAGCTGGCAAGGTCAAGCGCAGCATTAATGGTTCTACAGCCTGCGTTTGGGTGAGAAGCACCAAGGTCAATTGCATAGCAGAGCCGGAGATGAGTCATGTACGAAAGGCATGAGATCTCAGAGAATCTGGTCTGAGCCTGAAGGAAACGTCCAACTGCGTGAATGCATTTCCCGCATCCGCATCAGGGGGGAGACAGTTCCGTGCTGTGGTGCCACATCATGGTCACTGTAAGAAAGGGACGGACACGCTTGGGAAAATCCAGAGGCAAGTGAGTGGGCTGGAGAGGAGTCTGGAAACGATCATTTGTAAGATCACGAAAGGAAATGGGAGCGGCTAGAGCCCCGGGTTTCTAGGAGGACGAAAGGGCTCCAGGACCCCGGGCAGTTCTCACAAACGGCACAAGACAGGAGGGGAGAGTCGGGAGCAACCCTGTGGCGCTGACGGAAGCCTGGGCTCGCCCCGAGCTGGGACAATCGCGTGCTGATCTGCACATGAAGAGCCAAAGGACTGCGAGTCACCACGGCGAGCACGCAGGTCCCAGCCCAGCCACCGGGCAGCAAGGGCGAGGGGCGGGTCCAGACCCGCAGCAAAGACTCTGAAAGTGGCCTGACCCGAAAACCACAGAGACGGGCGCGGGAGCTCGCGGCCTGAACCTCCTTGGGTTGACTGTCTACTCAAACAAAAGCACCAATACTTTCTATACATTTTACCCAGAGTCTCATTACATAATGTCCAGGATGTGACCCAAAGTTACTTGGTATAGAAAGAATTAGAAAACTCTCAACTGGCATGGCAAAAGGCAGTCAACAGACACCAATCAGGTGACACAGATGTTGGAATTATATGACAAAGATATTGGAAGGAACTATTAATAAAATGTTCCAAAAAACAATTGAGAATACACTTCAAACAAATGAAAAGGAAGAACTGGAAAATGTAGTAACAGAACCTCAGTGGATGGGCTTATTAAGATAATGTAAGTGTTCCTATGATAACGTGTTTAATTATGTGCATATAGTTTATTTCTCAAAACAATGACCCTTTTAAAAAACCCGTTTGCAACTTCCTGAAAATTAAACGACCAGGTCACAACATAGCTATCTACTCTGAACATTCTGTTTCAGTGTGCAGTAAAATGCCCCGCACGGCGGGGGCGTTAAATCCTAGAGGGCTGAATGCAGAGACCAGCACTGGGAAACTCCAGGGGCAGCCGAACCTGTGGTTCTAGACAGAGCCAGCTCGCAGTCCAGGGAGCAAGTGCGCTCTGGGGAATGCTGACCCAGCAACTCAGGCTTGCTCTGGGGCTCAGCGGTACAGAATCCGCCTGCAGTGCAGGACAGGCGGGAGACATGGGTTCGATCCCTGGGTTGGGAAGATGCCCTGGAGAAGGAAATGGCAACCCACCCCAGTGTTCTTACCAGGAAAATCCCATGGACAGGGGAGCCTGGCGGGCTAAGGTCCACAGGGTCGCAGAGTCGGACACGCCTGAGCCCTAGCGTGACCCAGATAATCAGCCTGCCCCCGCGACGCGCTTACCCCCCGACGGTGCTTGCCTCTCTCCAGCTTGCAGCCACTTACAACCCCTGCATCCCCTCCAGCCCCAGGCCTTTAATCTTTCCTGTTGTCTTCTTTCTGCACCCTTCTCTGTAGCTCATCTCTTGGCACAAAGCAAGCACTTGTCACTGTTTCTTCACAGACAGCAGCCAAGTTTAAAATCTGGACTTACCAGTCACAGTTTTGGAAAGGCCATACTTATTTTCTTCCATTGCTTTTTCCCCAGACTTAACAATTACACCCTCTAAATTGTCTCGCAATATCCGTATGCTTTGCAGCTCTTAAATCACAGGGAAGATAGAGACTATCTCATAAGCTCGGCAAGGCGGGCCTCTGAGAGGACGTCGGCAGCAGCCCACTTTCTGGTGGCCAGATGCTTTGTCCCCAGATCTCCATCTGTGTTGACCTTCCTCCCACCGTATAATTGCTAGAGCCTGAAGCCCTCATTAGTGAGGGTGGAAGGAGCCGGGCAGTCAGAGATGATGAGGCTTCCCCTGCGGGTCTCAGATGGAACATCCATCACAGACAGGCTATCGTCGGCATCCCCAGATCTCGCTCGGGAAATGCTGCTTTCTATTGCTCTGGAACATGTTTATGTCCATGAACATCATCCTGAGCTACAGGAAGACGGCTTGATAGCTAATTCCTCTTCATTTGCGCGCAGCTGTTTTGCCTGTGTTGACAATTCCCCTGAAGAAAAATGCTGCCCCTGGCGGAGCGGGAGCCTCTTTCAGCATCGCCGGAGTTTCAGGAACAAACGACGTGCGAGGGTGAAGCTGCANTATTACAGAAAAATAAATGACCCAATCAAAAAATGGGCCAAAGAACTAAACAGACATTTCTCCAAAGAAGACATACAGATGGCTAACAAACACATGAAAAGATGGTCAACATCACTCATTATCAAAGAAATGCAAATCAAAACCACAATGAGGTACCATCTCAGGCCAGTCAGAATGGCTGCTATCAAAAAGACTACAAACAAAAAATGCTAAAGAGGGTGTGGAAAAGGGGGAACCCTCTTACAGTGTTGGTGGGAATGCAAACTAGTATAGTCTCTATGGAGAACAGTGTGATGATTCCTTAAAAAACTGGAAATAGAACTGCCATACGACCCAGCAAATCCCACTACTGGGCATACACACCAAGGAAATCAGAATTAAAAGAGACACATGTACCCCAATGTTCATTGCAGCACTGTTTACAATAGCTAGGACATGAAAGCAAACTAGATGCCCACTGGCAGACGAATGGATAAGAAAGCTGTGGTACATATACACAATGGAATATAACTCAGCTATTAAAAAGAATGCACTTGAATCAGTTATAATGAAGTGGCTGAAACTGGAGCCTATTATACAGAGCGAAGTAAGTCAGAAAGAAAAATACCAATCAGTATATTAATGCATATATATGGAATTTAGAAAGATGGTAATGATGACCCTACATATGAGACAGCAAAAGAGACACAGATGTAAAGAACAGACTTTTGGACTCTGGGAGAAGGTGAGGGTGGGATAATTTGAGAGAACAGCATTGAAATATGCATATTATCACATGTGCAACAGATCGCCAGTCCAGGTTTGATGCATGAGACAGGGTGCTCGGGGCTGGGGCACTGGGATGACCCTGAGGGGTGAGATGGGGAGGGAGGTGGGAGTGGGATTCAGGATGGGGACACATGTACACCCCTGACTGATTCATGTGAATGTATGGCAAAAACCACCACAATATTGTAGCGTAATTAGCCTCCAATTAAAATAAATTTAAAAATAAAAATAATTTTTTAAATGTCCAGTCTTCGACACTTTTCAGAATAAAAAGATACAAAGGGCTCTTCTTTGGGGGAGAGGAGATGGCTAGCTACTGAGGAAACAAACACACAAATAAGCATAAGGAGAAAACAAGGAGTACACCTAATCGATACTTCAACATTTAATAAACCACCTTAAATTAAAAAAAAAAATAAGCTGTGAGCACTCAGTTCGGGGGACAGAGGGGTAAGTGGGGTATAACCACTGGCCAGGCAGCTACAGTCTGGGAAGAACAAATGAGGGCAAGCCTGAGCACTTCTCTCCTGTTGTGAAGGAAATAGGAAATAATGAAGAGAAGCTAGCTTCTTAAACATCTAACATGTATTATTTTATCTGTAATCCTGACCATCGCTAAGTATACTTACTGTTCCCACTCTGCAGATTAGGAAAACTGAGTCAGAAAGAGATCAGTTAAATTGTCCAATGCCACATGCATAGTAAGAAACACACAGCTAGTAAGGGGCAGGGCTGAGATTCAAACCCAGGCCGTCTGCCTCCCAGTCTCTGCACTTGCCTGTAGCACCGCACAGCACCAGTCACAGCACCAGGCAGGCTATCGGAGCCTTTTGAGGGAAGTGTGATTATCCCCTTTACAAATAAGCTTTGGTAAGGTTAAACCAAGATTCCATAGTTAGTAATTGGACAGGAATCCCTTAGATATTTCCCCCTATCTTTTACATTAACTTTGTTCATTTGTAAATCGCTTTCCATTTGACTTTAAGTTAAAAACAAATAGTCACAAAATGCTCTGTGACCACTTTTATCCAACTATTTGATCCTCTAAAAATTGTTATTACTATTTTCTCATTTCATAGGTGAGAAAACAGAGGGCTATGCAGATATTTCATTTATTCTGTTTACTGAACCCTGCTATGTGCCAGACACATAGGATATAAGGAAATGAATATCAGGGGATTCCCAGGTGGCGCTAGTGGTCAAGAACCTGCCTGCCAATGCAGGAGACATAAGAGATATGGGTTCGTTCCCTGGGTTGGGGAGATTCCCCAGAGGTAGGCATGGCAACTCATTCCAGTATTCTTGCCTTGAGAATCCCATGGACAGAAGGGGCCTAGTGGGCTACAGTCCATAGGATCACAAAGAATTGGACATGACTGAGGTGACTTAGAACGCGTGCACACAAGTATACACAGAATATTAGAATTAACTAAACTGAAAGTGCCAGACTGGAGCAGTTTTCATATTCATCATGCACCTACTACTGCATTATATTGTTTTGTTTGAGAAAAGCAATCTACAAAAACCCCTCTTAGAGAATCACAATGCATTTGAGCGTATTTAAGGCTTCTCCTAAAGTAAGCTGGGATTTACCTGAGCTTGCCCTCGACATGTTAATATATTCTAGAAAGAATAAACACACAAGCATTCTGTGGAACACGTTTCATGAAATAGCTCATCCGAAACAGAACTCACAGACGCAGAGAACAGACTTGTGGTTGCGAGGGGGGAGGGGGAAAGAAGCACTGGGATGGGGGTCAGAGGCTGGAAGATGCAAACCATCACATATAGAATGGATAAACAACAAGGTCCCACTGTAAAGCAGACAACTATCCTCAATATCCTGGGACAAACCATAATGAAAAAGAATATTTTAAAAGTATGTATCTATGGGTATAACTGGGCCTGAATCACTCTGCTGTATAGCAGAGATTGGCACAGCATTGTAAATCAATTGTACTATAATTTAAAAGAAGCGACTCATTCAATAGAGTAAAATTAAAACTTCTCAGTATGACCTGTACACGCTCCCCTGCATAAATTCTCTTAAGTATTTTTCAGTCTCATCTCCTGCTATTGCAAAAAAAAATTTTTTTTCTGTTCTGCAATCTGCTGTTTTAAACAATACTTTCATTAGGGTTTACATAGTGACAAGTAATTATCACTTCCCCTGGATAAAAACTTGGATTTTAAACGCCAATGGTAATCCTTTTCCAAAGAAAAATGCATGGAACAGGCATCATTCTGTTGATTCAAAGGGCATCTGAGATACGTGTTATCACACATCCATCCAGCAGATGGACACACCACGGGAGTGAAATTACAGAAGCATCAGCAGACCCCAAACCAGGATGCTCAACTCTTCTCATCCCAGTCTTAACTCAAATGTATGATTATTGATTTGATATTATAGACTCCATATTTGCAGTCACAGTTGTCTACAAAATCGGAGTGGAGATATTTTAAAAGGACTCTCATCAACCAAGAATTGAAATGATACTGCAAATAGAAAGCATCTGGCATGATGTGGGGCACGTCAGCACAGACGCCTGAGAGAGCCAATCAAATAGAAAGCACTCACTGTGAACTGCCCTATTTTTTATCCACCACGGGTCCCACAGTAGGAATGGGAATCATTTCAGCCATAACCCACATTCTGTCCGCCTCTAGATGCGGGTCTTTCCCAGCTGATTATGTACTTGTCGTCATTCTATCTGGGTGGGTGTATGTTAGTCACTCAGTCATGTCCGACCCTTTGTGGCCCAATGTGGCTTGCCAAGCTCCTCCATCCATGGAATTCTCCAGGCAAAAATACTGGAGTGGGCTGCCATTTCCCTCTGCAATATGGGTGGGAGCAGAGCTGTAATGCAATCTGTATGCTCAATCCGATGGACCGTTTGTGAGAGCTGATTGTCGAACTGGATCTCTCATGGGGCAAATCAGTACATATTTTGTCTCTTCTTCAAATACAGCTGGGAAAAATATAATTCACTCCAACCCAATTGGTTATTAATTAACATATGTGTAACTGCATTTCCTCCACACAAAACATTTATTTTTCTCTAGCTATTACCCCAGCACAGAAAAGACACAGGGTCTCTGTCGTGAGTCTGCAGCCGGTGTCCCTGAATATTGAATTGCATGAAGAAATCACCACCTATTTTTACGCCCACCACGGGATTTGGCTAAATGACGGGCATTTCTCTAATGAGCTAATCATACCACTTTCCTTAAGAGTTTCTATTAATGCATGTAGATGGACACCATTAGTAAAGGTTTGCTTTTCTGCTCATTTACACAGAAACTAGCAATACTTACGGCACACTAATGTGTAACCCAGTGAAATTTCTGAGATGCTTTAGCTTTGTATGCAAAAGCTGTCCCATTTTCTTTAGATGTTCTCGTAAACATGTATTATGTAAATATATACGTGTGTATGCATATATATATATATATATATATATATATATATTCCTAGATGTCTAGCATTTGCTATCACTAGTGACTTTTTTATGTATATGTGAAATATTAAATTAGCAATTACAGTAGAAATGTATTTCATTGAATAGATTTTTTTTTTGTTTGGAGAACTATGAAGAGAGTTGTCTTTTATTATTGTGTCTCCTCTGATGTTGATGTGTATTTGTATCAAAAGTGCAAAAATCCTGTTCTTGCTCATTATATAGTCAGTTACTTTAGCTTTTCCTAGAAGAAACTAGCAACAATTTTAAAAGCACGTGTGTGCATGCTCAGCCATATCTGACTCTTTGCGACCCCATGGCCTGTAGCCTACCAGGCTCCTCTGTCCATGGGATTTCCCAGGCAAGAATACTGGGGTGGGTTGCCGTTTCTTTCTTCAAAGGATCTTCCCAGCACTGGCAGACAGATTCTTTACTACCTAGCCACCTGGGAAACCTTTAAAAGCACAAGTTGATGTAAAATATCGTGACTGTTATACAAACTTTAACATATTTTATTTGCATTAACCAACAAATGTTTAGGATCTTTTGCAATAAGTATTATTAAAAATAATGTGATTCATATGCTTACAAAATGTTTGATAGTTTCAGTTATGTCTAAATGTACTTTAAAAAATGCTATTAAGATGAACAAAATCACCTTTCATTTCCACTCTGAGTGTGACAGGACAGGTATCACCCTCTTCCTGTTCAGACAGCCACCTCTCCTTGGACATACAGAAGTGGGAAAGTTTGTATTTGGATTCTGTTATCTTTGTCTAGAAGAAACCAAGCTAGGAATTTAATAACAGAGTGTCATTAATGGGTTAATAAAAGGCTGTTATTGACTAAAACAAAAGACATCTTTTAAGATGGAATAAAATATTAGACTATCTGAAAGTGGGCATGTGTGAAAAAAACAGTATTAATATTTAAAGAGCATCATTTTTTACATTTTAGGAATGCAAGCACTTCTATTCTTTTTCCTAACCTGCTCCGTCTGCAGCCAGTCAGCTCAATGGCAGAGCTGGGGTGGGAGTGGGTGGTGGGCATGGGGTCAATGAAGTAAGAGGGGCCTGAGGCCAGCCCTGCTGTGGCTCCAACACAGCTCAGCAGGGCCACATTCTAGCAGTGGATGGCACCCTGGCTTGGGCAGCACTGAGTACCTCCCATCCCTTCCCTGTGATGGAGGAAGCTATGGCAAATCTCTGAGCATCCATGCACTGGTGATAGCTGATGATGTGGGCTTGGTCCCTGGAGGTCATTGGTCAAGGGTTAAAAAGAAAGCAAATCATCTAGCCATCAGTTTTGAGCCCCAGCCCAGCTGCTTGGGAGACAAAAATGAAAAATACAACAAATGAAATACACTCCATGCCCACCTTTTGGCAAGAATCAGTGAAGTTGAGTATACTCCTTGGTGGAAATCTCTCAATTTAAAAATCGTCACTAGTTCTTGTCTCTGGAAACCATCACTTCTTTCATGTTTGTGCTCATCTTGGAATTTTCGAAATATCTAAGTGTAAATTCAGCTTTAAAAGCCCTATGCATCATGGGTTTGTTAGCAGTTTCCAGCATTTTCTTGATGGTCGGAATCAGAAGGAAATAACCAGTTGCAGTACCTTTTTACTGCGTTCATCACCCCCGGCCCAGTCCCCGGGGAAGGATACAGAAGACAATTCCCAGGATGGCGGTGCACCTGTGAACAGCCGCAGGGTGGGGGCCATCAGATGCTGGAGCTGCCAGAGCCCCCGGCTGCCACTGAGCTTGAGAAGGAGGGACTTGCCCAAGCCTAGAACCACGCCTGCGCTTCCCACCACACCACCCCGCTCTCTTCCGGGGAGTTCCAGGCCTCTGCGTCCATCCAGGACTCTGTCACACTGCAGCCCCCAGCCCAAGTCCCATCTCCAGGGGAATCACCCCAACCTGCTGCTCCACGTTGATTTCTTCCTCACCATCCTGCAGCCCTGTGCATTTAGGATAACTGACAGTAGTATTTGCTGCATTCACTTTCAGCAAAGAATCTTCCTGCAACCTTCCTGAACCAGCTACAATTTGGTCTCCTCCTGTCTCTTCAGTAAAAAAAAAAAAAAGGCGAGTTGACCAACACCTTCCCAACTCCACTGACTTTTCTGCCTAGGGTCTTTCTCCTCCGTGCTAACCCCCACTGTGAGCTCCAGAAACCGACTCTCATTTGCCATTTTAAAGAGCATCCGTAAAGGGACATAACGGAACTCCCCCACCCACTGGTGACTCCCAGGCTGGCTTCCCAACTTGGGGAAGGTAGAGTCCGTCTCTGGCCACTGGAATTCTGCTCATTGTGGGCTCAGCTGGCCGGGGAGGCCGTGTCTCAACTTTGCTGACTCCCTGAATTTTGAGTCTCCTCCCAAGATAACTTCTCATCGGTCCCATGGTTCTAAGTCCTCTAAGACTCCCCAGGTGGGAAGAGTTAAGTGTTCACTTATTTGTGAGATTTTTCTTTGAGGCCTGATGACAACTGATGTTGTGGGCTTGATCCTTGGAGTTCACTGATCAAGGGTTAAAATGACAGTCACCAATATTTAAACCATCAATTACTAGCTTTTTCTTTCTCTTGAAAGAGGCCACCGTATTTGGCTAAGTGCATGCAATGAAGGGGGCTTCCCAGGTGGTGCTAGTGGTAAAGAACCCGCCTGCTAATCAGAAGACAGTAAAGAGTGGCGAGTTCGATCCCTGGGTCAGGAAGATCCCCTGGAGGAGGGCATGGAAACTCACTCCAGTATTCATGCCTGAAGAACCCCAAGGACAGAGGAGCCTGGAGGGCTACAGTCCGTGGGGTTGCAAAGAGTCGGACACGACTGAGGCAACTTGGCATCCCCACAAACAGTGAAGAGCATGAGAGTTGGAGATACTAATACAAAAGTAAACCCCTTCCCTCTTACAAGTCACTCCTGAAAAATCAGGGAAGCCAGGCCTCAGTATACAGAACTCTCTTTGACCATGAACTTAACCCGATCCATGCCTTTGAGCAGCCAGAGCTCAGTAACTGGTTGACAGAGATGCCATATGATATGCAGGCCGGAGTATTCCCACTAGCAAGAGCCAGTTTGGGCCCCCAACACTGCCCCATGGAGGCAAGGAACCTGCCTGGGGGTAGCCCCGCGTGTACCACGAGCCTGAGCACTGGGCCCACGTCTGGGAAACTTGGCAAAGATTCCTGGGCCCACGCTTCGGGCTTGGCATAAAGTGGGTGGAGCTTCCCAATGACTCGGCGGAGCCATTTCCACGGGTCCTGTTCCTGGGCTGTAACAAGAGACCACCGTCCCTGCCCAGACAAGGTGGTGGTCCGCTTGTGTGCGCCCACATCAAAGGCATCTAAAGTTTTCTCAGCAAAGAAATGCAGATGAATCCCCAAAGTTCCACGACACAAGATGACTGCACGGACGTTGATCGTTAGACTGCCGTCATCCAATCCCGCACCTCTATTTTATCAACTGGGGGACCTCAGTGTGTGGGCTGAAGCGACCCGCACACCGCCTACAGGCAGAGCTCCTTGGTCCGGGAGGAGGCTCAGCACAGCAGGTGGAAGAACCGCACCCGTTCCATCTAGTGAGGCCTCCGCCCTCAGAAGTCGGTGTCCATGGAGAACCTGCCTTGCTCTCACTTCCGAGATACGTTGGTACAGGCAGACCGTGTGTGCCTGCAAGTCACAGATGCTGCCTTTTTTTTTTTTTTTTTTTACAAATGGAAGGTCTGTGGCAACCCTGTGTTGAGCAAGTCTCTCCAAGCCATTCTGTCAGCTGCATCTGCTCACTTTGTGTCACATTTCGGTACTTCTTGCAATATTTCAAACTTCTTCTTTATTCCTGTGTCTTCTATGATATCTGAGATCAGTTATCTTTGATGTTACTATTGCAAAAAGATTATGAATCACTGAAGGCTCAGAGGATGGTTAGCAATTTTTCAGAAATAAGGTATTTTAAATCCGGTATTTAAGTTCTGTACAATTTTTTAGATGTAACACTGTTGCACACGTAGCAGACTATTCTCATGGGCCTTGAATGCCTCCCTGGAAATTCAGACTTTAACCTATAATGTCAGAAAGCATGGGAGGGGTTTTGACTAGCTGCTTGGGAAGATTCCTCTGGAAGGCCGAAGGTGTAGTGGGAGGGGCTGAACTTCCCAGGTGGCACCGGCGGTAAAGCATCCGCCTGCCAAGGCAGGACATGCAGGAGACACATGGAGGAGACGCATTCCTCCTCCAATCCCCTGGAGGAGGAAATGTCATCCCTCTCCAGTGTTCTTGCCTGGAGAATTCCATGGACAGAGAAGCCTGGCGGGCTACTGTCCATTGGGTCCCAAGGGTCAGACACTGAGCAAACACGTCTTCCGGTTCTGACAATGGAGCAGATGGAAATGAAAATAAGATACAGTGCAGAGCTCAGAGAGAACGAGCTAGAACCTGATCAGTCAGGGAGACGAAAAGGAGGAAATAGCTCCTGCATCCAACCTGGCTGCCAGGGAGGCTGTTAACAGAGCCCAGCGGAGGAGCTGAGACTAGAGGACCCTGCAGCGACGGTGGAACTAGGGCGCCCTCTTCTGGACGTAAAAGCCGGCTGTGAACCTCGCCGTCAGCACACGCCAGCACCACCTAAAGGTCTTTCCAGAACTAGCTGATGCTGAGTCAACACTAACTTTCAAACACCGGCTGCTGCTGCTAAGTTGCTTCAGTCTTGTGCGACCCCATAGACGGCAGCCCACCACGCTCCCCCGACCCTGGGATTCTCCAGGCAAGAACACTGGAGTGGGTTGACATTTCCTTCTCCACTGCATGAAAGTGAAAAGTGAAAGTGAGGTCGCTCAGTCGTGTCCGACTCTTCCCGACCCCATGGACTGCAGCCCACCGGGCTCCATAACTAACAAATTGGTAACTCAGTAGTAATTCAGACAGATCTGTGCAAACAAGAGGCTGTCCAAGCCAGCTGCTGCATCTTCTAAAGCATACTGCCTCATACTCAGATATGCTTAGTGATAATCACACTGGACAGAAGGCAGAAGAGAATATAATCTGTGGGAGGAAAATCAAGGGAGGTCTTTTGGGGGATGCTAAATGTGATAAAGGGCTGAAATGGTGATCTTTAGCTGCGAAGGTGACACTGGAATACTTCAGGCTACTGAGTGTTGCAATGTGGAGGATCTGAACAACTTAAGAATACTGTGCATGCAACCTGGCAGAGAGCAGCAGAAGGAAACTGAGCTGCCTGGGTGTGAAGCGACCCCGTGCCAGGCCTCTGGGGCGTCCTCACGAGGTACGCCCAGCGCCCTGCTAGGCTTTCACCCTGCACCAACTCCCTGATTTCCACATCCATCTGCCATGCACACATGTCCTGCACAAAGAGAAAGGGCTGCTCGAGCCTGAGAGGCGTGAGAAGAGAACTGTCAGCAGCCTCCAGCACACGCTGCACGACCCCAGCGCCCTCCAGTCTCACCTCTCACTCGGCGCCTGGGTGCCCCCAGCTCTGGCCTTGCTGCCTCCCGGCTTTTTCTCACGCAGCTCAGGACGCAGGGGCTCCGCACCTGCTGTTCCCGCTACTGGGAATGCTTTTCCCTGAAGTACAAGCAATGTCCCCCTCACTTTCTCCAACAGATATCACATCCTCAAAGTTGTCTCCCTGATCACTCAATTGTACACATACACACATCACACACACACACCACACACGCACTCACACCACACTCACACACCACACACACACCACACACCTACGTATCACACTCACACACCACACACACCACACAAACACAGCACACACATACATACCACACACACTCATACCACACCACACACACATACCACACACACACACCACACCACACACACACACTACACACACCACACACACACATACCACACACACACACCACACACACACACCCTACACACACACACTCACATACCACACACATACCACACACACACTAGATACATACCACACATACACTCACACCACACTCACACACCACACACACCACACACCTACGTACCACACACACACACCACACACACTCGCTCACCACACATACCACACAAACACAGCACACACATACATACCACACATGCACTCACACACCTACTCACTCACCACACATACATACCACACACTCATACCACACCACACACACACCACACACATACCCTACACACACACATACCACACACACACTAGATACATACCACATATGCACTCACACCACACACACACACATACCATATACGCTCCACACACACACATCACACACTCCTTACACTTATTACACACACACTCTTACAACACACCCCCCACAGACACCCCCCACAGACACCCCACAAACACACATGTTCCCCCTCCGAGCTTCGTGTTGGCCCACAGCCCTCACCATCTGTACACACTACATTTTCTCTGTATACATTATCTCCTCTCCACTCCCCAGGATGCAGGGCTCTAAGAGGACCTGGATTCTGTCTTGTGGTTGTATTTTCTGTCCACAGGCTTAACCAATCGGCTTGACCCATCCTGAGCCTCAGGTTTCTCATCTGTACAATTTCCTTGCCAGTAAACTGAGGTTCATGCTACCAGTTCCAGGCAAACCGAGTAAGACACAACCTGTGTTTTGAGTTTCAAAGCATCAGGAAAAGCAAGGGAGGAGGGCCCCTGGCACAGGGGGAAGCCTAACATCCTCTCCGAACAGGTGGCCCAGACATCGTTTAAAAGGACAAACAGGACAAGAACAACTGTGAGTAAGGAAGCTGAGACATTTGTCCCATTCTACTTGTAAAAAGAAAAACATTTAAGAGTTCAGTACTGGTTAGAAGGATACAAATGAAACTGAAAGAAATAGAGGAAGCAAGCATTTGCAACATCAACAGATCAAATTCTGAATTTCCGATTTATACAAAGGCATTTTTCCCAGGAACATATCCAACTAGGAACAGCCCAGTGGTGTCAGGCCCAGGTCAGGGCTGGGCTTAGGAAAGCCGGGTAGCACACCCACTGCTTTTCAGTGTCCCCACCTCGCTCTGTGCCCGCTCTGGTCCCTCCGTGTCCCAAGCCGGCCTTGGTGGTCCATTCCATGGCTGTGCCTTCTCCAGCTAGGCACTCGCGTTCCCTTGGGCCCAGATTTCTAACCCATGTTAACTCAACAGCTGAAGGAAATTCCCAAAGCTCCCGGGGAACTCAGGCCTCCTCCTGTGCGGCCCCATCCACTGCGGCTCGCCTCCACCATCAGAGTCGCCTAAACCTCCCCCGGGCCCCCTTCATTTACAGAAGTGGTTGGCAGTCCAGCCGCGGTGAGAAGCACAACATCCCAGTAAACACCATCCACTCCGAACCCACCAGTTCAGACCTCATGCTTCTAATTCACCTTGGATGTGCAGTCACAGTTGGGCAGCTGGCCCCTGGAGTCCCAGAGCCTCTCCTGGCCACAAGCCCTCATAAGCCAGGGCCTCTCTCTCTCATCGCCTCACTCACCACCGTCCACACAAACACCTAGGGGATGCTCCCCGAATACACCTGACCACTTTATGCTGGGGAGGTTTTGCATGCCCCTCTATGGGTTGAGGACCTCATGACTCAAAAGTGTGGTCCCCAGACCAGCGCCAGTGTGTCACCTGGGAACTGAGAACTGCAGGATAAAGAATCTGCATTGCGGCAATATCCCCTGCTGATCAGTGGCGGTGGTAGTTCAGTCACTAAGTTGTGGCCTACTCTTGCAACCCNGGTAACCCCCTTCCCCATCCTGCAATATGGCCTGGAGCCTTGGGTGGCCAGGGAGGTCTGGCTGAAAACTCCGCTGGTGGAGATGGTGGGAGGACTCCCGAGGATTTGAAGGTGGTGTGGGGGAGTCATGGCCCTTGCATCCCCACGCCCCTTCATTCATTCATTCATTCACCCACTGGAGAATGGAATCGGGATAATCCTAATATTTGATTCATGACACATCATTCAGTCCTTTAGTCATTCAACAAGCATGTTTTGAAAGCCTGCTATGGATCTAGGAGGTGGGGCAGACAGATCTAGTCTTTCCCTAAGAAAATTCACAGGCCTCAATAATGGTCACACAAATAAGTACAAAAATACAAGTACATAATTAAAGACATGATGAGAATCGTGTTTGCCAAGAATGGGAGTCTGGGAGAGCCTTTTAAGATAGTTTTCCTGAATAAGTAACATTCAAGGGAGACCCAAGGATGGATTAAGGGTTAACAAGGGGAAGGGGATCCCGGGAGAGGTGACCACAGGAGTGAAGGTTCTGAGGTAGGAAGCTGTGGAGCTGAGAGGGAGGTGTCCTCTTAGATAAATAGAAAGTGTCTACTCATTCACCAGCAGTACTATACTCGGTGACAAGCCTTTGCTGGGAGATGGAGATTTAATGGTGAGCAGTCCAGGCATGATCTCTGCTCTCAGGAGAGAAGGCAAGACTAAACAAGTAACAGATATATAAATCAGATAAGTTCAGGGACTTCCCTGGAGGTCCAGTGGTTACGACTTTGCACTTCTACTTCAAAGGGCATGAGTTCGATCCCCAGTCCGGTAACTCTCACATGCCATGAGGCATGGTCAGAAAAAAAAAAAAATCAGATAAGTTCAGATTGGAGTGAATGCTATGAAAGAAATAAAAGATGAAGATATAATAATAGAGAATGGCTAGGGGGCAGCACCTTGAGATAGAGCAGTCAGGATGGGTCTTTCTGATGAGGAAGCATTTAGGTGGAGACCCTGAGCATGAGGGGGGCTTCCCTGGTGGTTCAGTGGTAAAGAATTCACCTGCCAATTAGGAGATGTGGGTTCAATCCCTGGGTCAGGGAGATCTCCTGGAGAAGGAAATGGCAGCCCACTCCAGTATTCTTCCCTGGAGAATTCCATGGACAGAGGAGCCTGGTGGGCTCCAGTCCATGGGGTCGCAAAGAGCTGGGACAAGACTTGGTGACTAAACAACAACTGAGCAAGAGGAGGAATCAACCATAGGAGAGCTGGAAAAAGAGAGTTCCAGGCTGTAACCAGCAAGTTGCAAAAGCCCTGAGGCAGGACTGAGCTTGGAACAAAAAGAAAATCATGGTGCTGCAGTTAGGGAGTGATCAGAGTTGAAGTGAGAGGTTGGCAAGGGCTAGATCTGGGAAGGGCCTTCAAGGCTACTGTGAGGACTTCGTGTATATTTTAAATGTGATGGTGGGGAGAGCAGTTGGGGGCGGGGGCATGGGTATTTAAAAGCAGGGGAATGGCAGTTCTGATTTATATTTTTAAAAGCTCCCTCTGGTTACTGCATAGAGAGAGTGGAGCTCAGCCAGAACTGGGTATAGGAGGAGGCTTTTAGATGTTGGCTGGGAATCCTCAGTAGCTGTATGTTCAACTTCCAAGTTCAGAGTGTAGGCACCAGCAGGATAGGGCAAGAGGGATGGCCTCTGTGGACATGTGTCACTCCCTAGAGGGGGATCAGAGAGGCTATAGGTTGCCCTCAGTCTGATAGAAAAATAACATTATCTGGGTGTCCAGGGCAGGGTATCCATCCCAGAAAACCAGAAAATTTCCTTTGGAAATGTGGCTGGGGCCTGTGGCCTGCTGGGATGTCAAAGAGCCTAGGGTGTCTGCTCCCTACCCCCAGGAATCCTGCTGCTTGTAAAACAAGGAGGGTTTGGTCACAGAAGGTGAAGGAATCTGAAAATGTGGTTGAGGCCAGAGAGAAGGCTAAGGTGGACTCCAAGAGAAACTCATGTATGTGTTTATTAAATGTGTACATTAATTCAGTGGAGACTGAGCATCTCCTGGATGCCAGGGCCTTGGGGATAAGGGAAAACAGAAATGTCCTAGTGAGGGGTACAAGTGAGAAAGAGAGATAGAGGGAAAAGAGGGAAGAAGAGAAAGAGAGGAAAAGAGGAGGGAAGAAGGAGTAAACAAGTAATGGGTTTGGTTTTTTTTTTGGCCACATCATGAGGCATGCAGGATCTTAGTTCCTTGATCAGAGATTGAACCCAGGTCTCTNCGAACCCACCAGTTCAGACCTCATGCTTCTAATTCACCTTGGATGTGCAGTCACAGTTGGGCAGCTGGCCCCTGGAGTCCCAGAGCCTCTCCTGGCCACAAGCCCTCATAAGCCAGGGCCTCTCTCTCTCATCGCCTCACTCACCACCGTCCACACAAACACCTAGGGGATGCTCCCCGAATACACCTGACCACTTTATGCTGGGGAGGTTTTGCATGCCCCTCTATGGGTTGAGGACCTCATGACTCAAAAGTGTGGTCCCCAGACCAGCGCCAGTGTGTCACCTGGGAACTGAGAACTGCAGGATAAAGAATCTGCATTGCGGCAATATCCCCTGCTGATCAGTGGCGGTGGTAGTTCAGTCACTAAGTTGTGGCCTACTCTTGCAACCCCATGGACTGTAGCCTGCCAGGCTCCTCTGTCCATGGGATTTTCCAGGCAAGAATACTGGTGTGGGTTGCCATTTCCTGCTGATCTGTAGCAACATTCAAGTTTGAGAGACAATCTAAATTCTTTCCCAGCTCGCATTTCTGCAGAATTCATATCGCACTTCTATCTCTCACCTGAGTAACTCTTCTAGGAAGCTCCTCTCACCTCATCCTCTTCCTTCCTCACCCGCTTCTCCAAAGAACTAGCCCCCCTGCTTCACGATTCCACATCTGTAACACCCAAGCACTGAAGCCAACATACTTCCCTGTACCTTTGTTAAATGATGCTAGGGCCATACAAATTAACCAAGCTATTCGCTTCAGGAAACACGTGTTCCTCGAAGAAAACCCTGACCCAACCAGACCGCTGACTCACCAAGACACAGCTGGTGCGTGGAGAGGGGCCCCAGGCCCCCACCTCACCATGCCCACCAGTCCAGAGAAAGCTGGGAAGGCGGAACTCCCCACACCCGACCCCAGAGTGCAAGATGCACTCGAAATTCACCCAGCCGAGCCCCGGAAACTATACCAATACCCTGCCCTAGCTTCCTTTTCTGAGACACTACAAAGACAATCTAGGTGATGGTCTCCCTCGTGGCGACAGAACTAATAAACCTAGCTTTGTAAACAAACAAACAAAAAACTCAAAAATGCTTTTTTAATGAAAAATAGCAAATAAGAAGTGAAATAAGAGGAAATCATCTAAGTTTATATAGTCAATCTTAACATCACTATTATCACTATGACTGGAGAGAGTCTGAAGTAATTTTCTAAATACTTTCAGTAGATGCTGGTTAATGCCCATCGATTCTACTCTAGGTCCTTGAAGTAACATCCACTTCCTAATCTGGGCTTTTCTCCCTCATAGTTAATTATACATTATCCAGCTTCCACTTCCAGGAGACAAGAGAAGACAAGTCACCAACATTTTTTTTTTATGAGAACAATGCACATTGTCTCTGAACGATGACTCTTATTAAACAATGCACCTTAATGTTTAAGACTAGTTAGTGAATGTAACTAACTTCATTGGAGGAGGCAATGGCACCCCACTCCAGTACTCTTGCCTAGAAAATTCCATGGACGGAGGAGCCTGGTAGGCTGCAGTCCATGGGGTCACGAAGTCGGACACGACTGAGCGACTTCACTTTCACTTTTCACTTTCATGCACAGGAGAAGGAAATGGCACCCCACTCCAGTGATCTTGCCTGGAGAATCCCAGGGACAGGGGAGCCTGGTGGGCTGCCATCTATGGGGTCGCACAGAGTCGGACATGACTGAGGTGACTTAGCAGTGAATGTAGCAACTCTGTTAAAAAGAGCAAAGAAAGATTTAGGAGGCTTCCATTCGGCCCATGAGTGATCACAGCAACTATGAGCCCATAACTAATGAGCACACTCTTTCTTGAATCAACAGGTTTGTCTGGTGGCCTTTTAGAGGGTCGACAGGCAACACACCAAGCACAGAATACAGCAGTTATTGATCAGTATGGTCGCTCTCACTCCACTCCCGTGGCAATGGCCCTTTATCCGCTCAGTTTCTGCAGCTCAGGAATTCAGAGGTTTTGCTGGCGGGTCTGACCCCGGGTCTCTCAGGAGGCTTCAATCAAGGTATCACCTGGGACTGTCATCTGGAAATGTGATGAGGCTGGAGGACGTGCTTCTGAGATCTGTCTCTGACATGGCTGGTGGCTAGAGGCCTCAGTTTCTCACCACGTGGACCTGTGCGTGCTTAGATGTCCTCATGACATGACAGCTAGCTTTGCCCAGAGTCGGTGATCCAAGAGCAAGCAAGCAAGAGGGAAGCCACGAAGTCTTCTATGACCTAGTCTCAGAGCTGACAAAGCATCATTTTTGCCAGGTCCCCTGGTCACGTAGAACCATCCTGAAATAATACGGAAGCAGCTACATGAGAGCATGAATGCAGGAGGCAGGGCTCCATGGGGGCCATCCTGGAGACAGGCCAGCATACAGCCTAATGAATTAACTCAGAATCTGAGCCCAGGAGTACAGTCTGAGGCCCCGTGACAGCATCTTGTGATGTTTCCGCCACTCTTCATAAGATATTCGTCTGTTGTTTAGCCTCTCAGTTGTATCCAACTCTTTGTGACCCTGTGGACTGTAGTCCACCAGGGTCCCCTGTCCATGGCATTTCCCAAGCAAGAATACTGCAGTGGGTTGCTATTTTCTTTTCTTTTCCAGGCAATCTTCGTGATCGAACCCATGTTTCCTGCCTTGGCAGGCAGATTCTTTACCAATGAGCCACCAGGGAAGTAGCAGCAAAATTTCTGGGCACCTGGGGCTCTTATATAATAACTGTTTCTACCAAATGAATGATGATTGAATGATGATGACTGACCAACAGGATTTGTGTGAAAAGAGCCCACAGACATTCAGGCATCGCTGACAGATGTTTATCTGCAAAGGGCACTTTGAAGTCACGTGGAGCTGGCAACTGTGGTCTTGAAAGGAAAAAAAAAACATTGGCTTGCTTTCTTCCTTGGTTTGTTTACTCAGCTCCAAAAAGAGTACAGTAAGAGTTTCTTTGATGACATTTTATGGAGATTCAAAATTGGATGTGTAAGGCAAGCAGCAATTATTAATCAATTGATAAAAATAACTATTGTAAGGATTACTTTATAATTCATGATAGTGTAGGGTAACCATCTGAGTTGATAGACGTCTTTCAGTTTTTGGAAAGAAATTTATAGATTCATAAAAAATAAATCTCTCCCATTTTATAACCACATATAAATCTCTCCCTCATATAACTACATTTCAGGGGAAAAAAAATCCATTACCCTGCAACTCTACAACAATCTCATCACCATCTTTCTTTCCAGCCTCTTTTTCTATGCAGTTTTCCCATAACTGGAGTCAAAATTTGCTTTTTGTTTCTTTCACTCTATTTATTAACACTGAAACTTCATACAGAGTTTTATATAGAAGCAGTTCAAAATGTGTCATACTTAGGGTAGTCAGCTGAGGGTGGAAGTGGGAGGTGAGAGTTGGCAGTCGGGGGTAGAGGGGAGGCATCCCAGATCAGTCAATGCTCAAGAAGGCTGTATCAGGATCAGCTGAGGTTCTGAAGAGAAGTCCTGGAAGTTATAAAAGGCTGCTGAGGCAAAACAGCAGGAGGTGCTGAGAGATTCTGGAAGTTGTGGTCTAAGGGGGAAGTTAATTACCTAACCAATCTCTGATCCAATTCCTCTTCTATAAATCATAGATGTTACATGCACCTACCTTTATAGGGTTGCTGGTAGAATTAAAACATAAAATTAAAATATGTCAAGTGCCCAGCATATGGGAAAGATGTTATTACTAAAATGGTAAGATTCCATGAATCAAGAACTAGGATTTACTCCAAAATGTTTAGTAGCCATTCTTAAGAGACCTCTTAAGCATACAGTTTATGCCCTAAAGTAAACTAATTGATGACTAATTTCTATTGTATAATATAGGACAGTCCATCTGGACATGAGGTCAGTGTGGGACTGATCATTAATCAAAATCATTGATAACAAATATCAATGTCAATAGGGCTTCCCAGGTGGCACAGAGGTAAGGAACCCCCTGCCAGTGCAGGAGGCACAGGAGACGTGGGTTTGATCCCTGGGTGGGGAAGATCCCCTAGAACAGAAAGTGACAACCCACTCCACTATTCTCGCTTGAAGAATCCCAGGGACAGAGGAGCCTGGCAGGCGACAGTCCACGGGGTCACAAAGAGTCAGACACAAGTGAGCATGTACACGCACGGCAGCAACGTGGACCAGGAGACCAACCTAAGCATCCCAGCAACAGGATGCTGGAGGAGCATGAAGCCTGCAGGTGCAAGCCCACCCGGGAGACAGCAGCTGCTGGGCTCACTGCTCCGCAGGAGTGTCCACCAGGTTGCCAGGTGACCGCGAGGGAACATTTTCATCTTTCATCAGAATGGATGTGCTATCCACAAAGCAAAGTGATGCAACGAGGACGTTTTTGGAAACCTACACGCACATGAACTAACCAGTGGTTAGCTACCAGGGTTCCTGGCACAGGAAGAACAGTTACACTTCCCCGCTTATCCCCATCTGTTGAGGGTTAGTTGATTTACATATTAAAATACAGTTAATGTAGGACTTCCCGGGTGGTGCAGTGGATAAGAATCCACCTGCCAATGCGGAGCACATGGGTTAAATCCCAGGTCCGGGAAGATCCCACATGCCTCAGAGCAACTAAGCCCAGAAACCACAACTACTGAGGCCACAGCTGCAACTACTGAAGCCGGAGCACCCTAGACCCTACGCCCCACAAGAGAAGCCACCACAGTGAGAAGACCACGCACCACAACAAATATACAGTTAATTTAAAAAATTTTTTAAACTACACACTGACTTCCCAACACTTCCATCACAAATACAAGGGGAAAAAGTGGAAGCAGTGACAGATTTCCTCTTCTTGGGCACTAAAATCACTGTGGATACTGTCTGCAGCCATGAAATCAGAAGACTATTGCTCCTTGGAAGAAAAGCTATGACAGTGTGTTAAATACCAAAGACATCACTTTGCTGACAAAAGTCCATATAGTCAAAGCTATGGTTCTTCCAGTAGTCATGTACAGATGTGAGAGCTAGACCATAAAGAAGGCTGAGTGCCGAAGAACTGATGCTTTGGAACTGTGGTATTGGAGAAGATTCTTGACAGCGCCTTGGAAAGCAAGAAGATCAAACCAGTCAACTCTAAAGGAAATCAACCCTGAATACTCACTGGAAGGACCAATGCTGAAGCTCCAATACTTTGGCCACCTGACGCGAATAGCTGACTCACTAGAAAAGACCTTGATGCTGGGAAAGATAGAAGGCAGAAGGAGAAGAGGGTGACAGAGGATGAGATGGTTGGATGGCATCACTGATGCCATGGACATGAACTTTGGCAAACTCCGGGAGTTGGTGAGGGACAGGGAAGCCTGGGCATGCTGCAGTCCACAAGGTTGCAAAGAGTCAGACGCGACTTAGTGACTGAACAACACACGCTGACTGCAAAACATTTCAAGCAGTCTTACACCAGAGCCAAGAAACCCATTAACTTTATTCAGCCCAGCAGTTCTCATGCTGTTTGATGTGAAAGCTTTGTTTGCCTCATAAAACGTATTAACACCCTAGAAAGCACACTTTGGGGAAGGCTGCTCAGCTTTCAAAAAAGAAGACCCAAGCCAACCAATTAACAGAAACACATAGGAGGCTGCTATGGTGCCATGCCCGGGGCACCCAGAGCTGTCTCTGCGATGGTGCTGACGGACCTCTGCCACCTGCCATCACCGCGCCAGCAGCCAGGACACAGCAGCTGCCCCTGGGGGCCTGACCCTCCGTCTCCCCTCCCTGCTCAGCTCCCAGGGAAGAGGTCTGAGTACCATGTAAGCACTTAAAAAGGCGACCTTCCCCCTGAATCCTTGGAAAACTTTTTTTTTTTTTTTTTACTATTTCTCCAACAATCACTTTGTGACAGAAGCTTTATGTGTATGTGAAAGATAAATATCTCCTCTTCCGATGAGGCCTGAATACACTTGGTGTTGCAGGAACCCTGTGAACGGTGTGATGATGAATTATAATGACAAGAGCATATTTTCTTACTTGTTTCTCTTTATCTTCTTTACCTGTTTGTTAGCACAGAGAACAGCCAGCAGGAGCCTTAGATTCCTTGACTGTGGTATGAGCATAATAATGTTCATCTTGCAGAATCTGTCAGTGAGATCTTTCTAAATATTAAAAAGACAAATGTGTGTGAAGTTCCTAAAACAGTATCAGAGATGCAGCAGAACCCAATCAATGACANCACCCTCCCCCGCCTCTGCGCAGCTCCAGGTGTCCAAGTCCTGGGAACTTTGGACGCTCCAGACGCAGGCACCTCCTTCTCCTTCCTGGATCCGAGACGTGAGACAAGGTCTCCCATCTTGAGTCTTGGCTTCCTAATTCTTAGACTCACAACTTGGTGAGGCTCCCTAAGGGCCCTTCGGGATGCTCTAAGGTCTGGGGCTCTGATTCCATGAATGATGCTTTTCCACTCTGCAAGCATCAATGAGACCTTATCTGTAAAGCGCCGTGAGTTCCCTTGCGATAAAAATGCTGACTTAATTTGTCACCCATTGCTTGTAAAGTCAACTAAAATGGCATTTTAAAATCAACATTTACTTAGATGTAACCCAACCATAACGACCTTCCTGTGCAGCTTGCCAAATACTTTAAATGTCAGGCTAGGATCTGAATCATTACTTCATTTTTACAGATAAGGAAATGAAACATCGTTTATTATAATAGTAGTCACCATGATATTATTATTACTGAAAGTGATCCACTTTGAGTGAAAAACATAAATTGCTAAATACATGTATATCTGAGAAAGTCTTCTGGAGCCACTTTCAAAGAATGGTCCCCATCTGACCTTCAGTTCAGTCGCTCAGTCGTGTCCGACTCTTTGCGACCCCATGAATCGCAGCACGCCAGGCCTCCCTGTCCATCACCAACTCCCGGAGGTCACTCAGACTCATGTCCATCGAGTCCATGATGCCATCCATCCATCTCATCCTCTGTCATCCCCTTCTCCTCCTGCCCCCAATCCCTCCCAGCATCAGTCTTTTCCAATGAGTCAAAGGAAAGAGCAAAGCGATGTTATCTTTTAAATTAGGAAAATAAAGTTTTCTATTTTCTTCCCTCTTCTGTAAGCACTGACATTTGAGAGGTTTCTCACCAGCTCTTGAGCCTAAGCACGGCTGCGGCAATCTGGGGGCACCTAAAATGATGAGCTGGGAAGTGGTAGAAATGGGGTCTGCAGATTTTAGGGAACTATTAATACCTTCCTGCTCCTTTATTGGTTGTGTGGCATGGTTTCTGAGACCCCTGTAAATGGTGAGCAGGGTAGAAAGGAATGAGATTTGTCCACATCCTCTTGCTCCCTTTGTGACGTTTGGGTGATGAATGTCCAAGAAACCTCAAGGGCAGAGGTCAGGCTGTGTAACTGGTCTGGGTGGGTGTGGTGGAGGTGATAAAGGAATCTCATCTCCAGACCCCCCTGGGTGCAGCTCAACCTGCTCTGCAGGCCTAGGAGACATGACCATGATCCTTGCTGCCGCATATATGGGCCCAGGGAAGCTGCCTCCAGTAAAACAGCTGGGAAGAAATAGGGCCAGCTTTCAAACCCCACATCTCAAGTCCAGCTTCAGAACTGTCTCCTTGGACTCCAGGAGTCTTTGGACTCCATCAGAGTGATGGTCCTGGGATGGTAGAGACTTCCTTGGGGGGAGGAGATGTGGATCTCTTTAACCTACCATGAGCTGGCTCCAAAGCAGGGGGATTTGTGGAAAAGAAATAACACAGGAGTTAGCAGCCTATGGACCATACTCCAGCCTGTCACCAGCTTTTGTACATCTAGCCAGTTAAAACTGGTTTTTACACTTTTTTTTAATGGTTTTGGGGGAAATAATCAATAGAAGAATATTTTGTGGCCTATGAAAATGATATGAAATCCTAGTTTCCCTGCCCATAAGTGAGATTTTATTGAAATGCAGCACGTTCATTGCTTGCGTATTGTCTGTGGCTGCTTTCGCATTGCAAATGCAGAGTTGAATGGAATGGATTCTCGGTATTTGTGGCCCTTATGTTCTGTAAAGTCACCAGGAATACTCAGTCAGCAATACTGAGCCACTGCCCCTAAGGGAAATACAGGGTGAAGTTCCTGCAAGCCTCTGGCCACATTTTTGTTAACAGATCAATACATAACCAACCTTATGTTTTGTACTTCTGTTTACAGAAATATTATTTTCATATATATTGCTCACTCACAAGACTGAACTCAAGACCAACTGCAGTGTAACTCATGCTTGGACACAATTTATGTGACGCATGAAGTTTCCTCTTTTAAAGCACATTGCCATCTGTGTGTGGGACAGGAAGACAGCACTGCAGAGCGCTGCACTTGGAGCCGTTTTAAACAGCAGAGTCACTCACACAGTGAAACAAACTCCAGAAAGAATGCTTGTGCACAGTGTGTGAGCTGAAATACAAGGCAGGAGCTCTTGTGTGCCCTCACTGCTGAGAGCACGGGTGTCAGATGATTTGTATGTTTTGCTGCTCTTCACACACCCACGGTGGTGGTTTAGTCACTAAGTCATGTCCGACTCTTGTGATGCCATGGACTGCAGCCCACCAGGCTCCTCTGTCCATGGGATTCTCCAGGCAAGAACACTGGGGTGGGTTGCCATTTCCTTCTCTAGGGTCACACACCCATAAGTGACTGCAAATGCACGCAAATATTGATCTGGGGGGCTTCCCTGATAGCTCAGTTGGTAAAGAATCCGCCTGCAATGCAGGAGACCCCGGTTCTATCCCTGGGTTGGAAAGATCCCCTGGAGAAGGGAAAGGCTACCCACTAGTATTCGTCTGGAGAGAATTTTCAAACTGTGAGTCAAAGCTTCAGTGTCTTCCCTTCACGATCTGCTTTTCAATCAACAAACATTTATCTATACTTTTACATTTGCACGAGTCTGTGCTGAGAGTGGTAAGCTGTTCAGAGTCAAATAGGAACACCCCCTGCCCCATCCCTGCCCGTTGGTCAGTGGGCTTCCCAGGTGGCGCTAGTGGTAAAGAACCTGCCTGATACTGCAGGCAGACACGAGAGACAAGGGTGAGCACCCTGGGTCAGGAAGATCCTCTGGAGGAAGACACGGCAACCCACTCCAGTATTCTTGCTGGGAGAATCCCATGGAGAGAGAAGCCTGGCGGGCTACAGTTCATAGGGTCCCACAGAGTCGGACACGACTGAAGCAACTTAATACACATGCATGTTCCTTGTCAGTATCCTGAGAAGTGAAGTGTGAACGACTGCTGGGAGGAGAGGAGCCTTGACACACGGGGCCTGGCCACTTTATAACTCGCATCATCGGTCTCCGAAACTGATTAAGCAGTTGTCTTGTTAGGACTTTCTGCAATCCAGCAAGGGTGGAGGCAGTTTACACCCTGAGCCCCTGATACAGTGGCAGGAAGGCAACAGAGGGAAGGTGCAGAGGTCTGAGGAGTGAGGCAGTGCCATCAGGCCAGCAGGATGGGCCGTGCACTGGCTCTGCAGAGTTTCAGGTTGAACTCTGAAGATTCCCATCTCAAAAGACAAGGGCAGGGAACAGAAAGTCAGTTCTGGGAGCAGACTCGGTGGAGGAAAGTCTTTCTGCAGCCCTTAGGAGTTCCAGGTATTAGTCTTTCAGTCCTGTCTGACTCTTTGTGACCCCATGGACTGTAGCCCACCAGGCTCCTCTGTCCATGGGATTCTCCAGGCAAGAATACTGGAGTGGGTTGCTGTTTCCTTCTCAAGGGGATCTTCCCCACCCAGGGATCAAACCAGGGTCTCCTGCATTCCAGGTGGATTCTTTACTGTCTGAGCCACTATGGAAGCCTTTTCTAATGCGGGGTCTCTTCTAGTGGACCCAGCAGATAGAGGGGCCTCCGCTCCACAACCCAAGCAGATCCAAACCAAATGCCTAACTGTGTCCTGTTCTCCTCTCGGGGCTTCCCCGATGAAAACACAGCTCTGTGGGGGAACCTAAGGATTAAGTGTCTTAAGTATTTACTTTTCTGATGTCTGGCTGTATCCCAAGAAAGAACTCAAAGTACCGAAAAGAGTGATGGACTGAATAATTTTGAAATAAGCCTTCACAGAGAACTCTTTCTCACTATCCTTTGGATAAGACTTAAAGGCATCTGTTCATGGGCTTAGAGAGACCCTATTTTGTGTCATTAATTGAGGGACAGTCCATGGACATCATTGACTCAATGGATATGAGTCAGAGCAAACTCCAGGAGGTAGTGAAGGACAGGGAAGCCTGGTGCGTGGCAGTCTATGGAGTCACAAAGCATCGGACGTGAGTTAGTGAGTGAACAGCAACAATGGCAAACCATAGGCTTTAGAAAGAGCCAAGTGCTGTGGAAGGTGAAACCACCAGGAGGCCAAGCCAGGAATTTTTTTCAGGAAATGGTTTGGGGTCCGCCCTAGCCCATGAACAAGTCCCAGCTTTATTTTACAGAGAGGGCTCAAGGTGATCTTATCCTGGAAGATTTTCAAAGTCCACTACCCCCTGCAAAAATTCCAGCAATGCTTACACTGTATGTACAGACAGGAAACTTGTGTTTCTCTCCCAAAGCCCCTCGAGTCTATCTAGTCTGCCTGAAGTCCCTGCATGCCTACCCTGACCCTTCGTCTAGGTGACAGGTTTCTTCTTCCTGTCTCCTGACACCGAGACAGATACTCAGTTTAAGAAGTAGCATCCTAAAAATCTGATCCCACTGAATTTCCCCACTAATCATGTCCTGTTTCTCCCAACCACCAGGACTTAGAGGTATCAAAGGGATAGTCATGGATGGAAGATTAAGTAACAGGATGTAGGTTACAGGATTACAGGATGGATAACAACACTGGGACCTTCCCCATCCCCCACCCCACAAACACATACCTCAGGCCAGCAGCTCAGCCTGCATATAAGCTGACGTGATTCTTAGGCACTGCAGTTTGGGCCTGGAAATCCTGGCTGGGGGACAGAGTTCATCCTAGCCACCGGAAGCACTAACCATCTACTTTAGCATCTGATCTTATGGAGACGTATCATCCAGTGAGTCACAGAACTGGGTCTCTCTACCTTGAAATCTGTTCCTCTCTTCCGCCTCCCCGACCCCTATGTGTCATGAGCCTCTGAAGGTTTCCAAGCAGCTTCTTATACCTGAGAAAAGCAGGGGCTAAAGATAATGCTAAAAAGAAAAAGAAAAGTCAGATGAGTAGATGATCAGCCCTTTCGTGGAGAGGATTAATCTGAAGGATTTGTCAAGTCCAGAGGTCTCTTCCCAGCTTGGTGGAATGCCGGACTCCCCTTATGGATCAGGTTGGGAAATCCCAGTCTGACACCTCATCTTTGAACTAGGATGCAGCCTCCTCCCGTGGTCCCTGCAGTTTATACTGATGCACTTCAAGGGGACCGGGATGTGGAAGTAGCAACAGGAGTCTGAACTGAAAGCCTCAGCCCTTCAGCTTCATGTACATTAAAAACATTTTTTTCCTCCCTGTTGTTGCAACCACATTCATCCTCTTCATGCCTCTTCCAGAGGGGAGGCTTTAGGCAAAGATAAGGGGATGTGAGGAGAGGCCCTTTATCTGGAAAGAGAAATGTAGAATAGAAAAGAGAGGGTGGCAGTTAAATTACATACAATATGCTTCTTATCCATTAGGGACACATGTCTGGCAGTTCAAAGATTTCAAAGGTAGCATTTCCCCAAATGCTTTTGTAAGCCTAGATTTCTGTTTGTGAGCAGTTTGTGCTGAGTGAAATAAATACCTGAAGACTCTATTGCCTTTTTTTTTTTTTTTAAGAGAGTCGTTTGTATAATCGAGGGGGTAAATGACTAGAAAAGTCGGCTAAGTTACAGCATACGTACCAGGAAGTACATATAACAGAGCCCACCCCCACAAAAAAAACAAAAAACAAAAAAAACTGGTGAACGTAATTTTCAGTGCAGAAAAGGAATGCAATTACACACAGCTCTGGTAATGCTGGAGACAACTGAGGTCTTCATTACAATCGGAGAGAAACACACATAGGACGGATTTGGAGTTGAACCTTACTCTTGCCATTTTCCAGAAAGAAAGTTTTGCCCTAATTAAAATTTTCTCCAGGCTCCACTAGTCCTAACTCTGAGGATAAAAGCTTATTTAGATCCATTCTCTCACAGAGTCCCAACTGATAACGAAAAGACGATAACCACCGTCCAATTCTCGGCTGCGGGCATGACCTGGAGGAAGAGATTCCTGTATCCAGCAGACCCAGACGGGTGGCCTCCTCTCCACCATTTTCCTGAGACCAGAGCCCTTTTTTTT
>SJYV01006970.1:47013-148881 GCA_006410875.1 Neotragus pygmaeus
ACTGGAGTGGGGTGCCATTGCCTTCTCCTAAATGGAGGGCTAATGCTGCTGAATTCTAGAGACTTCATGAAGAAAAGAAACTGTCAGGTCTTCACCACTTTGCTTATGGAGTCTGGTTACCCAAGCTTGGACAGTATTCATCTTAATTAATATTAATTTGATGAATATGGACAGTGTATTTTAGGCACAAGTTTAAACCAGTAAAGAATAAGAAACAGATATTTAGAAGTAATGATACCTAGTAATTACTGTGCATTGGGCAAGGTTCTATTAATAATTTTTTGTATAATAATTTCTTTGCTATTGTTATGTCTATTTTGCAGATATGAAAACTGAGGTTAAGTAACAAGTTCTCTGAGATTATATGCTTAGTGTCAATGATGGTTTGTGAAAATCTGTCCAGAGTCTGTGCTCCCACCTGTTGCACAAAATGATGTCTGTTGTTTTTGTTGTTATTTAGTCGATAAGTCATGCCCGACTCTCTGTGACCCCCGTGGACTGTAGCCCACCATGAGCCTCTGTCTGTGGGACTTTCCAGGCAAGAATTACTGGAGTGGGTTGCTATTGCCTTCTCCAGGGTACCTTCCTGACCCCAGGGATTTAACCCGAATCTCTTGCATCTTCTGCATTGGCAGGAAGATTCTTTACCACTGAGCCACCTGCGAAGCCCCAAATGGTCTCTAGTATAATATTAAAAATAACAATAGCTAACTGACTCAGTGCACACCACATGCTGGGCTGTGTTCTAAACGCTTTATGTGATTTATCTGATGGGGACCCAGACAGTTTAACCTAGCCATGCTTTGATTTTCTCATCTGTAAAATGACGTAACAATGCCTCCCAACCTTACAGGTGTGCAGTGAGGATTAAGCAAGATAATAGATGGAAATGCTAGAATTGTGCAGACTTACGCACTTAAGTGCACAATAATTCATGTAACCCAATGGCCACCCACAGCTTTAGGGAATAAAGTGGGCATGACACTCCTGGCCGACAGTGACATGGGTCCCAGCCCTGGAAGTGCCAGAAGTGTGAATGCCAGTCACACTGGAGCACCTGACGGAGGTAAACTCAGGGGAAATGGCTATCATCAAAGCCTTCATGTGCTGGTTTACGGGAGAGGAGAACACAAGGCCCTCCGGGTGACCGCTCTCACCCTAGTGTGACTTCTGGCCCATTTGTTGCTACAGTTTGAAACCTAAAGGCAGTCACAGACTCTTACAGGGTTACTGCTTCCACTCCTGGAAGGTCAGATGGTGGGATTTAGTTATCTTGAAAGTCTCATCCAATTCAACGTGCTCTGATCCCACAGCCCCAGGCTCTGGTTGACCAGGAGCCTTTCTCAGTCTGTCCTTCCTTGCTGTCCCAGAGGAAGGCACCTTCCTTCTTTTCTTAAAGTCATCCTTCATCTTGTGAGCCCATTCTGTCCCTGTAACAGAGGGACTCTGAGACTGTCTGTATCCCTCCATCTCCATGGGCAAATTCCCTTTGTCCTCAAACCTATGCACGTGTGCCCCTGAACTTAAGAAAACATTGCCCCGATCTGCTTTCTCCGAATCCCCTGCTGTGCCCGTACCTGTCCAGCTTAGTGAAGGACCATGAATTCTCTCCACGGTGCCTTACCACATCCCGTAGCATTCCCTCATTTTGCTGTCCTTGCCCAGTGAGGGCAGCAGGATAAAGAATTTTTCAATCCATCCAGCAGAGATAGGCTGAATACGTGTCAATTAATAGAAGCAAAAGAAATACAAAGTGATCTTCCTGCTTTGCAAATTGAAGCCTAATAAACTACTTGAACGATTTTTTGTTTTTATGATTTCTTTTTTTTTTCCCCTTGTTTGTTTGGAGGGATGTGGGGCAGGAAGAGGAAGCATATGGAGATGTGAGAGATGGAAAGAGATGAAGGAAGAGAGAGAGGGAGTCTTCCAGGCCACCGGGGAGGCCAGGGGAGGGCCTGGAAATAAAGCTGGTTGGAAGGCATGAGGAGAGAAAAGTCACAGGAGAGAGGAAGTATTAGTCTGAAGGAACAGGGGCCAGAGTGAGGGGAATTCAAGTATCAAGAGGATGTGAAGAGGAGGAGGTCAAGGAGTTTAGTGTGAAAATTGAAGTAAGAAATGGCATTTCATTAGGCAACAAAAGAAAAAGCCTCTGGCTCTTTATGTCTCCCAACACAAGAGGAAGGGGCAGAAGGGGTGGTGGAGAGTTAAGAACTTTAGTGAGTATATTTTAATGATTAGATTCTCTTGCTTGTTTCCTCTTTATCCTGTTTCTTTCTTTTGCTGCTTACTTGAGGGTTTTGTTGAGAGGCACAGCCCCTATATTTCCTGATTTTTATCTCGATGTGTACTTTTCTTGGCATAGAATGGGTTTAGGATCAGAGAAAACTGGAATGTAAGTCAACACCAAGAATGAAGTTCTCAGTCTTAGAAACTGCTTTNTTGAGGGTTTTGTTGAGAGGCACAGCCCCTATATTTCCTGATTTTTATCTCGATGTGTACTTTTCTTGGCATAGAATGGGTTTAGGATCAGAGAAAACTGGAATGTAAGTCAACACCAAGAATGAAGTTCTCAGTCTTAGAAACTGCTTTCTTAACTGTTAGGTCTGCTTTGTTATGAAATGAAAAAAAAAAAAAAGAGAGAGAGAGAGAGAAGTCAGCAAAAAACACGATCCTGAAATTTAAATGGCCACTGGTCCCACTGATGCCAGGCTGACCTATGTCCTGGAGTCACTGAAAGGTGGGAGTTTCCTGAGGATCCTGCTGGACCTCTTAGGATCAGCCAGTCAGGCTGCTCTTGGGTGGCAACATGGTGAAGATTAATCTGACCAAGAGTGTTTACAGCACTAGGTTGGTTAAGAACAAACATCTACATCCTTATCCTGCCTTACCAGTCAGGTTGCTTGGCTTCTGGAAATTTATCTTCTTTCCTTTCCGGATGGTGGCAGGAAAACATATCCCATTTTCAGTATTCTGGGTCATGGGGTGAAATATTCTCTAGCTTTTTTGAGATACTGCAACATTTTGCACGGCCCCAGGGACTTCACATCTCTTTACTTTAATAACCTTTACAGTCTCTGTGACCTCTTCGTTTCCTGCTTTCCTGGAATGATATTAATGGTCTATTCATATTTTTACATTTAAAAATACTGCAACAAAATAGAGCTTGACTTATCTTTGCTATTGAAAAAAATATATCCTATCAGCCCAGGAAGTCAAGAAAACTGGTTTCTCTGGAACTTGACATTAAATCCCCCGTTTCCTTGATGAATTATCTGAGCAGGGCTAGGGACCATCACTCAACTACAGACCAGTGACCGGGAGGAGTCAATGGCCTTGGACAGTGTTCAGCTTAACAGCCTTCATAAGCTATTTTTCATTAAGAAAACTCTCAAACCATATGCCAATAAAAGATATTTCACACACAGTTCTAAGACTCGCATAGACCTCATTCAGTTCAGTTCAGTTCAGTCACTCAGTCGTGTCCGACTCTTTGCGACCCCATGAATCACAGCACACCAGGCCTCCCTGTCCATCACCAATTCCTGGAGTTCACTCAAACTCATGTCCATCCAGGCGGTGATGCCATCTAGACCTCATTAGCAGTTCTAAATAGTATGTATCTTGTTGAAAATTCAAAGAAAACGTTATTCAGTCGCTAAGTTGTGTCTGACTCCGTGACCCCACAGATTGCAGCACATCAGGCTTCCCCGTGTAAACTGTACTGTTTAATGCCTTAAATCTTTGACAACTCTGAAAAATAGTGGAAGGCAGTAATCAATGTAGTGAAGACTCCTTGGAAGCCAAAAGCTAGGACCCAGTGTTGAAGATGTATCTTTATCTTAGAGTTGTTACCACCGACTTTGAAGTTCTGATGCCTCATACATATCAAACCTGGATCAAGAACTCCTATCACAATCTAGAAAAAATGGTACAGATGAACCTATTTGTGAAGCAGAAATAGAGACACAGATGTAAAGAATAAATGAATGGATGCCAAGAAGCTAAGGGTGGGGGTGGGGTGGGGATGAATTGAGAGATTGGGACTGACATATATATACTATCAATACTATGTATTAAATAAATAACCAATTAAAATAGAAAACTTACTGTATGTATAGCACAGGAATTCTACTCACTGATCAGTGGTGACCTCAATGAGAAGGAAATCCAAAAGAGAGGGGATTATGTATATGTATGACTGATTCACTTTGCTGTACAGTGAAATTAAAAAAAAAGAAAAGAACTACTACTGAAGCACACCCTGGGCTCTGACAGCTGCTGCCAAGTGGCTACTCTCACCAGCATGCAGGAAGGCCTAGACACCAGTGACAAGGGAACTGAAGGGACAGATGTCGACCGCAAAGGGACCACTGTGGTTCCTGGACAGCAGCATCGGCCAGGATGCCTAGGCCTGCAACACGCCTGGGAGAATGTTCTGAATGACAAAGCATTCTTTCAGATCAGCTCCAGCTTATCTCTGGTTTGGTTATGTAAAAATACTCCACCAGCAAAGAAAAGAGGTCATCCAACTCAAGCTTGAGAAATGCAGGAGCTGGCCACAGGACAAAGGACACACGGTTTTAGCCTCATGACTGGTAGAATAGTTAGTGGATACTATCTGACCTGAAATGTCGATTTCTACAATTGATTAGATTTCTTTTCCCTGCCTCCTCCTCTTTTTCCCCCCCTCCTTCCTTCCTTCTTTTGTTCTTAGAGGATTATTGTAGGTAGTAGAGAGAGAAGACAGAGAAGGCAATGGCACCCCACTCCAGTGCTCTTGCCTGGAAAATCCCATGGATGAAGGAGCCTGGTAGGCTGCAGTCCATGGGGTTGCTAGCAGTTGGGCACGACTGGGTGCCTTCACTTTCACTTTTCACTTTCATGCATTGGAGAAGGAAATGGCACCCCACTCCAGTATTCTTGCCTGGAGAATCCCAGGGATGGGGGAGCCTGGTGGGCTGCCTTCTATAGGATTGCACAGAGTCGGACACTACTGAAGCAACTTGGCGGCAGCAGCAGAGAGAGAAGAATTGGATTGCTTGGAATTATTCTCAGATCTTTGGAATAAAAATTACACTGTCCAGTTCAGTAGCCACTTTCTCTTGCTTGCTTGCTCAGTTGCTTCAGTCGTGTCCGACTCTGTGCGATCCCATAGACGGCAGCCCACCAGACTCCCCCGTCCCTGGGATTCTCCAGGCAAGAACACTGGAGTGGATTGCCATTTCCTTCTCCAAAGAATGAAAGTGAAAAGTGAAAGTGAAGGCGCTCAGTCATGTCTGACTCTTAGCGACCCCATGACTGCAGCCTAGCAGGCTCCTCCGTCCATGGGATTTTCCAGGCAAGAGTACTGGAGTGGGTTGCCATTGCCTTCTCCGCAGTAGCCACTAGCTACCTGGAACTATTTAAATTTAAGTTAATAAAAATTAAGCAAAATGAAACATTCAGATCAGATCCTCAGTCACATTAGCCACATTTCAACAACGGTCACACATGCCAGTGGCAGAATGTTGTATTGTACCGTGCTGTTCTAGAATTTCTCGAGTCCCTTTGCATATATTATATAGCTGCTTTATTTCTTTAAGCATCCCAATGTCTTCAAGCTTTTTCATTTATAAAATAAGGCTAATAAGTTCTCCTTCAAAGGACTGCTATGAGATTTAAATGTAATATTAATTCAGTAAAGCATGTATTTCAGTAACTTGCACATTGATATGCTTATTAAGGGGTAGCTCAGCAGCAAGTCCTCTCAGACTTAAGCCAAACTCACTTGTATTTGTCAAGTACCTGTAACCTACAAAGCTTTTTGAAACAATTTCCTCAGGAATCAGACAATTTTTATGGGAACAAGTCACTGTTTTTGTGGGAACAGCATCACCCAATCATGTCTGATGTTGAGTCATAAAAAGAATAAGGTTTTTGCTCTCCATGGTGCTTTGTATCTTGATAGAAAAAGAGAAAGAAAGAAATAAAAATCCCCTGAGGAATAACATTTCTAGCCCTCAACTCACTTTTTTTTTTTTAAAGTCTAATGAGATGAAAAATCTCTCCAAAGAGGTGTTTATACTATAGGTGTCAACACAGCCTTGGGTCCAGACAGGCAAACCGGCTGCTCTAATGGGAACTGTGTATACACAGTGAGGGTAATTACTTTGGCTACAGCCGCTGACATGATTTAGCAAACCCCCAGCCTGCAAAGAACTGATCATTCCCTGGAGAATGGGTCCAATTTCACTGCAACTGCACAGACCTACCTGAGTTTTCCCTGCCACAGGCTCTTTGAGGGTTTTTGTAATTTGCATTCCTTAGGCAACTGGAATTTAGATTCCTTAGGCAAATTTCATCCTGATGGAATACCAAGATGACATGCATGCCATGATCTCATTGTTTAGGCTTTCTGCTTTAGAATCATGTATGTATGCTTCAACAGGCAAGTGAGGGAAAACATGCGGGCCAAAACCCACTTCGGTTTCATGAAGGATCCTTTACCTTTCAATGTGCTCTTGCTTCTCAAAGCACCTTCACGAATATGTCAGTGGCACTTCACGGTATTCTTGGCTGGTGAAAAGGGCACCAACATGAACTGCAGAAAATCAGAGGACGGGGTTTCTGAGCCTGGGCTGCAGATTAAGGGGGCTGTAAATAGCTATTTCCCTTGTATCCATGAAGCACTGCAAGACCCACCAGGTCGGGTGGGTTGCAATCAGATGACACGTCAGATTTTTCTGCAGGTACAGATGGGGAGGAGCGGGTCTTCCGTCTCACGGGAGGCATCACTGGAGTCTTGGTACACCACAAATCACGTATTCAGTTTGCAAACAGAACTACAAATTCTCTAAACCATTAACCTGAAGCAAAACTTTTGCCTTATACTTAACTTTAGCTTACTTAATTTTTCCTTAAGCCTCTCAGTAATTGGGTGACAGCATAATTTCTTGGGAACTTTGACTTAATGTTATTTTGCTATGGACTTCCCTTTTCTCTGTGTTCTTTCTGATTCCAGTGCTAAGATGACCTGAGTGAATTGGATCTTGCTATGAGAAATTCTCCCAAGGTAAGAGAAACTTAAGTAAGATGTTAGGTGTTGCAAGAGGGCATCAGAGGGCAGACACACTGAAACCATACTCACAGAAAACTAGTCAATCTAATCATACTAGGACCACAGTCTTGTCTAACTCAATGAAATTAAGCCATGCCCGTGGGGCCACCCAAGTCGGGCGGGTCATGGTGGAGAGGTCTGGCAAGATGTGGTCCCCTGGAGAAGGGAATGGCAAACCACTTCAGTATTCTTGCTTTGAGAACCCCATGAACAGTATGAAAAGGCAAAATGATAGGATACTGAAAGAGGGACTCCCCAGGTCAGTAGGTGCCCAATATGCTACTGGAGATCAGTGGAGAAATAACTCCAGAAAGAAGGAAGGGATGGAGCCAAAGCAAAAACAATACCCAGCTGTGGATGTGACTGGTGATAGAAGCAAGGTCTGATGCTGTAAAGAGCAATATTGCATAGGAACCTGGAATGTTAGGTCCATGAATCAAGGCAAATTGGAAGTGGTCAAACAGGAAATGGCAAGAGTGAATGTCGACATTNGTGTGCCTTGGTCACTCTTCACTGTGGTTCGGGCTGTGTGCTGCGGTCACCCTGTGCCGAGGTCCGGAATGTGTTCCATGGTCGGCTAGCGACAAGTTCCAGACTGTGTGACGCGGTTGCCCTTCACTGAGTTTCATGCTGTGTACCTTGGTCCCCCTTCCCAGAGGTCCGGTCTGTGTGCCTTGCTCACCCTGCGACAAGGTCTGGCCTGTTTGTCGTAGTCATCCTGCGCCAAGGTCCGGGCTGTGTTCCACAGTCGGCTAGCGACAACTTCCGAGCTCTGTAACCCGATCACCCTACACATATTTCTGGTCTGTGTGCCACACTCAACCCGCGCAGAGGTCCAGCCAGTGTGTGGCAGTCACCCTGTGTGGAGGTCTGGGCTGTTTTCTGAGGTTGGCTAGTGACGAGATCCAAGCTCTGTGCCATGGTTGCCCTGCACAGGTTTTTGGGCTCTGTGCCGTGGTCGCCCTTCACTGAGGTTTGGGCTGTGTGCAGCGGTCGCTATGTGCCTATGTCTGGTGTGTGTGCCACGGTAGCCTTGAACCAACTTCTGGGCAGTGTGCCGCGGTAGCCTTACGCTGAGGTCGGGCTGTGTGCCGCAGTTGCCTTGCGCTGATGTCCGGTCTGTGTGCCATGGTCGCCATGTCCCGAGGTTAGTGCTGTGTGCCAGGGTAGCCCTGCACCGAGGTCCGTGTTGTGTGCCTCGGTCGCTCTTCACTGTGGTTTGGGCTTTGTGCCACGGTCTCCCTGCACCGAGTCCAGGCTGTGTTCCACCCTCGGATTGCAACGAGTTCCGGGCTGTGTGCCGCTTTCCTCTGTGCTGAGGTCCGGGCTGTGTGCCACAGTCGTCCTGGTCCGAGGTCTGGGCTGTTTGCCGAGTTAGCCTTCTGCAGAGGTCCGGGCTGTATGCCGTGGTCACCCTGCGCCGATGTCCGGAATGTGTTCCACGGTCGCCCTTCACTGAGGTTCGGGCTGTGTGCCGCGGTCACCCTGCTCGATGTCCATGATGTGTGCTGTGGTTGCCCTGCACCGAAGTCCGGCCTTGTCCCACGGTCACCCTGTGCCGAATTCCAGGCTGTGTGTCACGGACGTCATTTGCCAAGTTCCAGGCTGTGTGCCGTGTCGCCCTGTGACGAGGTCTGGCCTGTTTCCCATGGTCGCCCTGCACCGTAGTCCAGGCTGTGTTCCACAGTTGGCTAGCGATGAGTTCTGGGCTCTGTGCCATCGTGCCCTGCACGGAATTCTGGGCTTTGTGCTATGGTCATCCTTCACTGAGTTTCGGGCTGTGTTCCACGGTCGCCCTGCCCCGAGTTTCAGGCTGTGTGCCGCGGTCATCCTGCACTGAAATCCGGGCCGAGTACCGCGGTCGCCCTGCGTCCAGGCCCGTGCTGTGTGCCGCGGTCACCCTGCACCGAGGTCCATACTGTGTTCTGTAGTTGCCCTGCACTGAAGTCCTGGCTGTGTTCCCTGGTCAGCTAGCTAAGAGTTTCGGGCTCTGTGCCGCGGTCACTCTGTGCAGAGGTCTGGAGTGTCTGCTGGGGTCTCTCTTGGTCGAGGTCTATGCTGTGTTCCACGGTCGACCTTCACTGAGGTTCGGGCTGTGTGCCACGGTTGCTCTGTGCCGAGGTCCATACTGTGTGCCACAGTCGCCCTGCGCCAAGGTCTGTGCTGTGTGCCGCGGTCGCCCTGCCCCGAGGACCATACTGTGTGCCTCAGTCGCCCTGCCCCGAGGTCCGGGCTGTGTACCGCGGTCATCCTGCGCTGAAGTCCGGGCTGTTTGCCGCGGTCGCCCTGCGCCGAGGTCCATACTGTGTTCTGTATTCGCCCTGCGCCGAAGTCCTGGCTGTGTTCTGCGGTTGGCTAGCTAAGAGTTCTGGGCTCTGTGCCACGGTCGCTCTGTTTGCGGAGGTCTGGGGTGTGTGCTGGGGTCGCTATTGGTCGAGGTCTGTGCTGTGTTCCACGGTCGCCCTTCAATGAGGTTCGGGTTGTGTGTCGCGGTCGCTCTGCTAGATGTCCATGATGTGTGCCGTGGTCGCCCTGCACCGTGGTCTGGCCTGTGTCCTGTGGTAACCCTGTGCCAAATTCTGGGCTGTGTGTAACGGTCGCCATTCGCCAAGATCCAGGCTGTGTGCCGTGGTCGCCCTGCGACCAGGTCTGGCCTGTTTCCTGTGGTGGCCCTGCACCAAAGTCCGGGCTTTGTTTCGCGGTTTGCTAGTGATGAGTTCCGGGCTCTGTGCAGTTGTGCCGTGCACAGAATTCTGGGCTTTTTGCTGTGGTCATCCTTCACTGAGGTTTGGGCTGTGTGCCATGGTAGCACTGCTCCAAAGTCTGGGCTGTGTGCCGAGGTCGCATTACGCCGGGGTCAGCGCTGTGTTCTGCGGTCAGTTGGTGACGAGTCCAGTCTCTGTGCCTCGGTCGCTCTTCACTGTGGTTTGGGCTGTGTACCACAGTCGCCCTGGCCAAGGTAGAGGCTGTGTTCCACCCTCGGCTTGCGACGAGTTCCGGGCTCTGTGCCGCATTCCCTCTGTGCCAAGGTCCGGGCTGTGTGCCTAGGTCACCATGTTTCGAGGTCCGGGCTGTGTGCCAAAGAATGCTCAAACTACCACACAATTGTACTCATCTCATATGCTAGTAAAGTAATGCTCAAAATTCTCCAAGCCAGGCTTCAACAATACGTGAACCATGAACTCCCTGATGTTCAAGCTGGTTTTAGAAAAGGCAGAGGAACCAGAGATCAAATTGCCAACATCCGCTGGATCATGGAAAAAGCAACAGAGTTCCAGAAAAACATCGATTTCTGCATTATTGACTATGCCAAAGCCTTTGACTGTGTGGATCACAATAAACTGCAAAAAATTCTGAAAGAGATGGGAATACCAGACCACCTGACCTGCCTCTTGGGAAATCTGTAGGCAGGTCAGGAAGCAACAGTTAGAAATGGACATGGAACAACAGACAGGTTTCAAATAGGAAAAGGAGTACGTCAAGGCTGTATATTTTCACCCTGCTTATTTAACTTCTACACAAGTACATCACGAGAAACGCTGGACTGGAAGAAACACAGCTGGAATCAAGTTTGCCGGGAGAAGTATCAATAACTTCAGATATGAGATGACACCACCCTTATGGCACAAAGTGAAGAGGAACTAAAAAGCCTCTTGATGAAAGTGACAGTGGAGAGTGAAACAGTTGGCTTAAAGCTCAACATTCAGAAAACGAAGATCATGGCATCCGGTCCCATCACTTCATGGGAAATAAATGGGTAAACAGTGGAAACAGTGTCAGACTTTATTTTGGGGGGCTCCAAAATCACTGCAGATGGTGACTGCAGCCATGAAATTAAAAGACGCTTACTCCTTGGAAGAAAAGTTATGACCAACCTGGATAGCATATTCAAAAGCAGAGCATTACTTTGCCGGCTAAGGTTCATCTAGTCAAGGCTATGGTTTTTCCTGTGGACATGTATGGATCTGAGAGTTGGACTGTGAAGGCCGAGAGCCAAAGAATTGATGCTTTTGAACTGTGGTGTTGGACAAGACTTTTAATGAGTCCCTTGGACTGCAAGGAGATCCAACCAGTCCATTCTGAAGGTCAGCCCTGGGATTTCTTTGGAAGGAATGATGCTAAAGCTAAAACTCCTGTTCTTTGGCCACCTTTGACTCATTGGAAAAGACTCTGATGCTGGGAGGGATTAGGGGCAGGAGGAGAAGGGGACGACCGAGGATGAGATGGCTGGATGGCATCACTGACTTGATGCACGTGAGTCTGAGTGAACTCCTGGAGTTGGTGATGGACAGGGAGGCCTGGCGTGCTGCGATTCATGGGGTCACAGAGTCGGATATGACTGACTGAACTGAACTGATGAGAAATTTGTCACTGGATTAAAGAAAGATCAGCAGATGGGAGATGGGCTGGGTAGGACCAGTGAGGTGGAATTTCAGCTCTTCCTTCAGGCTCTGCATACTTTAACCTGTGCCCTAGAAGGATAATACCTATGCTTCAAGGGGTGCGTGTGAGGACTGACTATGTGAAAAGTTGACAGAAGTGGCAAAAAGACCAGTGAATGTTGGTCTATGGGTCTATGTGAACTTGAACAGAAGTTGTATCTACTCTCGTGTGAAAATTGTATAAATTTTATGTTGAATTGGTTCACCGTGCTTTTCAGGTCTACTATATCCTTCTACTTCTCTGTATATTCATTCTATTAATTTTGGGGAGTTTGATATTGAAACTCCAACTAAAAATCTTAATTTACTACTTAAAATAATTGTATATATTATATTGTTGTATATATTTGTGTATATTATACACAAAGTAATATATAGTGGAACTATTTATAACCTTGTTCTGTATTTTCTAAGTCTCCTGGCAAATGTGTTATCATTCTGTCATAATTAAAAAAAATAAAAGAAAATCTCACACACCTCTTTTGCCTTTCTCTCTTTCTGCATGCATACATACTCGCACATACCCCTCTAACCAGTGGTGGTGGAAAAGCACCAGTTTGGATTCTTTCCTGGCTTTCTTTACTTTTTTACTTTTCCAAAATCTCAGCTGTTTCCCTTAGCCCTGCAGGCAAATTTCAAGAATTTTAATTCTTAAAATTAAGAATCCATTTAATTTTGTTAGAATCTCCCAAGTTACCCTATCTTTAAACTGGTGGGCAGGATGCTATGGGGTGTTATCACTTCTTTATTAGTGTCCATGAGAGCAGATTTTCAGGACTGCGGTATCTTCAGGTCTGAGCTCCATGTGGGTGAAATAAATAGGTGTTCGAACAACTGACTAAATGAGGTGACAAAGATGATGGGGGTGATGAGAGCAATCTGAATCTACCTTGGTGCTTGTGAGAGCATCTCTCCCACTGTGGTAACCACACTTAGCCTATGAGTAACTCATGACTCAAGAGGCATTCAAACTGAACTTTTGCTATTTCAGGCCTGAGACATTTTGATTTTTCACTTTATATGGCTCTGAGGAAACCAGGACTGGTGGCAGAGGCAAATAAAGAAGGCTTTGGGCTGTGTGTGTATGTCTTAAAAAAAAAAAAAATTCTATTGAGGTTGGTTTTTCCCCTTTACTATGCCCATAGTATTTGTCTAGAGCAAATTTTAAGATCTGTATCACATTGTATTGGAGAAATGAGACTGGTTGAATTTCGAGCACAAAAACTCTCTAATTTAGAATCCAGAGCATCTCTGTAGAGCATCTATGTCTTCTTCAGTTTGAACTTTTGAGATTTCACTAGATGTAACAAGTTCCAGTCCCTCCCATCTCAAAATGGGCACGTATGAGCCACAGTGACAGACAGCATCCTAGATTCGATCCATTTTCAAACAACAGACACAAATTCAATCAATTCCATTTGGCAAATAATAAATTTATTAGGTGCCTACAAGTACAAAACACTGAAAGCTGCTGTAGGGTATTATAAAGACATATAGAAGAGCCCTGCTCTCAGAGAGCTTACAACCTAGGCATTTAGTCACAATTAGTAAGTGGGGGCAATATTACTGTAGGTGGTTTAAAGCAGACTTCTTGAAAATGTTCATATCCTTCACATTCTCCTCCGGTCAAATATGTAAGGAATCCTTTGAACAGGAAAGCAAACAGTGGGAAAGAGACCTTTTATGGAATGAATCCATGACCTTGGCTTTGCTTATGAGCATCTTTCGGCTGCTGTTGCTTATTCTTGTAACTTTCTCAGCATCATTTCCTCATGACCTTTGTTTGGAGAGCATCTCAGTGCTTCCTGAACCTTCACCAGGGTTTCCTGTTTGTGAGTGAGTGGCTCAGTTGCAGTTTGGCCTTGGAATGATTTGCAGTCTGATTTTTTCCTGCAGCAAATCTATATTTTCATTTCAGTTGATGCTAGGATGGTAAGCCTTGCCATCTGTGATTTGAAGGGTGGTAGAGAGATGCAATACAATGGAAAGCAGGCCAGACGTTTCCCTTACTTTAAACATTTAATAGTGCACTTATTGATTATATTCTGTACAGATATAGAGCAAGTTATAAACCTCTTCTTTTATTTACTTTTTTTCACTTAGACTGTATTCATGTAAAGTGTATTTACATTAGCAAAAAAACAAAAAACAAACCAAAAAGCCTTGAGGTACAAAATCCAAAGGAATATCTGAGGTATAAATACAAGTATATTTTAAATAATAATTTTTATCATGCTTTATCTATGTTGGAAAGCACAGTGGACAGGTAGGTGTACATATTTCTTAATAGAATGGTATATACAACATACAATCTTACAAATCTGAAGGCCATTAAAATTGAATATACAAGTATATCTTCATGAGGAACACTAATATCCAAAATACTCAAATTAAACTCTGATCTGTCCCCCACCCCTTAATTCTTCAAAGAACGTTTGAAATAACACTGACAATGGTAACTAAATTATAACAAAATTAAAATCCTTCTTACAACTCTCATTCATACATTATTCACTTTTGATCCATATAAAATAAATTTCACTAATACTGTCTTTTGAGCCAACCTTTACTATTACAGTAAAACCTGTATAAAGACCACCCTTCCAAAACGCTGCACTAGTGTATTTTTATTTGTTTTTACTGTGATTAGAACTTTCCATTACCACTAAAATCTATCCCAAGGGCTTCAGAAAAGAGAAGAAAAAGAAATATAGGAAAAACAAAACAAACCCTCTTTGCTGATAAGGACAAGTCCAATTAATAAAGATATGCAGCTTTTAAAAAATGCTGCTAATAACCATAACAACAACAAGCAATTTTTGGTTGGGTTACATTTGCAAGGAGTTCCTTGGGACAGAGTTTCCTGTGTTCCCATACATAGTGCCTTTAAGAGTTTCTCCTAACACAGACATGCAAAGACTTTGCAGATACATAGACAGTGTTAATACTTGATTCAGAAATAGATAGAGTGGTCAGTTTTCACATCTCAACTTAAAAACCAAAAACAAAACAAAACAAAACTGCTTTGGTGCTAGCAAGGAAGAATTTCCATCCCTGAATTCACCTGTACTGGATTAAAAACAACTTTGCTCCTTGCAATCAGATTTAGAGACAAAATGCGTTTGAAAGGGGCTATCTGAGTAAATTACAATCACTTTTAAGGTAAAGAAGAGGTTGGTGGAAAAGGAATATATCTACTAATTCAGAAAAGAAAGAAAAAAAGACATGGGTGGGTTGTCCAACACCCCAAAATAAAATAAATGGGTTCCCTTTCTGGACGATTCCATGGGTAGTCAGATATTCCAGGTTAAACTGAACCTGGTGCATCAAAGTCCTTCTTGGAGGTGTCTCAGTGTGCCAGACACTGCGGCCCAACTTACACATCTCTGCCATTCAACCAGCAACAAACACACATACACACGCTCCTCTGTGCAAACCTTTCTTTGCTCTTCTCAGTGAGAAAACATGTCAAAAAGGACCAACTATTCCAGTGGATACACCCATCCCTCCACACACTGCGAAGAAAATGACAGGTACATGTACAGAGACACTGACATTACAAGAAAATGAAGTCTCTCCATTATCTTCCCTAATGCAGTTACAGGGTTTTGCTTCTCAGAAGCAATTCAAATAAGAATACTTTGTGTTTTTTTTTGCACAGTCATATATTCCAGTCAAGGTCCGTAATACAGACCTTACACAAACAGGAAGCAGCTTTAAAAAGGTATCAAATCGCTATAGTCAATTCCCACTCTCCAATTTGTAGTTTCGTTTCAGGATCAGACACTGAACCCAATCTTCCAAGAACTGGCAAGTGTTCTAGAAACAAACGCCCAGACAGTGGACACGCTTCAGGAATCACCTAGATTTGGTGTCTTTGGTTTCAGTGTTCTGATGACTGAAGGAGTCTCGGATCTTTACCACTTCAGCTGCACACAAATGTCCAAAAGATTTCGTGTACCACTCTGGCATGTGGCCCCTACGGCAGACAGAAAGGAAACGCAAACAAATTATTCAAGTTGGAAAACCCTCAATCAGCTGAAGGGAGTTCTGAATACACTTCTATTTCTTGATGTGCAAATGTGCAAGTAAAGATCTCTCTTACTATTCCAAAGCAATCTCCTGACACCTTCATCACACTTACGGAACCAGAAGTTTCTCAAGGAACAGCATACTGAGTGCAAATATGGGGTGAGACTGGGCTCTCCTGGTGGTTCAGACAGTAAAGAATCTGCCTGCAATGCAGGAGACGTGGGTTCGATCCCGGGGTTGGGAAGATCCCCAGCAGGAGGAAATGGCAACCCACTCCAGTATTCTTGCCTGGAGAATCCCACGGACAGAGGAGGCTGGAGCGCTACAGTCCATGGGGTCACAAAGAGTTGGACATGATCAAGCAACTAATACACAGACACTGGGTATAACTATTCAGGAAAGCTCTGGCATATCAAACAAAAACAGATAACAGATACTTGAAGTACGGCAGTGTAAAGACTTCAAACAAGAATTGATTTAGCAGGAAAGCCACTCTGGAAAGTTTTCAGAGGTTGATTTTTTTTTTCTTGTTGGTATTACTGCATTTTATTCATTTTTTGATAAGAAATCACACTGATCTAAGACACAGAGCATAGGCCTAATTAATTACTAAAAGGGCATGCCATATTATTCAAATATCTTTGAATATAAAATAATACACATCGGCTTGCTGAAGCAAACTCTCATTTCCTGTGGCTTTAAGCTCATGGCAGAACCACCATATCTGCATTGCTTTAATACCAAATTCTCTAAAGGGTGGAAATTAGCAAGTGGTATCCAGAAGACCCAGAAATGTGAAGGGGTTACTTTATAAACACTGCTCTTCATGGAGCATTCAACATCCAAGGATGTATTCATTTAAGTCTTTTTTTTTTTTTTGCATAGACAAAAAGTCTGAATCTATTTTATGCCCCTCACTCACGATGTCAAAAAAAAAAAAATCAGCATCAGAACGTACCTTAAGTCTGCTCTGCACATGTAGGTGAGTTTGGATTTCCCTGACCCACAGGGTTCGATCAGATATCTGGCCAGGAGCACATTGACCCTCACTCCCACCACAGGGGCCCGGTCATGATCCACCGAGGTGAGTAAAAGGGCACAGGCTCCCTTGGGCAAATTAGTCCTCCATGTTCTGCAGAGACAAAACAAGAGGGGGACTAAATGGGAGGTTCCTAGAAGCCAAGTTTAAAACGGGGTCTCACTCTTACAGGAGGGAGCTGAAAGGCAGGATAGGGGGCCCCTGGTGACCCGGCCTGGGCAGAAAGCATCCTTGTGCAAGAACTCACGAATGGCTCACTCTGTACAGAGCCCCTTCTGCAGTGGGTATACAAGCTCACACAGTCAGTTCTTTGAAAGAGAACCAAACTGAAGTGAATTTGAAAACCCTTTTTATGTTTCACAAATGTACTAGAACGTGGACGTCCAAACTTACTCTCTTGTAGAAGTTCTGGACTAATGATGTGACATTTCCTCAAAGATTTTTGAAATTCTTCCTTCAATAACGTCTTCAGAGAATGTAGGAATTACATATAAATCAGCTTCAACCACAGCTCACTTGGGACCCAAATGTTATTTCCTGGCTGATGCATTCACTAGCTATTTCTGAGAAAATCTATCCTAAAGGGGAAAAAATTGCTGCCACTGAGCACATTTGATGGACTGTGCCTCTCTCTCTGAGCTCAGTTCCAAGACTTCAAACCATTTGCAGGGATGGACACACTGCTGGAATAAATGTAGATGTTATCTTTCTTATCTGGAAAGGTTCAATGCTTTTATGGAAGCACATGTTTTAGTTTAAGTAATTTTAATGTGACTTTCAGTGACATATAAGCTCATTCTTGCCACAACAATCAATCTGGAAGCTCTCACCTCAGAACGACATAGTCCCGAGCAGGATGGGGCGCCATACTGTTTTGGACATACTGGTAAATTTCAGTCTGGCTGTCCAGGATTTCAATCACTTTTGAATCCAACAAGTCGACATCCCAGAGGTGCTGCTCTTTCAGGAGGCGCTTTAAGATTTCCTCGGGTGTTGCAGGGACTTCGATGGTTGCCCGCCAAAGCCTCAGAGGCGGTCCTTCACTCACCTGAGAAGAGGAGGGACTTTTCAGTGCCGAGAAGAGTCCCTACACAGCTAGACTCAAGACAAACTGCTAGCCGGGTACATGGACCAAATGCTTACTTCTGACTTTAACAGGCTGCTGACCTCAAGTATATTCAAGATGAAACAGAAAGCAGACAGGACTACTGGCATCACCTCTGATTTTATTTGTTTTCCTGGGACCCATATTAGGGTCAATGCAATGAAAGTAAGATTTGTTTGCACGTCCAAGCCTGCACGGCCATCCTGACTGTGCTCAAGGTTTCTTTCTTCTCAAGGTGGTAGAGACAAGTCAACAAATACCTCCATGTGCATGGGAAGTCACACAGGATATCTCTGCCCTCAAGGGGCTTTCAAGTTAAACCAACCATCCCTGCCCCCAGCACTCCTTGATTATTAGAGGGCCAGGAGAAGAGTGACTGAGAGCAGAGGAGAGCCTGAGGTGGTTCCAATCAAAAGATGGAAACAGCCAGCTCCTCATAAAACGCCCGGAGGCCCAAGACCATTAGTAACACATTCCAGGAAACTCTTGCATGATTCTGTGGAGCCAGAGGATTTCACTAGGGAGTTTCCTCTGACATGAGTTCAATGAGCACTATCCCTCATTGAACTGGTTTCCACTCTTACCTCGGAGATAATGAATCACCTATCTGCCCAGCTCGAGAGGGAAGGCAATGGGTGACAGACCGCCACTGTGTTGGCAAAAGGGTCTGGTCTCCAGACTCGGATGGCCGACAGTGAGGATACGACTTACCTTCTTATAGGAGAGCTCGGCCTGCTCAGATGTGGAATAGCTGACCCAGCCTTTGAACTTCTCCTTGACCTCTTTAAACAGGCTGTCCACACAGTCTTGGAGGAAGTGTTGGTAGTCGGCTGAGTCATCATTACAAAGGCGTCCTAACGCTTCGAGGGTAAGGGGCTTTAGCTCCTGTTCGGTGTAGGAATTTCGACATCGGCTCATTTCCTCAGGAACCTGGGAGGGACACGAGAGACAAAAAGGATGTCTGTTGCCCATGGGTGGAAGTGGCAGGATCCTCAAGGCTGTGAAAGCAGTCTAATCCCCCTGCTTCCACCAGGTGAAGGGTGTCCCTGCTGACTTCACATGGTTATCACGAGGATGCCAGCAGAGCACCTTCATAAAGGTACCTAGAAAGCTTACTCCTGTGTGAGGTCCTCCTCTTTAGGAAGAAGTTGGAGTAGAAGACAAAGCGACTAAACAAGGCCTACACTGACAAAGACATGGAATTTTTTTTTTTTTGAAATTGAAGTATAGCTAATTGTTTTATAGACTCCATTTAAAGTTATGATAAAATATTGGCTATATTCCCTGTGCTGTACAATATATCTTGTGGTTTAACCCCTCAAATCACTACTTTGCTCTCTATACCCATGAGTCTGTTTCTCTTTCACAGTATTCATTCGTCTTATTTTTTAGGTTCTACATATAAGTACATACTTGCTTTTCCCTGCCTGGCTTATTATACTAAGCATAATGCCCTCCAGGTCCATCCATGTTGTTGCAAATGGCAAAACTCAAAATTTCATTCTTTTTTTAATGGAGGAGTAGTATTTCATTTTATAGACATACACACAGACACACCCCACATATTCTTTAGTTCTTTATCTTTTCATCTAACAGACACTTAAGTTTAGTTTTTTTTCCTTTGGATATACACCTAGGAGTGGAATTGCTGGATTATAAGGNTTCCTGCCTGTGGAGGAACTGAGAATTTTAAACACCCACCATGCCAATATACTCCTAAATCCATCTCAGAGTTCAACTCCAGATGATGTCTACTGTTTTCTTTTAGTTTACAGAAATTCGGTTTCTTTCTTTTCTAAGTGCTTTTTTTCAAAACTCCTAGTTTACCATTCTCAATTACTGAACATTATAGGCTTATACTTTTGTTCAGTTTCAAGAAATTTATTAAAGACACATACAAGAGTACAAAAACTGAGATTTCTTCACTTTGACTACAAAGTGTTCAGCATCTCCGAGGACTTTCCTAATTTTACCTGATCTGCTCATTCTTTAAATGAGGAAAGGAAGCTGCTAAAATATTCAATTTAAACAACAGATGTTTTTTATGTAATAATTTAAGCTCTGGAAAGCCTACTGAGAGGCTAGTAGTAAAAATACATGCTTGAGAAATAAACCCATAAAAATATAAATAATATAACAATATAATATAATGTATGTATAAACTAATAAAACAGGTAGAAAATGCTAAACACAACTTTCAGGTCTCCTATACTAGGCAAAATTTTTCTTTTGAAAGGCATGTGGTGGAAAATTCAAGTCACTCAAACGCAGCTCCATAGGACAAACTGATTAAACAGCTCCATGGTTACAATACATAACAAATACCTTGGTGGGGGAAATGTGACCTGTGTTTTCATAAAATCTGAAAGGATGAACAAATAATGAAATAATCCAGACCAGCTCCATTTCTCATAAAATCAAGTCCCATGCGCCAATTCTAAAGACAATTCTAGCTCTGAGAGAAGCTGCTTTTAAATTACATTGCTGTAATACCACACTGAGCCAAGAAAAACACAAGGCTGTAAAAGCTATAATCCTGATCTTGATCATTAATTTAGACAACTGTTTGCTTTAAGCTTTACTTAAAAGTGAGATGGGCATGGGGATTGTTTTCCCAACTATTTCTGGCAGAAGCTGAGATGCATAACAGAAAGATTATTTATTCATTTTACAGCAAGATAAAACACATGGACACCTGTGAAATTTTAAACACAATAGGCTTTGCTAGAGAGAAGTGAAGCAACTGAAATACCTATAGACAAGGCAGAGAGAGAGAAAGAGAGATCTTGGAATCTGCTCTTTTAAATATGTTACATTAACAGTTCTTGAAATGAATGAAAAAAAAATGAGTTCCTGGATTTGAATGTAAAAATGTATAATTGCTTAGTAATTGGAGAATGATGACAAAGGAGTTTTTCCTGCACTACTCAACAGATGTACAGAAATCTGTTTTGCAAACAAGAAGGCAAAAAAGAAACAAAAACTGATGACCTGTCTCTAAGAGGTCACGATGTGGGTCCAAAAGAATGGCAGCAAAGGAGCTACAGGTTTTGGCTGACCCCACTTTTCCCCACCGCCAACCATGTCAAGGTCAAAGAATACTCACATTGGTATATCTGCAGAAAGGTTTCTGAGAGTTTGTTTGTCATCAGTGGCTCAGGCAGATCTCGAAAATACTGCTTCAACATGTCTGCCACATCATAAGCAGACTGTCCCTCATAGTTGACACAATCTATGGTGCTTTCATTCATCTGGCGCAGAGCCTGAATCCGGGATTTGACACCCGATTTTCTGAAGAGGCCAACCTTTGTTGGAAAAACAAAACAAAATGTAAAGTGTCAAGAGGAAAGCAACATTTTCACTGCAGAACTAGAAAATGATGCATGCACCTGAGCTCCCATGATTAAGTGGGACCTGTAGACATCGGCTCTCACCTGATCCAAACAATGGTTGCGGAGGTAGCGCATGGCCTGCTGGATGCTCTGGGGGAGGGGCTGTCCTGTGCGCTGAACGTTGACTGTCAGAGGGACCCCAAATACATTCCGGTCCTTATAGTCTGGAACCTTGATCCTTTTCATGAACTTGGGCACAGCCCTATTGAGAAAATATTGGAGTTGGGAGGGATACATTTACTCTTCTTCTGCACATTTTGTCCACCTCTGCAGGTAAACCATGTGGGTTCTAGATCTGTGCTAATAAGGTGGCTATTTAAATTTAAATTAAACAAAATTACAAATTCAGTTCCTCAGTCATATCAGCCATATTTTAAGTGCTTGATAGCCATTCGTGGCTGGTAGCTACTACTGGACAGTACAAATATGGAACATTCCTACCACTACAGAAAATCCCACTGCACAGTGCTGGTCTAGATTTTCTAACAGCTGGGGCCATGAGGCCCAATAACACTTCCTCAGCAGGGGATTCTCCCTCCACTGCTAGCTCTGAGAATGGGGCCTATATGCTTAAGGGAGAAGATGGGCTTCCTTCCAAAATGGCGGCACAGGAAGGAGCGAGAGGAGAAAGCTACAGCTGAGACCCTAAGTAGGCACTTCATTTGTCCTGAAAATGGATGAGAATCATTTCTAAGCTCTTGATGAGATCCCAAAGTATTTAGGGTGAAAAAAAAAAGATCAGGATAAAAAACAAAAACAGCAAATGCATGATGTTGGTCCCACATAATGAGAACCAACTCCAGAGCTCAATGTGGGGTGCAGTGGAGGGGGAAGGCAAGCTAATGACCTGAAGTCAAAATAAATTCTCCTGCTGATGACCTGAGAGAACACAACATCTTTAGCTTTCTAAAGGAAGACAGAGGAGAACAATGAGGGTTTTGTGAGCCTACCCCAGGCTCCCTGGAGTCCTGACACCAGGTCCAGCCAGAGCAGTGTGTGCAGCAGCAGGAAACCGCTGTCATGTATTTAATGCTGTCAAGCAGAAATTCCAGCTCTACAAATGACCTCTCTGAGTGGGACAAGGAAGGGCAAAGCTGAACAGGAAAAGAACTTTGTGTAGAATTTCTCCTTACTCCGTGGATCCCACAGCATGAGGCTTTAACATTTGGTTTTGACTCACTGGAAAAACTGACCAGAACTCAAGAAATATTCTGGACTTTCAGATTCTTGAGGGTTTGGTGGTGAGGCGGGGTGGTGGGCCACTCAGAACTGAGAATGTGAAATATGCAGTTTTAAATAGCCAGCAGGGAAACTCTGGCTTGAAGCACAGAGGAACCCTGCGTTAGGCAGACTGCCTTGACTTTAGAGTGCTAAACCCACACCCACGGTGTGTTTCTGTTTATAGCTCTAGGAAAGGTAAAACTGAAGCGCAGGGCCAAATCCGTATTTCCATACAGTGAAGTATATGGATCGCGGCTGTAAGTATGCATAATACTCGCTTTGTCGGGGGAGAAAAGCCCAGCGGCGGAATGTACAAGGAACACATTACGATCTCCACCGAGAATCTGAAGCATGTGGGGGATAAACCAGTCAATACTTATTTCTGTCATTCAGAACAAACAACTTCTGTATTTAGCAGGGCTCACATAATAACAGCCTTTGAACAGGAGATGCTTTGATGCTGAAGTTAACCTCACTACGAGTCCCAGGGAGGGGAGGAGCTGGGGAGAGAAGTTACGTTGCTACATTGATTTTGGTTTTGCTACCAAGTGCTACTCATGAAATGGACCTAGTCTCCATTTTATAAAGAACTAAAATTGTGCAAGTGGATAATGAACACTTAGATTAGTGAAAAGACTGAAGGAAACCCAGCTTATACTGCAAAATGCACTGGGACATCAGTGTAGAGACTTTTATCTGCTTTGCACTCAGTAGGAAAAACATGCACATAATGGCTCCTGTCCATGACCTATTCAGCCCAGCAGTCTACATCTCACAGTATACACACCCCAGGCTGTACTTTTGAAAGTGAGGACAGTTCAATAAATTTTATTTTTGTACATTATTTTTGTTTATAATATATTAGAGTGGTAAATTCCTTTATTATTCACTGCTCAAGAATCTTTGTTGGAAAAAACCTAAACTCTTTAGCCCAAGTAGATTTTTGTGATATTGTAGATACCTGTATCAATCAAAAATGATTTCTAAAAAACGTGCATGAGGAGGGTTACAAAGCCAAGCACTGTACATCAAGCATTTCAGAGTTGCTCTCATAATATCCTATGACCTAAAGTTTTCGTCCCTTCCTTCCAAAATATGATCTGATTCTGTACATGTATTTGCCTGTAGTGGGCTATTCCTACCACTGGGAAGGAAGAGCCTGGACAATGTGGTGGAAGAGTAAAGAAGTCTCACCTTATCAACTGGCAGTTTGTCACTCCTAGCGCTGAAAACTCAACCAAGCCTGATGGAAATTCTCTAAAGCTATACCAGCTTAAGCAGTATTGCGCATGGACTCAAGAATTGCAGACACTTACAGCGTCGGGACAATGAACCAAAGATACAGGATCCACCTGTTACACCCTCAATGCTGGGACAGCACTGGTTGAAAATGTTTTCAAATATGGTTCACTGGGCACTTTAAACCCTTACCAGCTAAAGCCATGCTTATTAGAAGGTGTGTATTTCTCCAGCAGGGCGGTTAACTTCAAGAGGGAGTACTTCTGCAGCAGGTTCATCTGGGCCACAGACTGGCAGTTAATCTGCAGTGACATGGAGTTCAGGCTCGGCCGATGAGAGCTCTGGAAGCTGTGCCATCTCAGCCTGTGCCTGCGAGAGAAAGGGGCGGAATGTTAGAACGAAAGCTTTTCAATGGGTTGACGCACAGTCAGCAGTGGGTCACTCACTGGCCTCTAATCTTAGCAACTGAGAAGATTCAATTTCCATTTCAGTTTGTTTTTATTTAAAATTTACTCCTTTTACCACTTTTAGTATACAGTTAAGTTCCNTTTTCAATGGGTTGACGCACAGTCAGCAGTGGGTCACTCACTGGCCTCTAATCTTAGCAACTGAGAAGATTCAATTTCCATTTCAGTTTGTTTTTATTTAAAATTTACTCCTTTTACCACTTTTAGTATACAGTTAAGTTCCCTTGTGGCTCAGCTGGTAAAGAATCCGCCTGCAAGGTGGGAGACCTGGGTTTGATCCCTGGGTTGGCAAGATTCCCTGGAGAAGGGAAAGGCTACCCACTCCAGTATTCTGGGCTGGAGAATTCCATGGGCTGTATAGTCCATGGGGTCGCAAAGAGTCAGACATGACTGACCAACTTTCACTCACTCAACTACATGAAGCAGTAAACACATCCACAGTGTGGGAGTTCCCTGGTGGCTCAGTGGTAAAGAATCTGCCTGCCAAGCAGGAGACGTGGCTTCAATCCCTGTGGTCGGGAAGATCCCCTGGAGGAGGAAATGGCAACCCACTCCAGTGTTCTTGCCTGGGAAATCCCATGGAGAGAGGAGCCTGGCGGGCTACAGTCCATGGGGTCACAAAGAACTGGACACGACTGAAGCGACTAAGCAAACGTGTTGCGCAATCAATCAACCCCACTGCCCATTCACAGAACTGACTTCTTCCCAAACTGAAATTCTAGTACCCAGTGAACAATGTTCACTAATTTTTTTAGGATGATAGGATTTTCCCCTCTAGCACTTTCCTTAGGAATTTCATGGCTATAAATGGTTCAATCCCATGTTCCCTACACAGCAAGCAGAAGCAGCCCCTTTCTGATCACCCGCCCCGCACCTCCACCAGGTAAGAAAAACTCTCACCTGTTGGACCTGGTCAGGGAGGCCCCGACCCCAGAGTCCCTCCTTTCCGGGATGTCAGAGGGCTCCTCAGGCTCGTTCAGCGAGTTGCCTGTGCTGTCCAGGTCGCTGGGGGTGGCTCGGTCATTGTCCACATCCAGGTGTATCTGCTTGGGAGAGGACGGGCATGGTGAGACCGAGTCCAAGGCCGAGTCGGAGTCTCCCTCATCGGAAAACTTCTCCGACCACTGGTTGACTATCCTCTGCATCCCCTTCACGTGGTAGAGGATGTCGTCCAGCTCAGGGAAGATGTCCTCGTTCTCCAGATCGGCCAGGTCACCCGAGCTGGAATAGAGGATGGAGCCCGGCACGTTGTCATAGATACTCAGGCGGCTGCTCACGGAGCTCGAGGAGTTCCGCCTCTTAAGTTCCTTGGGGCTGCTGTTTTCTCTCCTCAGGCTGATATGGCCGGGGCCGTGGAAGCTCCCGGTCCTCCAGTTCACAGAGCTGTTATTCCCTGAGGGAGAGAAACTGCCATTGGACAGGGCTTTCGGGAAGGTGCCGGGCTTGTGATCTTCTGGGATGTAGAACACTGTGTCCTCTGGGTAGCTCTCCCGGTTTTTACAGTTCTGCTCCATGACGTTGTTGAACGTGGGCTGATTGAAGGGATCGAAGCCCTCCAAGTACATGCCTCCCCGCTTGTTGCAGGCGCTGAGGCTCCGGGTCCTGGTGACGGGACTGGGCGTGCTCACGTTGCTGCTGGTCTCAGACTGGCTGCTGCTGCTGCTGGTCTGCGTGGAGCTGGATATGCTCCTCTTCCGTACCATGGGGACGTTGATGTGGTTGCCGTTGAGGGCGGAGATCTCCACGCAGTTCAGCTGCTTCAGTTTCTCCTCGTCCACTCCCTCCTGCAGGATGGGCCCGCTGATGATCAGACCCAGCTTGGAAGGCGCCTTGTGCTTGCTGTGGTGGGAGCCCTTGAGCTTTAAGCTCTCCATGCGCTTCAGCAGGCTGTGCGTCTTGGACTTGGTGGTCTTCTCGTGGCCCTTCATGCTGAAGCTGAAGCTGGACAGTTCCTTGGGAGAGGGCAGGCTGCAGAAGGAGTCATCATTGCCTACGAAGGTGCCAGAGGAGCAGACGCTGAGGACGGAGTTAGTCCGGGCTGGGGCCACCTCCCCGCGCCGGGGCGAGTGGGTGGTGAGGCTGCCTGTGCTGTGGACAGAAGCCACCTCCTGGTGATCGCTGAGGTCCGTCAGCATGTTTTCATGGCTCGGGGCACTCTTCAGGTGGACAGTGTCTGGGGACCCAGGGATGGGGTCCTGCTTTGGAGAAAAGACGTCGAACTCTTCAAGCCGGGACCACCTCTTGCTGTCTCTCTGGAAAGTCCATTTGCCACTTATTGCACAAGGCTCGTCCTCGTCAGAATCTTCGCTCTGCAAAGACAGAAGGGAACCATTCGTCCCCCGAAACCGGCAGGCAGCACGGGGCAGGGCGTGCCCTGAGGCCCAGGGGCCAGGAGACTGACCATAATGCCATTCGTGTCAATACCCGCCCTTACAGCTTTATTATTGTTTTTTTTAAAATAACCAAGATGAATGTAAGCATTTCACAGGAAAAAGCCTGAGCAAGTGTTTCAAGCTAAAGAAGAGTTATTTTATGGAAACTCTGGGATCTATAGGCTGCTCTTAAATTGCTCACAGAGGAAACCTCTGAGATCTGTGAAAATTCCAGGCATGTAAAATATTTTGAACTGGAATCAGCAATGGGTAGGACTCCCTCTGGTCTGCCTCCAGTTTTGCTGTCTGTTGATAGTATGTGTTTATATTTCGTTTTGCAACTAAAATGGTGGTTCTCAAACACTCTCATCTCTCAGCCTCTTCCCTGTTCCTTTTCATTCCTCTCCCACCAACACGGGAACCAGAGTTAGTGCCACAAGAGTCCTATGACGTTTCAAACTCAGGCATGCTCCAGGCCATTGAATAAGGCCACACAAATGCCCAGTTCTGCTGGCATGTAACATGCGTACACCCGACAGAACATCTCTGCTAGTGATGCCCGACTTATAGACGGGACCCAGGGTTACACTGTGACGGACTATTGCATCCGAGCCCCCTGATGGGATATCAAGATGCACAGTTCAGTGTGATGCACGTGGAGTGTCTCCCGTGAGTAGGGCCCCCCAAACAGTGGGTGGAGAGCACTGAACGCTGACTTGCAGGCTCCACTCCACAGCTCTTCACAGCGTGAGGTAGGGTTCCCGCTCATTCGTTTAAAAGGTTTAACTCCCCCGAGAAGGCAACTTGGCGCAGGTTAGATAATTAAAATCGGTACTCTGACAGTGAAAAATGTGTTCTTTGACCAAACTCACTTCTGTTTACTCTAATTTGTGGCATTCACTCCCACCACTACACCCACCTCTTCTCCTAAGATCTCATAAGACATCCTCACATTTCAAACACAGGAGAAAATACCATCCGAATCAGTTACGTGCTGGCATTTCACTAGAATGTGTGGGATTTCCAGCCTCCCTCTTTCTCCTCTAATTCCTTTTCTCCCTTCAAAGCTCTAGTCTTCCATATCCCACCAGCCAGCCTTCCCTGCCACCTCTACAGCTTCAAAACACAGGTACTCTTACACATGGGAAGACAGAGTTCCCAAGAACTTCAACTGCAGTTTCTGCAGGGAGGCAATGCAAAATGCACCAGAATTCCTTAAGCCTCATCCCTTTAATATGTTGCAGGCATTGAGTTAATGAGGTAAAATCACAGAAAATCTGTTCAGATCAAAAATAGCAGGTAAGACACAGGGTATTGGCTAGCTGCAGCTATTGATTTCAACTAGATAAGGCTACACAGTTTTGGGTAAACCTGTCTGGATTATAACATTTAAAATGTAGGTATTTTTAGAACAAGGAGGTAAGAATTTGTGAAACAAAATCTATCACAGAACACATAATCCAGTTTTTCATCTTCTCCTTTGCTCCTACCCTATGATACATTTTATATACTCACTCTTTTCCGATGAGGACTGATTTCCAGCTTCATCACCGCACATTTGTTTAAAGTATTTAGACGCCTACAGAGCAAAGAAATAACATTAGCAAAGACAGGAAAACAAGGATGGGTGGATAAATATTTTTTCCAAACAGTTGACGTGTCTGAGTTTCTTTAAATCCATTAATTGAGAAGAGTATTCGAAACTTCTTTAAAAAGTGAAGTTTAAAAATACTTTTATATTTCACAAGTTTTTTTCATTTACATTGAATATTACTATTTTACAGTGAAATGACACACTGCAGTGGTTCTGTGAAGTGCCTCTTATTCTTCACAGAACAAACAACCCTCATTTGAAGACATGTATTCTTCCAATAGCCCCTAAGTTGAGCCATTAAGTATTTCTACCCAGTGTCAAGAAGTAAAAGCCAGTGGTCTCCTTTCACACAAGCAGGAACATGAACAAGTAACCAAGCTGAGCTGTTGGTGAATAGTGTTTGCTGTTGTAATGTATTCTATCTCAAATCAAAATTCAAATGTAAAAACTTAGTTATCTCTGACAAATGATAAACAAATGATAAAAAATTTAGTGAGCTCTGTATAGAGAGGAGATTTGAACTCTCTTTACTACCTAATTCTTTTTTTCGGCTTCCTGTATAGGACAGGAAAATGTATTGGTATAGTCGTAGCAATAGTGCAAATGATTAATTTTAAAAACTGTATACTTAAAGGTCAACATCTTTAAAATTCAAAAAATAAGTGCTTGAGTCAGATTCTTCTTTGGAACAGGAGTCAAGATTTTTTACTCTGAATGCTTTTTATAAAAAAAATTCCTGCCAAAGCATAATAATTTAAAATTAGGAAAGTAATTTAGCTTCATTGAAAATGAAGTACTTAAAGCAAAACTCCACCTCACTGGGAACTAATGAAATAGCTCAAAGAAAGAAACCCTTTACAGATGCAGGAATAAATGGCATGTAAAACTGTGAATGACAGCTTTTCAGGCCCCAAATCTTTCTAACATCTTCCAGATGACCATCACTTAGTTGTCTTCAAATGGATCCTTAACATAGCTGCTGTCCACCATCAGTTAAGATTGCAGTTCTTCGTATTTCACGACAAGCGCATTTAATGCCCACAAGTTCAAACTGATTCTGAGCCCTCTTCAAGGCTCTTTCGTTCTGATCCTGTTCTTGCAGCTTGTCTAATAACTTGGATAAAGGAGGGTAGAAAGTATTCTTGCCTGCTGATAAGACTGCCTTTGATTTCATAGATTATGTGGTAGGCTGCTTACAGGATAAACAAAGATAATCCTAAACAGAGCACCTATGCTCAGGAAAATTCTCTCTGATAACGGGAACCGAAAGAAAACAAATAACTTAAAAAAAAAAAGTCCACAGACATTAAAACGAGTGGATATAAAGTCCCTTTCAAAGGGGCATCCATTACTTCAATGACTTGTATCCACAGTGTTTTAGTTCTCAAATGTTTTTAAGATGTCAAGAATCTAGGATGGTTACAGTCTTAGGTCTGGGTTTCATTAATCAAACCTGAAATCAAATACCCACTTGACTTCATTTGGGCTTTAATGATCGAGTGGTGTTTATAATCAAGTTTACTAGGCATGGATGCCTGTGGGGGTGGGGGAGGGACTTACTTCACAAGCTGCAGATTTGAGTCAAACAGAAAAGAAGGTCATTTTTGTAAAGGTCAGTGTTATCTTTTTCTATAGGTAGCACCAAGCTAATGGATCTTCAAAACTGAAGCCCAGGAGTTATTCCTGAAGTTTTTATGGAATTCACGTGTCCCCTAGGCACCTCCAAAGTGGGATGTTACCAATTTAGAGAGGGTACTGACATGAAACAGTTGGGGATGCACTCTGGGTCAGGCATTGTGCCTGGAGCCTCATGTGTATTACTTCGTCTTGATAGAGATACTACTTATTTACTTTCAATGTATAGATGAGGAAATGAGGCTTGGAGTGGACACAAACCTGGTCCAAGGCTACAGGACTAAAGTACAGTGACTCTGGCCCTGAGAAGCAGTCTCTTCCGCGTTCCTTTCTAAAATAAATGTTAATCATGATAACATATGGGAGCAGCTTCTACCCTAAGTACGACTCCTCCAGTGAGTGGTAGAACACTGGTATCTCACACTGTCTGTCCGGAAGCCCGGGGGTCCTTTCTGGCCCCCAGGGTCCCTGCTGGCTCAGCTCCTCAGGAATGTGTCAGTCTTATCTGCTGGGCAACTTGCACTCTGCTCAGAGGGGGAGGGAGCACGGAGTGAGCCATCAGAGGTTCAAGAGCTTTCCTGGAGGAGCTGCAAGCACCCTGATAAAACCATGGCAGGCGTGGTCCCGGGCCTCACGTAGTCAAAGTGAAAACAGGGAAAGCAGAAGAGAAGTGAGAAAGGAAAAAGGAACGTATACCTATGGCCTGATATATGGCAGAAACCATCACAATATTGTAAAGTAATTATCCTCCAATGAAAAGAAATAGGCAATTTTTTAAAGAAGAGAATAAAACATCAAAAAAAAACCAAACAACCCAAGAACATTGTTCCCCCATCTCTCTCTAAGAATATACCCCCCCCAAAGAATAAATACTAGCCAGGTGTCAAGAACATCCATGAATAGCTTACCATTTTTATTCTACTCTGAGATGCTGAAGGTGAAATGAAAAGTTCAAAGAAATGTACTTCCAAGATGCTGTAATTATTTGGCACTAAAAGCATTATATTAAGTTCCCTAGGAAATACACTGTTTAAAAATATAAAAAAAGAAAAAAGGAACAATTTCCTACATAGACCTGACAAATAAAAATTTTTCCAAGCCTTAAAGATATTTTCTTGGAATTACTACAATTGCTTTTCTTTTAATAGGATCAAAATAGTAACATAGCTGAAATGTACTAAGTGGCTGGGTGCTTCACAGAGCTTAGGTTCTTCAAGGGCAGTTTTATAATAAAGTACAGACTGAAGATGCTACTGTCATTATATGATTTGTCATTATATGATGATCACTTTATTTAATTCTTTGGTGTATTCATAGGAGTCAGTTGTAACCTCACAGGAAAACAGCAATGTGGGATATATGAAGTTAAGAGAGAGAAGATTTCAGAAAAGGTATTCTAAGAGGTCACAGTTTGCCTTATCATCTGCATATGCTTCAAGACAAGTGAATCACTCCTCTAGCATTCATACTGAATGTGATGCTCTCGGAATCTTGGCCTTATCATCGGGGTTGGATCATAACAGCAAAGCTAGTGTGACTGGGACAAAAGCCAATCTCTCCAAGGAAACAAGTATGTTTACTCCTTACAAGTGGGCATGTGAAGAATGCTGGTGAGCAATCCAAACCCAAACAATCTAGTAGTTGCATAATTACAACTTTTGGTCATTACAAAACTTTATAAAACTTTATATTATTTTAAGACAGTATTGTTATCATTCTCAAGAACACACTGCCTACAAGTTTTCTGCTCTTAGTAGATTATGTTAAGAGGTCAGCGCCTACTAGATTATTGACCAAAAGGAGCTTTAAGATCTGCACAAGTTGTAAGTACATGAATGTTTATAATAACCTTTAAGCAGAACATGGGAGTATGTACTAGTATGTAAATGGGAGCATTTGCTCTGTGTGTATGTTGGGGGGGAAGGGGTGGCAGGAAAGAGAAACCATGCAAGAATTATTTCATTTAAACCTAAAAAGGTTTTAAAGTAAACACTGTTAAATATTTAATAATATTTTATTAAAGTAAAACTTTTAGCTGAGTTTCTGTCAACTACAGTACCATATGTACTTAAAATCAACTGCTCAAACTGTTTCAACAAGGCAAAAAGATGGAAGTATATGAAAGAGTCTGTCTAGGAAAAAACTTAACAGATCACAAGGCAAAGTTTCAAACAACACTATAGATTCAGGATCTGCTGGCCCTTTGAATTTTGCGGGCCGAGAGAGTACACAGAAGAGGCCAGTCTAGCAAATGAGATGAATATCATCATCAGTAAAAGCAAGTGTCCCCAACTACTCTGATGACATCCCAGCATCTGGAGGGCATTTCCAAGGAAGTTGCTTGCCACTTCCTTCTTCTTCAGAACGTTCGTTTAGCCCTCTCCAAGGAAAATCATTTGCCATAAGAAGTCTGTTTCTGTGAAAGTGTGGACAAGAGACCTTGGGTTTTTCATTACAATCAACTTGATGACTGTTCCTGAATTCTGAATCCTACCCCAAGCCTTTCTCCACATACTCAAATCTGGGTGTAGGTTTTAGGCCTGATACTTTTTAAAGCACTTGACATCCATCATTGCATTTCCTTCTTATACTTAACCTATGAGATATTATTCTACACACAAGAGAAATTGATCCCATGAACTGCAGTTCGTGGGGTCACAAAGAGTTGGACACGAGTGGGTGACTGAACAACAATATCAGCAAGAGAAACCGAAGACCAATCAGAATACGCTTGTGGAATCCAGAGAGACAGCAAGGTTTAGTCATTTTTAGGCTTTTCTTTCCATCAAAGATCTAAGAGTACAGATTTACTCCCTTCAAAGAGAGGTAGACTCTCTGATGGTGCTGAGAGCCAGTGTTAGCCACAAAGTACAAAGGATGCCCTTAGACCCAGGACAGGGTAACTACATTTCAAACTGATATTTAAAAAAAAAAAAAAAAAAAATCTAATCATGACCCCTTGGGCTGTGATGCTGCCATGATATTTTTATGACCCAGAAATTCCTAAGCTGTTGCTGCTGTTTACAGGGCACACTCACTCAGTAGCTTGAAATGTGTGAGATGGATGATCTGACGCAATGAGTATGTCTCCTAGGACACATCTTAGGAGTGACCTCATTTCTATGCGTTATCACCAGTGATGAATTGAGAAGAAATTAATTCTGTCCCACAGCTAAGCATTCAAACATTTCAAAAATGTCTGGAGTAATTTATATTCCAGATGTGGTCTCCTTCCCTCCTAAACTGTGTCGGGGACATTTTTTCTTTACAGATGACATAGCTATAATATTATACACTCTGCGGGGTGCAGGTGGGGGGCCTTGCAATCAGGTTCCTTTCAGAAAGTATCTACATACCCTGCTTTTCTAAGCAGTCATTCAATTGGATGTGAAAAGTGACAGTGTTTCTGTGGTTAATGTGATTTTTTTTTTCTTTCTGAAGCCAGGAGAACTAGTCTATTCCATACTCCATTGTAAATACCATATTTGTCTTTCCCTAAAACTCCTGCTTAAGTTAGGTGCTTCAGAAACCAATGGATGACATAAGAAAGGCAGAAAACAGTATTTTCACAGAGCTACAATTGCTTTCTTTGCCTGTAAAAGGGAAATACATCCTGGGTGCCATTCCACCTCAATGATGCTTTTCCAAGTTAAAAGTAATACTGAAATTAAAAGAAAACGAATTTTACAATCAAATAAACAAGTGAACTAGTCTGTGTATGATCTTTTTCTCCCCAGAATTCACCTTTGATGGCTTACAGGTTTTGAGAAAAATTACAAGGATGATTAGCTTAAAAATGAATAATACGTTGTGAAGAGCTGGAGAGGATTATCAGTGTCCTGTCATCGTCTGCTGCGTATTTTATCACTTCCACTTCGTTAGAGCCTGCGAGCTGCTCAGTGTGAAAATCCACCAGCACCACGAACAAGGGTTTCTGACAGTTTTCTCACATTTCCCATCAGTGCTCATTTGCTGCCTGTCTACTTTCTGTTAAAGGCTGTGCAGAGTAATTTTACAGCCGTATTTAATCCTATTGTTATGAATGTGTACGTGGGGAAGCTCAAGAGGTTCAGAGATGCTTTCCTGGAATTTAAGCCATGGTCCTCCTGCCTCTAATTTGGCATAGTCTCTCTGTCCCCCACGTCCACTGATTCCTCTAAATATGTTACTTCCATTCAACAGCAGCTTTGACTCTTTGAGGGCACCTGGGTGGGGCTGAGCAGTAAACTACACTGCCTTAAAAAAAAAACCCTGTTCCAGGTTTTCAAACCGCCTGAACATTACCTGTTTCAGGAAGCACATGGTATCAAATATGGAATGGTACTGAGTATGCCCTAGGACAGTGCTATTTTAATGGCAATACTAAATAACAGGAAGTTACTAATTTTAATTAAAAGGCCTATGATTCATGAAGAAGTAAATCTCTATATATACAAATACTATTCAAAAACCTGACATAAATAGGGACTTCCCTGGCTGTGTGGTGGTTAAGACTTTGCGCTTCCACTGCAAGGGGCAGGGTTCGCTCTCTGGCTGGGGAACTAAGATTGTGCATACTGTGCGGCCAAAAAGAAAAAGACACCTGACCTAATTAGAACAAAAGCAAACTCATCTCAGTGATAAATACTATGCTCTTAAAAAGGAAGAAAAGAGAAAGAAAACATTCAAAACATTTCAATTTACCTGCATAAAGCCTCAATAGCATCTCTGTCCAAAAAATCATGCTCTCTCTTGACTGAGGAAATATCAATGGGGAACAGAAGATCTGTAAGAAAAATAAAAACAAATATACTTATTGAGCATTCAGACTCTTGCCAATCTAGCCCAGTTTAGCAGAGAGAGAGAAAAAAAAAAACCCTCAAAAACAAGATAATTTCTTGAATACTTACTGTGTGCAGGTTACCTCCTTCCCTACCAAGTGCTATGGGAATGTAAAGCAGTTTAAGACAATATCTTCTGTGTCCTAAAGGAGCATGGGTATCAAGTGGTCTGCAGACTCAAGTATCTGTTGTCAAAGATAAGTGGTTCAAAACACTGTTTCACCTTCAAACAAATCAGCAGTCAACAGACCTGCTATATAAATTATAATTTATACCAGAATGAATCCCAGAAGGATGCTCCCTTCTACTGTGGCTGTTTCCTCCCTCCCCCCACCATGTGTGTCTTTGCTCACATTTGATCAGGGAAGAGGTCACAGAAAACCAGGCCAAGGGAAGATCTAGAGAACAATGGTGGTTGTCAATGGAATCCAACCATTTGCATGACATCAAAAGCTAAAGAGAATTCAGGATGTGCGCTATTTTTAAACAAATACAAGCACTTCCATATGGCTTTCCAGGGGTTTATATAAATCCCCCTAAAACAAAAGGCTAGCTCTAAAGCTAGTGTAGAACCACAGAATCCCAAATACTTTTATTTGTAGAAGAGTTCACTACTCTAAGAATACGTTAAGTTATATCAAAATCGAAAAGCAGAAAGGGGGAAGAGTCAACTCAATGCAAGAATTCCCTTTTCTGTCCCTCGTTGATAAACACATCCAGGAAGAGTAGGGAGGAGGAAGACCAGCAGTGCTTCCGTGGAAAACCACAAAGCTCTGGAACTGCCACTAGATAAGAGCAAGTTATCCTTCTTTGCTGTTCCAAGCTATTAAGGTAAATAACGGGCCTTCCTAGTAAAAAACTTGTAAAATACCGTGAGGAAGAGTCCTGCTATGCAACTCTGTGGGTCAGGAATAGAGCACCACAGGACACCAGAATACACAGAACCTAAAGATCCCTTTGGCCTCCCAAATGGCTAATGCTGCAAGGGGAAACTGACATGGCTGTTGGTTGTTTTGGAGACTCAAGTAACTAATAGTATTCTAGTTCTGGGGTTGACGTGGGAGCACATGATGGTTCGTTATGTTTTTATGGCTTCTAACTTTTGATCATTGGTTTTAGAGGATGGTATCAAGCTCCTTATTTTCAGTCATCAATTTTCCAGAGATTATACTTATGAATATCTTTTTTTTTTTCCATTGTTGAAAACTAACACAATGAGTGTTGTGGTCTATTCTTTTTTCTGAAGGCTAAAGTTAGTGATCCTGTTCTCTGAATGGTAAGACAGACAGACCAATGAAATAGCTAGAGCCTAAAGATTCATGAAGAAACTTATAAAATTCAGTACTGGAGGATTTACCTCTCTTCATTACCTTCTAGACCAAATGATCAGGGAAATGATTAGCAGCACCACTATAGTGGCAATAAGAGAGAGGACTTCTAGTGAATGTAAACTAGAAGCAAAGCAGATTATAAAGCTGTTTGAAGCTTCTGGCAACTGTATTTCACTTGGAACAGACACCATGCACTCTAAGTATTAAAGGACACAGCTTATATTAAAAGAATATGCTTGTGATACTTAATACATGTAAATCATAAAGTTAGCATGCCTGTTGAGTGCATCTGAGACAGCAACTTTGTTATTTGAGCAATTCCGAACTCAGTGTCCCCAGAGCTATATTTTAGATTACTTTCCTGACCCAAATTAACTTTAAAATTCTGTTTAAGAAAGGAATTCTAGGAAAAGTAGGGACTAAATGCAAGAGAAGAGTGAAATAATTACTTGTTGTTGTTCAGTAATTCTCAGAGTTCTTCAGGTTAGGATTTAAACTTCCAGCTTAGGTTTAAGCGCAGGAAGTATATATTGTCAATGACCAAAATAAAGCTAGGAATCAAGGAATGAGTGTGATGGTTATGTGGTGTGTGTACCTGCCCTGAACATAGGGGTGGGACAAAGGAGAGAAATTACAAACGCTTAGAACAATTTAAAGACTTATAAACGTCAAGGGACCCCCAAAATGTAACTTGCAAAAATACAGCCTGTCTCTTAGGATTTGGAAAGATGTAAGCAGAGACCGGAAGGGGATCTCAGCAAAGATACACATCACAAGAAAGGGCTGCTTGGCAGCAAATCAACACTAAAAATTGACATAATTGAAGGAAATTTAATTTCTAAACAGGAGAACAAAAGGACAAGCATGTTACTGCCACTGCAAATGCAATTATCTTTCCATGTCTCCAGTAGAGCTGTGAACTGAAAATCCAATAGAATGCTGAGCTGCCCCCACCCCCACCCCCTCCAAAGCCCTACTGAGAGACAGAGGTGCTGTAANCGTTGATAAACACATCCAGGAAGAGTAGGGAGGAGGAAGACCAGCAGTGCTTCCGTGGAAAACCACAAAGCTCTGGAACTGCCACTAGATAAGAGCAAGTTATCCTTCTTTGCTGTTCCAAGCTATTAAGGTAAATAACGGGCCTTCCTAGTAAAAAACTTGTAAAATACCGTGAGGAAGAGTCCTGCTATGCAACTCTGTGGGTCAGGAATAGAGCACCACAGGACACCAGAATACACAGAACCTAAAGATCCCTTTGGCCTCCCAAATGGCTAATGCTGCAAGGGGAAACTGACATGGCTGTTGGTTGTTTTGGAGACTCAAGTAACTAATAGTATTCTAGTTCTGGGGTTGACGTGGGAGCACATGATGGTTCGTTATGTTTTTATGGCTTCTAACTTTTGATCATTGGTTTTAGAGGATGGTATCAAGCTCCTTATTTTCAGTCATCAATTTTCCAGAGATTATACTTATGAATATCTTTTTTTTTTTCCATTGTTGAAAACTAACACAATGAGTGTTGTGGTCTATTCTTTTTTCTGAAGGCTAAAGTTAGTGATCCTGTTCTCTGAATGGTAAGACAGACAGACCAATGAAATAGCTAGAGCCTAAAGATTCATGAAGAAACTTATAAAATTCAGTACTGGAGGATTTACCTCTCTTCATTACCTTCTAGACCAAATGATCAGGGAAATGATTAGCAGCACCACTATAGTGGCAATAAGAGAGAGGACTTCTAGTGAATGTAAACTAGAAGCAAAGCAGATTATAAAGCTGTTTGAAGCTTCTGGCAACTGTATTTCACTTGGAACAGACACCATGCACTCTAAGTATTAAAGGACACAGCTTATATTAAAAGAATATGCTTGTGATACTTAATACATGTAAATCATAAAGTTAGCATGCCTGTTGAGTGCATCTGAGACAGCAACTTTGTTATTTGAGCAATTCCGAACTCAGTGTCCCCAGAGCTATATTTTAGATTACTTTCCTGACCCAAATTAACTTTAAAATTCTGTTTAAGAAAGGAATTCTAGGAAAAGTAGGGACTAAATGCAAGAGAAGAGTGAAATAATTACTTGTTGTTGTTCAGTAATTCTCAGAGTTCTTCAGGTTAGGATTTAAACTTCCAGCTTAGGTTTAAGCGCAGGAAGTATATATTGTCAATGACCAAAATAAAGCTAGGAATCAAGGAATGAGTGTGATGGTTATGTGGTGTGTGTACCTGCCCTGAACATAGGGGTGGGACAAAGGAGAGAAATTACAAACGCTTAGAACAATTTAAAGACTTATAAACGTCAAGGGACCCCCAAAATGTAACTTGCAAAAATACAGCCTGTCTCTTAGGATTTGGAAAGATGTAAGCAGAGACCGGAAGGGGATCTCAGCAAAGATACACATCACAAGAAAGGGCTGCTTGGCAGCAAATCAACACTAAAAATTGACATAATTGAAGGAAATTTAATTTCTAAACAGGAGAACAAAAGGACAAGCATGTTACTGCCACTGCAAATGCAATTATCTTTCCATGTCTCCAGTAGAGCTGTGAACTGAAAATCCAATAGAATGCTGAGCTGCCCCCACCCCCACCCCCTCCAAAGCCCTACTGAGAGACAGAGGTGCTGTAAATGGTAACAGGTCCAAAATTCTCCTACAGGAATAAGCAACTCCACATTATAAACATGCGGGCTAACCAAACACCTTAGAAGGAAAAGGAATTGGAGACATTCTGCGAAATGGAGGAACAGTAAGATATTCTACATAGTCTAATTATAAAATAATTTTAAACCCATCCTCATGGGGAAATATCATATCATACATTCAGTCTGGGCTACAAAGAGGAAGAACAGGGATTATTAATGAAGTAATGAGTTAGATTAGCTGAGTAAGCTAGGGATACAAAAATGATCTCTGTGGTTCCTCCCCAGTTTGCTTCTGGGGAGCATCCCTACTCCCTCCATTTCCCTCTTCAGTGCAACCTGCTGCAAGGGGACTCCCCTGGTGGTCCACCGCCTGAGACTCCATGTTCCCAATGCAGGGGGCCCAGTTCAGTTCCTGGTGGGGAAACTACATCCCATAAGCTGCAACTAACAGCCAGTGGAGCCGAATAAACAAATATTTCCTAAAAACGCAGCCTGTTTATCTTGGGAGCACCTCCAAGCTGACAAACTGTATCCAATCTTAGCATTTGTTATTCTTCAGTTGCTAAGCTGTGTCTGACTCTGTCACCCCATGGACTGCAGCAAATCAGACTTCCCTGTCCTTCATTATCTCCTGGAGTTTGCTCAGACTCAGGTCCATTGAGTCAGTGATGCTATCCAATCATCTCACCCTGTTGCCTGCTTCTCCTATCCTCAGTCTTTCCCAGCATCATGGCATTCTGTTCATTTACTAAAGAAGAATGCTGGTGACCAGCAGATACAAGAGGGAGCCCACTGCCATTGCTACAGGAAGCAGCCTGCTTGTTATCACCCTAGAAGGATGGGAGAGCAAAAGAAACATCTTAAAATCACTATTTATTGTGAGAAGAGTTGAACATCCCTGGTGAAAAGACTGAAATGACATCGTTTAACCTCACTCTTTTAGCAGTTTTGTCACATAATGCCTGTCTCATGGCATCCCCTTCCTCTTAAGTGGTGAAAAAGATGTATTCTTTCAGTGTAAATCAACTAAAATTATGCTTGTTTTTGAGCTATTTGGCAACCCCTTAATGGTATTCTTTGAGGTATGAACTGTTTTATTTCCACAAAACCTGCAGCATCTACCCAAGTGGTGGACACCCCTGATAGTGCAGAATTAATACTGGCTTGTTGATTAGCTGAATGGATGGTTGGATGGGTAGATGGCCAGACAGATGAATGAGAGACACTTGGCAATAAGAACAATAAGCCTCCAGTTCTAATGAACAACCTCTTCCCCCTGGATTATAGAGAGCACACTCTGCCCACCCCAGGCAGCCAAAGATATGAGTGAGACTCATGGTGCTCAGCACCCTGTTTCAGCATCCAAGTGATGCTCGAGGTGCTGAGGAAGACATGAAGAACCAGCAAAAAGCCAGCCTGAAAGTCAAAGTGCTAGCCATTCAGTTGTATCTGACTCTTTGCGATCCCATGGACTGTCCCATGGGATTCTCCAGGCCAGAATACTGGAGTGGGCGGCCATGCGCTTCTCCAGGGGATCTTCCTGACTCAGGGATCGAACCTGGATCGAACCTGGATCTCCTGCATTGCAAGCGGATTCTTTACTGTCTGAGCTACCAGGGAAGCCACTGAAAGTCAGCCTAGATCTTGATTTTTCATTTTAAAAAAGAGTCCACTTTTTCTTAATTAAAAACTGAATAACCTAGGAGAAACAATAGTGATCAAATGACAATCTAAGGAAAAGTGAAAAGTCTAATGATGAAGTAGGCAAATATATCTACAGCACATGACCAACAAAGCCTTAGTGTTTAGAATAAAGAGCTCTTATAAATTATCAAGAAAAGCACAATCAACTCAAGGGAAAAACGGGCAACAGATATTTCACAGAAGAGCAAACACATACGGCCAGATGACATGAATAAAGCGTCTTATCATCAATAGCTAGAAAAATGGCAGTCAAAATCTGTAAGATATCATTTTATATCCATTTGAATGGCAAAAATTAAAGTCTGGCAATGTCAAGGGTTGAGAGCATGTGCAGAGACAGAATCTTTTTATATTACAGGGAGGGGTGGAATCAGTACAGGAACTTTTCAAAAACTTCCATTACGAAGTTGCACATACATCTTATCAACTACCCAGTAACGCTACTCCTAGGTATGTGTTTCAGAGAAGGCAGTGGCACCCCACTCCAGTACTCTTGCCTGGAGAATCCCATGGACAGAGGAGCCTGGTGGGCTGCAGTCCATGGGGTCACTAAGAGTCAAACACGACTGAGCGACTTCACTTTCACTTTTCACTTTCATGCATTGGAGAAGGAAATGGCANTCAGTCCTTCCAATGAATATTCAGGGTTGATTTCCTTTAGGACTGACTGGTTTGATCTCCTTACTGTCCCAGGGACTCTCAAGAGCCTCTCCAGCACCACAATTCAAAACCATCAATTCTTCAGCACTCAGCCTTCTTTTTGGTCCAATTCTCACATCCATATATGACTACTGGAAAAACCATAGCTTTGACTATGTGGACCTTTGTTAGCATAGTAATGTCTCTGCTTTTTAATATTTAGTCTAGGTTTGTCATAGCTTTCCTTCCAAGGAGCAAGCGTCTTTTTAATTTCATGGGTGCAGTCACCTTGTACAGTGACTCTGGAGCCCAAGAAAATAAAATCTATCACTGTTTCAGCTTTTTCCCCAGGATGCCATGATCGTCGTCTTTTGAATATTGAGTTTTAAGCTAGCTCTTTCACTCTCATCAAGAGGCTCTTTAGTTTTTCTTCACTTTCTGCCATAAAGGCTGTATCATCTGCATATCTGAGGTGGCTGATATTTCTCCTGGCAATCTTGATTCCAGCTTGTGATTCAGCAAGCCTGACATTTTGCATGATGTACTCTGTATATAACTAAGCAAGGTGACAATATACAGCCTTGACATAATTTTCTCCCAATTTTGAACCAGCCCATTGTTCCATGTCCAGTTCTAACTTTTGCTTTTGGACCTGCATACAGGTTTCTCAAGAGACAGGTAAGGTGGACTGTTATTCCCATCTCTTTTAAGAATTTTTTAGAGTTTGTTTTAATCCACACAGTCAAAGGCTTTAACATAGTCAGTGAAACAGAAGTAGATGTTTTACTGGAATTCCCTTGCATTTTGTATGATACAATGAATGTTGGCAATTTGATCTCTGATTCCTCTGCCTTTTCTAAATCCAGCTCATACATCTGGAAGTTCTCAGTTCATGTACTGCTGAAGCTAGCTTGAAGGATTTTGAGCATTACCTTGCTAGCATGTGAAATGAGCGCAATTGTATGGTAGTTTGAACATTCTTTGGCATTGCCTTTTGTTGGGATTGGAATGAAAACTGACTTTTTCCAGTCCTGTGGCCACTGTGGAGTTTTCCAAATTTGCTGGCATGTTGAGTGCAGCACTTTATTAGCATCTTTTAGGATTTGAAATAGCTCAGCTGGAATTCCATCATCTCCACTAGCTTTGTTCATGGTTATGCTTCCTAAGGCCCACTTGATACCTGTGAAAGGTAAATAATTTACACACATAGTAAGGTCACAGAAAGAAGACAGTGATCAGTTGTGAAGATTTTCAGTTTAAGTCACCATCACCCTAGTGACTGTTTCTGTTTAGGCTGAAAGCAGAAGGAATTGTGTAGTATGTGAAGTCCAGAAAAATGAATATGAATGGAAACAAGAATGAGTAGCCTGGAGGGGAAGGTCAGGCAGGGTCCGTGGGAAGCTATGCAGGAAGGGAAGGCGGGTGGACTTGACAGACGGGGGACACGGGGCACATCTGTGAACCAGCACTTCCTCTTTCTATGGTTCCAGACCACGGCTTCTCTCCTGGAGGAACCCCTTCTTTTTAGAAGAGAAAATGCAGTTTTCCCCTAAAGCAGTGTTTTGCCACTTGAAAGTGGGCTGCTGGAACCTTATTGTTTCTCTCTCAAGTGTCTTTACTTCCTTTTCCCGAGGAGCTGCTTCCCAAACCACAATCCAGCTCCCTGCCAGAGTCAGCTCTTACTCCTCATTGGCTGGAGCTCTGCTATCCTCCCGGAAAATCCTGTTAGGCAGGGAATGAGAGGGCAGCCTTCTACGATGAAGCTTTGGCCCCTGAGCCTGGAAACCAGGGAGCAGTGTGAAACTCCACCTCAGCTCTGCTGTCATTTTGTCCAGAGGAAGTTTACCATTACATTCTAAACCAGAGTGCACGTTTTCTGTCCATAACCTTCCACGTTTTGGACACCCCTGAAAGGACATTTCCACAAACACATGGAACCATTCCCCAAAGTCTCTTCCCCAGAGAGGATTCTTTAGCAAGTTTATTGAAACAGGTATGACAAGTATAACAAAATTTACATCTGCCTGTGTTAGACCAGTATATTTTTGTACAAACAACAAGATAGTGTTAGCTAATGACAGTTAACACTTTGAAAGCATAACATACAAAACAACATATCTTCATCACACACACCTCCTAAAAAAATCCCCCTTCATAACAGCAGGGGAAAAAAAAATCTCCCCTGCCCCCCAAAGGAGGTTTTCACAGGCTGGCCAGCTCCATCCCAATTCTGAGGTGTCAAAGGAGTTCCAAGTGCAAACTGAAATGATGAACAAGCAACTCCCCCACATCCATTAAAAACACAATCTAGGAAACGGATGTCCTCGCGGAGTGCCTTTACACAGAATTATTACATAAACATAGGTTACTATATTACAAGTGGATATGGTACCAGATCCTAGGTCCGGTGCACCCCTTCCTCAACCACAGAGAAGAGAAACTAAAATAATGAAATTGGAGCACAGATTGTTCTACAGCTCCCTCCAGTGGTGCTAAAAGGCCTACGTTGTCCTTGGCAAGCATTTTCTGTTTTTATAGCTCTCACCATTCTGTAGGCCCAATTTCAAGTTGATTGAGTCATCATCTTATTCAGAATGTGTGTGAAAGACATTTACCTCTGACTTGTAAACAACTGTTGTCTCAGGGCTAACAGGTGCCGAGCTACCCAGGAACAGGAATTAGTCCAGAGAGGTCAGAGGCACCAAGCAGATTTTGAAAAAATGACACAATACCTACAGTGAGGATAGCAGCACAAGATTGGGGTGCATTGACTATTCTCTTTTTCCTTTATCAGAAACTTGCCTGGTTGTATATTCTGACTCTGTTTCTGTGCCTTGACTGAGACCCAAAGAAAGGACCAGGTAGTCATACACTTGGGAAAATCAAGACCACGCTAAAAACTTATGTTCATTTAGCAGAATCCTACAGAAGCAAAAACTTCCCCCAGAAATGCCAGAATGTCAGAACCATGCCTTTGATCCAACTTTACACTGATCAACTTTCACTTAGAATTTACTAGAATACTAGAACTGGCAGGAAATCTGGACTTCAGTCCAGTCCCTTCATTTTGTAGATGTGGAAACAGTCACTAACAGTGTCCTTGACTCTTGGCCCAGCGCTCTTCACAATGAAAGCTTTGGGGCTCTGACTCTTGAAATTTGGCAGTGAATCATTTGTGGGCATGGGTGAGGGCTGGCTAGTTTGGCATCAAGGCACTCGCAGAATGGCCTGACTTGTATTTGTATCTTCCTGGAGACCTAGAAGTATTTGTACAATTCTTTGAATTTAAAGGAATGGAAGAAGGAAAAAGCCAGATTCTCATTTTGTGACTGCAGAATAAACTAGAAAAGAAGGCACAAATTAATAACCTTATTTTCTGTCCCTCTCAGCATGCAGTAGTCTGAGGAAGAAGGGCCTGGTGTGCTGAATACGTGCATGGTAAGAGACTAGGACACCTGGGTCACAGGCTTGTATGTGTGAAGCTGAGAAGCTATTTTTGGTCTCTCCCGGTCTTTCCTAGAGGATGGTGCTTTATTCTAGTTCCATGTAATCTTCAGTTCTCACCTCCCAATGAGTGGTATTCAGAATAAGAGGAGATACGTTTCTGAATATACACATGTTCCTGAAACAGCTTGGCTCTCAAGACGCTGTTAGCCAGCACAGCACATCTTGGTCTCAAATTTAGTGCTGTGCCCACAGCTTTCCTTCTAAGCACCCACCCGTGAGGAGGGAAGAGCCTTCTCTGCCCAAGTCCCCTGTAGAGACAGGAAATAATTCTATCTCATTTGTCGATTCCGTTTCAGTTCAGCAGCCAGTTTCCACACAGCGACACAATTGGAAAGCAGTATCTCTTCTGGGAACTGAGATTCCATTTCAGGAGGAATTTCACTATCTTTAGTCTCCATGTAACTCACCAGTGTATCTCTCAGGCTGAAAAACCAAGGAACAATAGACAGTGTTAAATAGTCATGTGACATAAGAAGTCATGTGATCACTGATCAGTTTTCCAGGTATCACAGGACTAAAGTGCTCATTAAGGCCGGTAATACTGAGAGTCAGTTTAAAGACAACTAACCGCTGGCTCAGTTATTAAGAATCTGCCTACAGTGCCGGAGACCTGGGTTCAATCCCTGGGTGGGGATCCCTGGAGAAGGGCCTGGCAACCCACTCCAGTATTCTTGCCTGGAGAATTCCAGGGACAGAGGAGCCTGACGGGCTACAGGCCGTGGGGTCGCACAGAGTCGGACGCGACTGAGCGCGTGCAGCTGAACCGCTGAGTCACTGGCCTGGTGCTGGAATCCTGGCTTCAGGGCTCCAGTGCACCCCTGCTGCCCCCACCCTGGAGTGCACATACTCTACAGGAAAGAGCTCCCCTTGATAAGGGCCCAGCCAGATGGTTCTAAGCACTCTAGTAATATGGCTGCTATACAAAAAACAAAGCCTCACCATTTAAATAAAGCTTCTAGTCCAGTTCATGATTTGTTTAACAAAGATCATAAATTATCTAGGAAGAGCTATTTTTTCCCTACACTAAAAAGTCCGGGATAGTAAAGATTTCTTAAAAGAATTCAAATATAAATAGGCATATGCTACAGAGCATAATGGAGGAAATTGGCAATTATGAAGCCCCATGTCAATGAGGAAAAATGGAGTTTATCTATTTAGAAAAACAAAGTGAAAATCCCTTCCTCAGACCATGCATTAAAGCACAAGGAAAAAACAAGGGAGAATATTTTATAACCTTGGGACAGGACCCTTAGAGGTATATTTTCCTAGAGTCCTCATAGGAAAACACTCTCAGATTTGGCTTCATAAAATTAAAGACTGAGATAGAACATCTGTAACATACCAGATAAAATATTAAGAAAAATACAAATAGTCCAAAAGAAAAATAATCAAGAGGCAGTTTGGAGGAAGATACACAAATGGCTGATAAATATTTTCAGCCTTACCAGTAAATGGGAAAATGTAAGCAAAAATGAGATACCATTTTTGGGCCATTAGATTATTAAAAATATGAAAGATGGATAATATCCAGTGTTGGGTATTCTTTATACATTGGTGTAGCTTTTTCTATCAAAGTTAAAATGTACATCTCTCTGACATAGGAAGACCACTACTCATAATGCGAATATATGACTTTTGCAATTGATAATGGTTAATCAGACTTTCCTGATGGCTCAGGGGTAAACAATCTGCCTGCAATGCAGGAGATGCGGGTTCAGTCCCTGGGTCAGGAAGTGGGAAATGACAACCCACTCCAATAATCTTGCCTGGAGCATCCCATGGACAGAGGAGCCTGGCAGGCTATCATTCATGGGGTTGCCAAAGAGTTGAACACGACTTAGTGACTGAACAACAATGGTAAATCAGCAGGAAACCAAATTCTGCAGTAAGACAAGAACAATTTCCATGACTATGAAAAATCTTGGGAGACATGGCAGAACGTTGTATGTGTGCCTCGCTTGGCAGGCTTGCAAGCCCATACCTCCACTCAGGGTTGAAACTCTCTGCAGTCTTGGGGTTCTTTAGCTTCAAGATCATCATTTCGTGAAGCTCCAGGAGGAAAGCATCCAGGCCAATCTGATTTAGGAAGGTGTTGAGCAGCTTAGCATTTTCAGGGCTGAGATCAGCTTTGTACCTTGGAATGATTTCCCCAAATGGCTCCTGGAGTGAAATAAGAACAAATGATACATGGAAGCCTGGAAAGGGAATGTGTGGCTCGCTGAGTCCAGGTGGACAGGAAGAGGCCAAACTCACTTTTCCCAGGCGAAGTAGCTGTTCAGACTTGTGGGCAGAGAGGAACTGCCAGAGGGCGATGGTATGTTTTAACTGGCATCTGTTTAAGGCCTGAAAGAGAACAGAAGTCTTGAATATGAGGCCGTTTTCATCTGGCCCTGCACTGATTCCACCTCCTTCACTATGGAGGCCACTCTGGTTCGTCCACTAATTTCCTGCCTCAACTCTGAAATGTCTCTGAAAGCCCTTTCCCACTACAGCAACTCAGGGTCCAGCAGCAGCACGCAGTCTGCGTGCACACCTCAGCAGACCCATGCTTCCAAAATCTGTACATTCCGAGTACATCTCTGCATCTCCTGTCAACGTGTTCTGTTTACACTGTAGACTGGCTGGGGAATGAGGTATTTTCGCCTCTCCTCCTTTTCAAGGGCTGCCTAGATTGGTACTCTCTAGGGGGTGGTATCCCAGTAGGAAGTGGGGAGACGATAGAGGGGACAATGCTGATTTCCTTTGGAAGAGGCCAGACACGAGACCTACCTTTGAAACCAGTGAGGTCGGATCGCCCATCTTCAGCATGTCTTGGATATACACATTTAAGTGCATGTCTGGATCCCCGCCAGCTGTGCTCAGAAACCCCAGTGTGACTTCTATGGCAGAGAGAGCTTCACAGGCGTCACTATACGATTGCAGTTGTCCTCTGATGGCAGTGATGGCCACATCAGGGAGGGGACGCTAGGAAGNGGGTGAGTGTGTGTGTGTGTGTGTTGGTAGCTGCAGGAGACTGGTAGGTCTGCTACTAAATTCGGTGGGTGGGGGAGGGGTGTGTGTGTGTGTGTGTGTGTTTTATTCTGGTCAGGGGGCGGCAGAGCTGCAGGAGACTGGTAGGTCTGCTACTATCAAGGTCCTAGCTTTTTTCGGTGGCCATGGTTTTAGGTGCTTGCTATATTTTTTCCTTCGTGAAATATTCCAGTAAATAATAAAATGTCTGAAAATAAGTTGCAGATCAATAATAATCATATACCAAGGACATGCTTATGGCCATTATAAAGGAATGGCATGGGACTTCTTTGGTGGTCCAGGAGTTTGGAATCCACCTGCCAATGCAGGGGACACGGGTTTGATTCCTGGTCCAGGAAGATCCCACGTGTGGCTGAGCAGCTGAGCCCGGGTGCCACAGCCGTTGAGCCTGTGCTCTAGAGCTGGTGCTCTGCAACAAGAGAAGCCACCATAGTGAGACGCCTGCGCTCCACAGCTAGGGAGTAGCCCCCACTGGTTGCAACTAGAGAAAGCCTGTGAGCAGCAATAAAGACCTAGCGTAGTTAAAAGTAAATAAATGAAAAAAAAAAAAAGAACGGCACTTCCAGCTTACCTTCATAAAGCTGGGCATACTGGGGGAATCCTGCGGCTCGGAGCCAATCACAAGCTTCTTTGGCTTCGATTTCTAGAAGAGAAGAGAGGACAGACAAACATGTTAGCTATATGTAACTCTGCTTCTTCTTCCTTAATAAACTCTGGTTTTGTTATAGAATTCCCCGATGAGGAGGAATAAGCAAAAAACAAANTCGGAGCCAATCACAAGCTTCTTTGGCTTCGATTTCTAGAAGAGAAGAGAGGACAGACAAACATGTTAGCTATATGTAACTCTGCTTCTTCTTCCTTAATAAACTCTGGTTTTGTTATAGAATTCCCCGATGAGGAGGAATAAGCAAAAAACAAAATCCACTTATTCAAATGGTTTAAATTTTTTGCATCTTTTCAGACTTTAAAAGACACATATAATTATCCATCTTTCCTTTAAGAAACAAAAATGGGGTCTCGGCAGTAAGTCCCTCTGTGCTGCTTCTGTGTTCTGGTTACAAATAATTACAAAAACAGGGCATCATGAGAAAATTGCAAGAGGATTAAATAACTGATTTTAGGTCTGGGTGGCTTAACTTAGTTTACTTTTCACATCAATAGAAGGCCACCAAGTACATCTGAGACCTTGGAAGAGAACTGGCTTGACCCGATGGGATGTGTGTAGTGGCCGGTGTGTTGTGAAGGTGCCTCTTTCGGTCTATCAGGCAGCAGAGAGGCGCTGGAGGGCACTAAGCCGATCAGTGCCACAGTCATGGCAGGCTGAAACGCCCGAAACAGCTTCTAGTATCCCGCGGTTAACATCTTATAGACAGTACGGATAAACAGTTAAGGCCAAGAGCAACTGACGTGGTGTTCAAATTGATTCAAGCCCTACTTATGACCCCATTAAAACTGAGTCACAGAGGACTTCGGGGCAGAGTCATTAGTTTTTCAGTTTGTACAAAAAATATTCTTTCAACCCTTCTTCCCACCTTCCTCAGATCCTCAGAGTACTTAGCATGTAAGGCTAGTCACTCATTTATAAATGTCTCAGTATAGATTACTCCACATTCAAATGTTCATTACACTTTTCTCCTCTGAGCCAGACAGGAGGCAGATAATCCATCAGGGAGAAATATATATATGTCTCACTTTAATATATATCTCATTCTTGTGTAGTAACTTTCTTGTTTTAGAGCAATAGGTTTGAACTTATTATTTCATGAGTTCTTTGAGTCTTTAGAGAAAAGAGAATTGAGAACACTCAAATTCATTAAAATAAGTAAGGATGGCCTTACTGAATGAACATGCCAAAGAAGAAAGCCTGCTATTGTCTTCTGATAAGTTAGTCAATATCTAAACAAAACCACTTATGGCAGCACAGAAGCAATAAAAGACAGGGCAAGGTTTATTACTCTGATGAATCTTTTCGGTGTGGTGATGAAAGTAGCATCATAAAGCACAAGACTCAGGACTGAACTTTGGGGTTTTGAAGGATAGAGTGGCTGGAACGTGTCACTCTATTGACACTGAAGAATCTCAGTCTCTACACTGCATCAAACAATATCAAATTGTCCAATGAGAATTATCTGTACTTAACAGTTTGCCTCATTCAGTAAGAAATTAAAGAATCTTTAAATAAAATCATAAAATAAACATTTCCCAGAAAGCTGTGTTGCTGGAAAAACATATAAAAGTTCATCATTTTATTTTAAGAGATGTGGAAACTACTTTCTTCTCTACCCCCATGGCCATGGCACAAAGAAGACACGGAGAGAAAAGAAGCTAAACGTTTGTTTTTAAAAAATATTTTAAACATCCTGCTTCTTCTACTGTCTAGAGGTTATTTCCATTGAACAGACTGTTAAACAATAGACTGTTAAAAAGTAAAAGTATTTGCTTTCTACATATTTTACTTAATAAGTGGTGAATAGCCAGAAATTATCAACATCTACTTTTTCTGGACTATATTCAGACATGCTATCAGATCAGAGCACACACACAAGCCTTAACTGGACACAATTCTCCAGCCAGCATCACCACTTATTTAGAACATGTTCTTGATTTCTTATTAAAATGGCTTCATGCCAAGAGGCATGAAAGATGTGTGGCATTATTTTTTCTACAGAACGTTTCAATTTATTTATGTAACCTAACAAATCACAAAGTGTTTTCACGTATGTGCTGTGCTTGGTTGCTTAGTCGTGTCCGACTCTTTGTGACCCTAGGGACTGTAGCCTACCAGGCTCCTCTGTCCATGGGGATTCTGCAGGCAAGAATACTGGGGTGGGCTGCCATCCCTCCTCCAGGGAATCTTCCCAACCCAGGGATTGAATCCAGGTCTCCTGCATTGCAGACAGATACTTTACTGTCCGAGCCTATTCGTTTAAAGTCACTTCAGGAATACATAAATGCCTACTGATGTCTTGTCACTCTTATTCATCTCCCACTGCTAAGAAAAACGAACGCCCCCAAATGACCAAAAATTGATCTAAAAATCTGTGTTCACATAGCCACTCTTCTTAAGGGCAGTTGGTTAGAAAGAAACGATGTGAATAGGCCAAGGTTCGCATCTCGTACACATAATTTAATGGAAGGCTTACAGTGGTAAAAAGCAGCACTTTCAAGAACTACAGAGATCAGTATTACCTGCCTTTTCCTTTCCCTAATGTAGATGAGAATATCTTTCTTTTAGATATCAAACCATGGGAAACAGACACGCCTCTATTTAGTTTACATTTAACAATGTCCACTCATGAAAGTTTAGGATGCATAATAAATGAGAACTTGGTGCTTCTACAGAAATCAGAATTAGGAAAACTGTAAAAAGCGTGTCATTGGTTTTTTAATAAATGGGATGGTTACTGACTTCACTCTCACTCCTTTGCAGTTACCAAGAGAAAATGGTAACAATCTAAGGTCCATTTTATTTAATATAAAAAGAACCCATGTCTCCTACCAGGTCAGGTAGGGATGTACCCTTTCTAGTTTCCTCCTGACCCAGGCCACGACTTCCACCCTTACCCTAACTGAAACTCCAGGTTTTCTGTTCTCTTTCCTGAGACTCCTGACACCAACCTTGCTCATCAAACTTCCTATATTACAGTTTTGATCTTGTCTCTCCTGCACAAACTTCCCTGGAGCTCCTGCTCCACTGCTTAGAAAGCAAGTCTAGACATCTCCCCAGGGATTTTAAGGTTCTCCACATGGCATGGAACTGTTCAGCTCCCTGTACCTGCTCCATACCCCAGCCAAAGTAAACCTGGTCCTTCTTCACCCCCCTAACACATTCCTGGTCTCCCATTCTCTCATTATCAAATTTTACTCATCCTTCAAGGCCTCAGCCAAGTGTCACCTCCTATAGGCAGTCTTCCCAGATGCCTCCCAACAATTCCATCAATGGTTAGCTTTTATTGAGCACTCACTGTGTACAAGGCCCAGTTTAAGCACTTAAAGTGTATGAATTCTCTGACTCCTCATATTGATCCTAACAGGTGAGTTGGGAATATCCCTAAGATATGAAGATGGGGGAACAAGTGGAGAAACAACCACTTCTTTCCATTCAATTGCTATAGTATGACAGAGAGCAAATACTTGCAGAAATGAGCAGCCCCGATTTCCCTGGGAAAAAAAAAATGTATCAATGAACAACGTTAACGATATTAAGCCAAACCATGTGAATGCTGCATCACTGCTGGCACTTTGACTTCCCCTGTGTCTGTTTTTGGAGGCCTCTAACTGGCTCTCGGGACAATTTTTTTTTTTTTTTAATTATTCACCAGGCAAAAGTGCCATCAGAAACTGAAAATGCCATGGAAATACAATGACACATTTAGATCTGGGTTTTCTCTAAGCCAACAATAGACAAANATGAAAACACTCATTTCACCACTGATTTCCTAATTTACCCAAACCGGAATTGGGCCCTGAGGAGTGGCATCTGTCTCTTATACACATCTCGCCGCCCAGCTAGCCCGCCACTGCCCGAGGCTCCCCTGGCGCTGCCCCCCGTCAAGCCCCGCCCTGGCCCTCCTCCGCCCGGGGCTGGAATGCTTTTCCCCGGGCCGGCAAATCCGCGGGAGGAAGCGCCTACAAGTCTCCTTTTAGTGGTCTTGGGGGCAAAGGCAAAGGCTGGAGCCTGGGGGCATTTACTTGCTGGGGAAGTCTGGGCTCCACGCTGGGAACACTTTGCCTCATCTTTTTCTTGGTACGTTTGCACACTTTTTTTTTTTTCACTTGTTATCCTGCCTTTCATCATGACTAGAACCGCATAAATTCCTGGGAACCAAGGCGAGGTGGGGAGGGAGGGGTGAATCAGTGTTTCATTACATGTAAAATGGGGAGAAGACAACCTGTCCCTTGGACATTCATCATTCATTGCTAAGGTGCGCAGGGGTACAGAGGAATGTAACTGGCGCTGTAGTGGAGAGGGACAGCTGTTACTCCACGTGTCTAGTCTCCTGTGTGCAGCCAGAGCCAAAGGTTTCCTAACCAAAGCCCTTGGGCCACAACCCAGTGCAGCTCCTGGAACTGGTAGAGCAGACTCTAGACTGCAGAATAAGAATCTCTGGTGTTAAGAATCTGCCTTTTTTTTTTTTTTTTCACAAGCCCTTGGGTGATTCTGGTGCACTGCGATTTGAAGACCCCTGATATAAAAGGAAGCTTTATTTAAAAAGATTACAATTGACTATAATTTCTGTAAAATTAAAAAGAAAAAACACTCTGATTGAGATTGCATGAAAATTTCCTTTGAAGCTAGTCAATGCTTCTGCCTATTTCCTCTGGGTAAAGAAAACACCAACTTAAACCCATTCATTAAACAAATACATCCAGAGCATTTATTTACCATGAGCCAAACACTGTTCTAGGCTCTGGAGATTCAGCAGTGAGAAAAAATGATACACATCCCTTCCCTTCTGGAGTATACTTCCTAGTGGGGAAGATGCACAATAAACAAATCAGTGAAATATATGTAATGTCTTAGATGGAGATATATAAAGTAGGGGAGGGGATAGGGAAGCTTGGAGCAGAGTCTTTTCAAACAGGGTTGAATACAAATGGGAGAATTTAAACTAATCTCTTGATTAGTTTAAAATTTATTGATTTCATAGCTGGGTCTTCGTTGACATACATGACTTTTTTACCCCATTTCTTCAGAAACAAAATGAAAACACTCATTTCACCACTGATTTCCTAATTTACCCAAACCGGAATTGGGCCCTGAGGAGTGGCATCTGTCTCTTATACACATCTCGCCGCCCAGCTAGCCCGCCACTGCCCGAGGCTCCCCTGGCGCTGCCCCCCGTCAAGCCCCGCCCTGGCCCTCCTCCGCCCGGGGCTGGAATGCTTTTCCCCGGGCCGGCAAATCCGCGGGAGGAAGCGCCTACAAGTCTCCTTTTAGTGGTCTTGGGGGCAAAGGCAAAGGCTGGAGCCTGGGGGCATTTACTTGCTGGGGAAGTCTGGGCTCCACGCTGGGAACACTTTGCCTCATCTTTTTCTTGGTACGTTTGCACACTTTTTTTTTTTTCACTTGTTATCCTGCCTTTCATCATGACTAGAACCGCATAAATTCCTGGGAACCAAGGCGAGGTGGGGAGGGAGGGGTGAATCAGTGTTTCATTACATGTAAAATGGGGAGAAGACAACCTGTCCCTTGGACATTCATCATTCATTGCTAAGGTGCGCAGGGGTACAGAGGAATGTAACTGGCGCTGTAGTGGAGAGGGACAGCTGTTACTCCACGTGTCTAGTCTCCTGTGTGCAGCCAGAGCCAAAGGTTTCCTAACCAAAGCCCTTGGGCCACAACCCAGTGCAGCTCCTGGAACTGGTAGAGCAGACTCTAGACTGCAGAATAAGAATCTCTGGTGTTAAGAATCTGCCTTTTTTTTTTTTTTTTCACAAGCCCTTGGGTGATTCTGGTGCACTGCGATTTGAAGACCCCTGATATAAAAGGAAGCTTTATTTAAAAAGATTACAATTGACTATAATTTCTGTAAAATTAAAAAGAAAAAACACTCTGATTGAGATTGCATGAAAATTTCCTTTGAAGCTAGTCAATGCTTCTGCCTATTTCCTCTGGGTAAAGAAAACACCAACTTAAACCCATTCATTAAACAAATACATCCAGAGCATTTATTTACCATGAGCCAAACACTGTTCTAGGCTCTGGAGATTCAGCAGTGAGAAAAAATGATACACATCCCTTCCCTTCTGGAGTATACTTCCTAGTGGGGAAGATGCACAATAAACAAATCAGTGAAATATATGTAATGTCTTAGATGGAGATATATAAAGTAGGGGAGGGGATAGGGAAGCTTGGAGCAGAGTCTTTTCAAACAGGGTTGAATACAAATGGGAGAATTTAAACTAATCTCTTGATTAGTTTAAAATTTATTGATTTCATAGCTGGGTCTTCGTTGACATACATGACTTTTTTACCCCATTTCTTCAGAAACAAAATGAAAACACTCATTTCACCACTGATTTCCTAATTTACCCAAACCGGAATTGGGCCCTGAGGAGTGGCATCTGTCTCTTATACACATCTCGCCGCCCAGCTAGCCCGCCACTGCCCGAGGCTCCCCTGGCGCTGCCCCCCGTCAAGCCCCGCCCTGGCCCTCCTCCGCCCGGGGCTGGAATGCTTTTCCCCGGGCCGGCAAATCCGCGGGAGGAAGCGCCTACAAGTCTCCTTTTAGTGGTCTTGGGGGCAAAGGCAAAGGCTGGAGCCTGGGGGCATTTACTTGCTGGGGAAGTCTGGGCTCCACGCTGGGAACACTTTGCCTCATCTTTTTCTTGGTACGTTTGCACACTTTTTTTTTTTTCACTTGTTATCCTGCCTTTCATCATGACTAGAACCGCATAAATTCCTGGGAACCAAGGCGAGGTGGGGAGGGAGGGGTGAATCAGTGTTTCATTACATGTAAAATGGGGAGAAGACAACCTGTCCCTTGGACATTCATCATTCATTGCTAAGGTGCGCAGGGGTACAGAGGAATGTAACTGGCGCTGTAGTGGAGAGGGACAGCTGTTACTCCACGTGTCTAGTCTCCTGTGTGCAGCCAGAGCCAAAGGTTTCCTAACCAAAGCCCTTGGGCCACAACCCAGTGCAGCTCCTGGAACTGGTAGAGCAGACTCTAGACTGCAGAATAAGAATCTCTGGTGTTAAGAATCTGCCTTTTTTTTTTTTTTTTCACAAGCCCTTGGGTGATTCTGGTGCACTGCGATTTGAAGACCCCTGATATAAAAGGAAGCTTTATTTAAAAAGATTACAATTGACTATAATTTCTGTAAAATTAAAAAGAAAAAACACTCTGATTGAGATTGCATGAAAATTTCCTTTGAAGCTAGTCAATGCTTCTGCCTATTTCCTCTGGGTAAAGAAAACACCAACTTAAACCCATTCATTAAACAAATACATCCAGAGCATTTATTTACCATGAGCCAAACACTGTTCTAGGCTCTGGAGATTCAGCAGTGAGAAAAAATGATACACATCCCTTCCCTTCTGGAGTATACTTCCTAGTGGGGAAGATGCACAATAAACAAATCAGTGAAATATATGTAATGTCTTAGATGGAGATATATAAAGTAGGGGAGGGGATAGGGAAGCTTGGAGCAGAGTCTTTTCAAACAGGGTTGAATACAAATGGGAGAATTTAAACTAATCTCTTGATTAGTTTAAAATTTATTGATTTCATAGCTGGGTCTTCGTTGACATACATGACTTTTTTACCCCATTTCTTCAGAAACAAAATGAAAACACTCATTTCACCACTGATTTCCTAATTTACCCAAACCGGAATTGGGCCCTGAGGAGTGGCATCTGTCTCTTATACACATCTCGCCGCCCAGCTAGCCCGCCACTGCCCGAGGCTCCCCTGGCGCTGCCCCCCGTCAAGCCCCGCCCTGGCCCTCCTCCGCCCGGGGCTGGAATGCTTTTCCCCGGGCCGGCAAATCCGCGGGAGGAAGCGCCTACAAGTCTCCTTTTAGTGGTCTTGGGGGCAAAGGCAAAGGCTGGAGCCTGGGGGCATTTACTTGCTGGGGAAGTCTGGGCTCCACGCTGGGAACACTTTGCCTCATCTTTTTCTTGGTACGTTTGCACACTTTTTTTTTTTTCACTTGTTATCCTGCCTTTCATCATGACTAGAACCGCATAAATTCCTGGGAACCAAGGCGAGGTGGGGAGGGAGGGGTGAATCAGTGTTTCATTACATGTAAAATGGGGAGAAGACAACCTGTCCCTTGGACATTCATCATTCATTGCTAAGGTGCGCAGGGGTACAGAGGAATGTAACTGGCGCTGTAGTGGAGAGGGACAGCTGTTACTCCACGTGTCTAGTCTCCTGTGTGCAGCCAGAGCCAAAGGTTTCCTAACCAAAGCCCTTGGGCCACAACCCAGTGCAGCTCCTGGAACTGGTAGAGCAGACTCTAGACTGCAGAATAAGAATCTCTGGTGTTAAGAATCTGCCTTTTTTTTTTTTTTTTCACAAGCCCTTGGGTGATTCTGGTGCACTGCGATTTGAAGACCCCTGATATAAAAGGAAGCTTTATTTAAAAAGATTACAATTGACTATAATTTCTGTAAAATTAAAAAGAAAAAACACTCTGATTGAGATTGCATGAAAATTTCCTTTGAAGCTAGTCAATGCTTCTGCCTATTTCCTCTGGGTAAAGAAAACACCAACTTAAACCCATTCATTAAACAAATACATCCAGAGCATTTATTTACCATGAGCCAAACACTGTTCTAGGCTCTGGAGATTCAGCAGTGAGAAAAAATGATACACATCCCTTCCCTTCTGGAGTATACTTCCTAGTGGGGAAGATGCACAATAAACAAATCAGTGAAATATATGTAATGTCTTAGATGGAGATATATAAAGTAGGGGAGGGGATAGGGAAGCTTGGAGCAGAGTCTTTTCAAACAGGGTTGAATACAAATGGGAGAATTTAAACTAATCTCTTGATTAGTTTAAAATTTATTGATTTCATAGCTGGGTCTTCGTTGACATACATGACTTTTTTACCCCATTTCTTCAGAAACAAAATGAAAACACTCATTTCACCACTGATTTCCTAATTTACCCAAACCGGAATTGGGCCCTGAGGAGTGGCATCTGTCTCTTATACACATCTCGCCGCCCAGCTAGCCCGCCACTGCCCGAGGCTCCCCTGGCGCTGCCCCCCGTCAAGCCCCGCCCTGGCCCTCCTCCGCCCGGGGCTGGAATGCTTTTCCCCGGGCCGGCAAATCCGCGGGAGGAAGCGCCTACAAGTCTCCTTTTAGTGGTCTTGGGGGCAAAGGCAAAGGCTGGAGCCTGGGGGCATTTACTTGCTGGGGAAGTCTGGGCTCCACGCTGGGAACACTTTGCCTCATCTTTTTCTTGGTACGTTTGCACACTTTTTTTTTTTTCACTTGTTATCCTGCCTTTCATCATGACTAGAACCGCATAAATTCCTGGGAACCAAGGCGAGGTGGGGAGGGAGGGGTGAATCAGTGTTTCATTACATGTAAAATGGGGAGAAGACAACCTGTCCCTTGGACATTCATCATTCATTGCTAAGGTGCGCAGGGGTACAGAGGAATGTAACTGGCGCTGTAGTGGAGAGGGACAGCTGTTACTCCACGTGTCTAGTCTCCTGTGTGCAGCCAGAGCCAAAGGTTTCCTAACCAAAGCCCTTGGGCCACAACCCAGTGCAGCTCCTGGAACTGGTAGAGCAGACTCTAGACTGCAGAATAAGAATCTCTGGTGTTAAGAATCTGCCTTTTTTTTTTTTTTTTCACAAGCCCTTGGGTGATTCTGGTGCACTGCGATTTGAAGACCCCTGATATAAAAGGAAGCTTTATTTAAAAAGATTACAATTGACTATAATTTCTGTAAAATTAAAAAGAAAAAACACTCTGATTGAGATTGCATGAAAATTTCCTTTGAAGCTAGTCAATGCTTCTGCCTATTTCCTCTGGGTAAAGAAAACACCAACTTAAACCCATTCATTAAACAAATACATCCAGAGCATTTATTTACCATGAGCCAAACACTGTTCTAGGCTCTGGAGATTCAGCAGTGAGAAAAAATGATACACATCCCTTCCCTTCTGGAGTATACTTCCTAGTGGGGAAGATGCACAATAAACAAATCAGTGAAATATATGTAATGTCTTAGATGGAGATATATAAAGTAGGGGAGGGGATAGGGAAGCTTGGAGCAGAGTCTTTTCAAACAAGGTTGAATACAAATGGGAGAATTTAAACTAATCTCTTGATTAGTTTAAAATTTATTGATTTCATAGCTGGGTCTTCGTTGACATACATGACTTTTTTACCCCATTTCTTCAGAAACAAAATGAAAACACTCATTTCACCACTGATTTCCTAATTTACCCAAACCGGAATTGGGCCCTGAGGAGTGGCATCCGGGGACTGCTTGGGGCTCCTCTATTTAACGGTTATTTCCAGGGCTTTTACCTACTTAGAGCTGCTGGGGACCCCAAGATAAGCAAGGGCAGGCCTGCCTCTGCCTGCTCAGAGTATGGTCTGATAATAAAGCAAAGGGCTTATTAGAAAGAGGTCCTGTAAGGGCCTGAAAAGTGGGGATCCGACCTGGCCCAAGAAGAAAGAAAAGGGAATGCCCCTCTGAAGTCCGGGAGCTGGAAGAACACTCAAAACAGCTGCCAGCAAGGGGGAATTCAATTCAGGGGAAACTGGAAAAATAAAGGCAAGAACTTTCAATTCCTTACACTACTGTGTTGACAATTTTAAAAAATCCTTAACAGCAAAAAACAATGTAAACCATTATAAAGAAAGAAGGCATCCCATGATCAGATTTGCATTTTGAAATCTTTGCTCAGTGCGCAGTGTGTACTTCTTTAAAACTTGAAAAAGAGGAATATTTCCCTAAACTTCCCTTATACACTAAATTCTCTTGTTTAGAAACAATCCAAACCTTAAAAACATAGATACTCTAAGCCTCTCCTCCAAAACATATCAATTCTCAGAATAAGTTCTTAATGCTTATTATTAGTTGGTTGAAGTTGTATTTTTCTTGAATTAGGTTTCCAGGAGTCTGTGCAAGCCTGATGTACCATCTGCCACTAAGTTATTCATCTTTCCAGAATAAAACCTGCTAATGTTAATATTTTTGTCTCTTTTTAAGTCTCATTCCTTTTTCCCTGATTTTTAAAAAATATCTTTTGATGTGGCCCATTTATTTATTCACTTTTGGCTATGCTACGTCTTTGTTGCTGTGCAGGCTTTTCTCCAGTTGCAACGAGCGAGGGCTACTCTTAGCTGTGGTGTTCAGGCTTCTCACTGCGGTGGCTTCTCTTGCTGCAGAGCATGGGCTTTAGAGCATGTGGGCTTCAGTAGCTGTGGTGCCATGGGCTTGGTTGCTCTGCGGCATGTGGGATCCTCCCAGATCAGGGATCGAACCCTTGTTTCCTGCATTGGCAGGCAGATTCTTTACCACTGAGCCACCAGGGAAGCCTCTTTCTCCTTGATTATTTATGTTGTCTTCTCTTGTTTCATTCCATCTCTTTGGAGGTTTGTGTGACGTGGATTGCTCACCATCTAAAAATAATAGTAACTCCAGACACATTTGCCTTGGTGATGCATTTTCATATAGCCTCCCCTGAATCTCATCGTCTTCTTCCATTCTTTGGTTTCCTAACATAGCCTATCGTGAAGTCGCTCAGTCATGTCCAACTCTTCGTGACCCCATGGACTGTAGCCCACCAGGCTCCTCCATTCATGGAATTTTCTAGGCAAGAGTACTGGAGTGGGGTGCCATTTCCTTTTCCACAACATAGCCTGTGACCTGGGCCAAATCCCAAATTTTATTTTTTAAATTCTTACTCCCATTTCCTGGAGAAGGAAATGGAAACCCACTCCCTTGCCTGGAAAATCCCATGGACGGAGGAGCCTGGTAGGCTGCAGTCCATGGGGTCGCAAAGACTCAGACACGATTGAGCGACTTCACTTCTTCTTACTCCCATTAGAAATGGATATGCTACATTTAGGAAACTGCTACACTTGTAGAACGTGGTTGAAACAGGACTTTTGAAATAGGTCACTTACCAACTGTGTAATGAATATATTATTTTAGCCCCCTAAACTTTAGCTTCATCTTTGAAAAAAAGAAGTTTGAAACAGTGCATATCTCATGAGGTTTTTCATGAAGATTGATAAGCTCATGCACATTACAAGCTTAGCGCATACTAAGTACTTGATAAGGCTAGACATTATTATTATGTATTACTAAATGGGCACATCAAACTAAGCCATGCAAGTCGTATTTAAATAACCATCTAGGAGAAGATGAGGAGACAGCAACCCCACTCCAGTACTCTTGCCTGGAAAATCCCATGGACGGAGGAGGCTGGTGAGCTGCAGTCCTTAGGGTTGCTATGAGTCAGACATGACTGAGCGACTTCACTTTCACTTTTCACTTTCACGCATTGGAGAAGGAAATGGCAACTCACTCCAGTGTTCTTGCCTGGAGAATCCCAGGGACGGGGGAGCCTGGTGGGCTGCCATCTATGGGGTCACATAGAGTTGGACACAACTGAAGCGACTTAGCAGCAGTAGGAGAAGATGAAAACAAAACAAGATTTTGATTTCAACCTTTGTGTATCTGAGGAACCGGTACAAACTGGGGCAAGGAAGAAGTGGGGACGTCATTAAGAGTTAAACACACAGTGGTCCTTTCCAGATGAAAGGAGATCCCCAGGAAAGAGCAGCATCCTGCCTCTCCATTTAACCATCAACTCATCACCCACAGTTTCATTTGTCTATCACTGGAAGACGCCATTAGCCTGGGTTTGTCAGCCAATGCATGGCATGAGATTTGGATATTGAAACACTGGACTCCAAGCGGCACAGAATAAGGCAGCTCATTTCCCTGCCCACACTATATATATGGTCCTCTGATACTCCTTTGATAAATGAGAATAAAAAGCCCTCACAGAGACCTCACTGGTGGTCCAATGGCTAACACTCTGTGCTCCCAATGCAGAGGCTCCTGGTCAGGGAGATAGATCCTACATGTCACAACTAAAGATCTTGCATGCCACAACTAAGAAAGATGCAGCCAAATAAATAAATATTTTAAAAACATCACAAATTACCCCAGGTTTTGTTGCTACTGTTGCTGCTGCTGTTCTCAATGGTAGGTTAAAACCAGCAACAAAGAAAATATTTGACATAAGGACCTGTGATGCTACCCTCCACTTCCTGCCACACTCCTCTCAGTTGGAGCATCAATTTCAGGGAAGTTATTCACAAGGATAGCCAGGCCCTGTCATCTATGTGGATGTTTTCACGTTTAAGGGCTGTATTACCAAGGCAAACAAATCACACGGCGAACTTCTAAACTGCCAAAGAGAAGGCTGGGTGACGAATTGGGCTACCCTTTGATTCCCATGTGTGGTAACTCACTTCAGTTGTGTCCATTTTTCGACCCACCAGGTTCCTCTGTCCATGGGATTCTTCAGCCTCTTTTCTGATGATTAATATTATGTATCATTGATATTGCCCCAGGGCATCCTTCTTGCATTTTTTTTTTTTTCATTAAAGAAAAGAATAGAACTCAAGTATCTACAGGCAGTCATGCAGATAATGCCGGTGAGGAAAGCAAGTCATAAGTGGGATGGCGAAAAGTTGAGGAAGCCAGGGTCCCTCCAAGAGGGCAGTGCCACTCAGGCTCACTGGGTTGTTGGCTTGTGTTAACACAGCAACCCACTGTCCTGGGTTTAAAGATTTTTGTTTTTTCAAGAGCCCCTAGATTTCTAAATTTTTATACCACATGTCCCAATTTTTAGATGCTGGCAACTAATTAAAAAAACAAAACAAAACATTGAAACCCATCCCTCTTTCAACTTTGGGCTTCATTTAGCCCTGGGGCAGCTAGCTTAAACCTCTGCTCTAGAGATACAAGCCAAACAATCTCTTTAAAAATTTATTTCTCTCCCACAGGAACTAAAAGACTTCTGCACTTGGAGAATGTTGTAATATAATTTGTGTTCAATGGACCATTGTGAAATGTGTGTGGGAAATAGTTTTTGTTTTTACTGTTCAAAGGAAATGTGATAAATAGTAGAAAGTAGGGAAATAGTTTGTAAACAGTATACAATTCAGAGAAATAATTAAAATTTAAAGTTAATGGTTGTCCTTAAAACATTCATTTATGGTGACGCTTCCATAGCTGAAATCTGGATTCTTTTCCCACCGTCTACCCTGGTATTCAGCCTTTTCCAAAATATTTGAAACCCAGATGCCAGTGGGTATAGGATGGTGAAAGAAGAGAGGGGAAATCTTAGCCTGCTTGTAATTCTACCTTCAATAGCGGAGCCTGGCGGGCTACAGTCCATAGTGTCGTAGAGTTGGACATGACTGAAGTGACTTAGCATGCACGCATGGACATGATAGCTCTCTTATTCGGTCAGGCCATTTTTTGACTACATCTTTTGAACACATGAAGTTTAAAATATGGGGAAGGTTAACAATCTATCAGTCAGTTTTAGTTCAGAGGAGGAAGTCCCTTGTTCCTGCATAAAGGTGGTAAAAATCTATATTTTCTGGATAATCACTTAAGCCCCAAATATGATCCATCCTAGCACATAACTTTTATTATTCAACAAATATTTACTAAACCCTAGAAAAGGCAGTGTGCTGATGAAACAAAATTGAACAGGAATAAATAGGTTATGGGATGTTATGTACAGAATGGTGATTATAGTTAATAACATTTTACTGCATATTTGAAGGGCTTCCCAGGTGGCACTAGTGGTAAAGAACCCGCCTGCTAATGCAGGAGAGGTAAGATACTTGGGCCCGATTCCTGGGTCAGAAAGACGCCCGGGAAGAGGAAATGGCAACCCACTCCAGTATTCTCGCCCGGAGGGGTCCTGGGTTCCTCACTTCTTGCCATCCCACTGTGACTTGCTTTCCTCACCAGCATTACCTGCCTGAGTGTTGTAGATATCTGAGTTCTATTCTCTTTTTTAGTGGGAAAAATGAAAGAAGGATGCCCTTGGGTAACATCAATGATATATAAAATTAATCATTAGACTAGAGCCTGGAGAATCCCATGGGCAGAGGAGTCTGGTGGCTACAGTCCATAGGATCCACAGAGTCAGACATGGCTGAAGTGACTTAGCACACATGCATATCTGAAAGTTGTTAAGAGTAGATCTTAAAAGCTCTCACCATAAGAAAAAACAATTTGCAACAATTTGTGGTTCAGTTCACTTCAGTTCAGTCGCTCAGTTGTGTCTGACTCTTTGAGACCTCATGGACTGCAGCACACCAGGCTTCCTTGTCCATCACCAACTCTACAAGCTTACTCAAACTCATGTCCATCAAATGAGTGATGGCATCCAACCATCTCATCCTCTGTCATCCCCTTCTCCTCCCGCTTTCAAATCTTTCCCAGAATCAGGATCTTTTCAAATGAGTCAGTTCTTCGCATCAGCTGGCCAAAGTATTGGAGTTTTAACTTCAGCATCAGTCCTTCCAATGAACATCCAGGACTGATCTCCTTTAGGATGGACTGCTTGGATCTCCTTGCAGTCCAAGGGACTCTCAAGATTCTTCTCCAACATCACAGTTCAAAAGCATCAATTCTTTGGTGCTCAGCTTTCTTTATAGTCCCATCTCACATCCATACATGACTACTGGTAAAACCATAGGTTTGACTAGAAGGACTTGTTGGTACAGTAATGTCTCTGTTGTTTTTTTTAACATTTTGTCTAGGTTTGTCATAGTTTCTTTTCCAAGGAGCAAGCATCTTTTAATTTCATGGCTGCAGTCACCATCTGCAGTGATTGTGGAGCCCCCAAAAAGAAAGCCTGTTGCTGTTTCCATTGTTTCCCCATCTACTTGCCATGAAGTGATGGGACCGGATGCCATGATCTTANAGCACACCAGGCTTCCTTGTCCATCACCAACTCTACAAGCTTACTCAAACTCATGTCCATCAAATGAGTGATGGCATCCAACCATCTCATCCTCTGTCATCCCCTTCTCCTCCCGCTTTCAAATCTTTCCCAGAATCAGGATCTTTTCAAATGAGTCAGTTCTTCGCATCAGCTGGCCAAAGTATTGGAGTTTTAACTTCAGCATCAGTCCTTCCAATGAACATCCAGGACTGATCTCCTTTAGGATGGACTGCTTGGATCTCCTTGCAGTCCAAGGGACTCTCAAGATTCTTCTCCAACATCACAGTTCAAAAGCATCAATTCTTTGGTGCTCAGCTTTCTTTATAGTCCCATCTCACATCCATACATGACTACTGGTAAAACCATAGGTTTGACTAGAAGGACTTGTTGGTACAGTAATGTCTCTGTTGTTTTTTTTAACATTTTGTCTAGGTTTGTCATAGTTTCTTTTCCAAGGAGCAAGCATCTTTTAATTTCATGGCTGCAGTCACCATCTGCAGTGATTGTGGAGCCCCCAAAAAGAAAGCCTGTTGCTGTTTCCATTGTTTCCCCATCTACTTGCCATGAAGTGATGGGACCGGATGCCATGATCTTAGTTTTCTGAATGTTGAGTTTTAAGCCAACTTTTTCACTCTCCTCTTTCATTTTCATCAAGAGGCTCTTTAGTTCTTCTTTGCTTTTTGCCATAAGTGTGATGTCATCTGTGTATCTGAGGTTATTGATATTTCTCCTGGCAATCTTGATTCCAGCTTGTGCTTCATCCAGCCTGGCATTTCGCATGATGTACTCTGCATATAAGTTAAATAAGTAGGATGACAATATTCAGCCTTGGCATATTCCTTTCCCAATTTGGAACCAGTCTGTTGTTCCATGTCTAGTTCTAACTGCTGCTTCTTGACATGCATACAGATTTCTCAGGAGGCAGGTCAGGTGGTCTGATATTCCCACCTCCTGAAGAATTTTCCAGTTTGTTGTGATCACACAGTCAAAGGCTTTGACATAGACAATAAAGCAGAAGTAGACGTTTTCCTGTAACTCTCTTGCTTTTTTGATAATCCAACAGATGTTGGCAATTTAATATCTGGTTCCTCTGCCTTTTCTGAATCCAGCTTGAACATCTGGAAGTTCACGGTTCATGTACTGTTGAAACCTGGCTTGGAGAATTTTGAGTATTACTTTGCTAATATGTGAGATGAGTGCAATTGTGCAGTAGTTTGAGCATTCTTTGGCATTACCTTTCCCTGGGATTGGAATGAACACTGACCTTTTTCAGTCCTGTGGCCACTGCTGAATTTTCCAGATTTGCTGGCCTATTGAGTGCAGCATTTTCACAGCATCATATTTTAGGATTTGAAATAGCTCAACTGGAATTCCATAACCTCCACTAGCTTTGTTCATTGTGATGCTTCCTAAGGACAATTTGACTTCACATTCCAGGATGTCTGGCTCTAGGTGAGTGATCACACTATCGTGGTTATCTGGTTCTTGAAGACCTTTTTTGTATAGTTCTTCTGTGTATTTTTGCCACCTCTTCTTATAATATTTGTGGTGATTGATGTTAATTAGACTTATTCTAGATTTATCACAATGATCATTTTGCAATATATACTTATATTGAATCATTACGTTATATTCCTGAAACTGATATAATGTTATATGTCAATTATATCTAAATTTGGGGCTTCCCTTGTGGCTCAGCTGGTAAAGAATCAGCCTGCAATGTAGGACACCTGGGTGTGATCCCTGGGTTAGGAAGATCCCCTGGAGAAGGGAAAGGCTACCCATTCCAGTATTCTGGCTTGGACAATTCCATGGACTGTATAGTCCATGGGGTTGCAAAGAGTTGGACATGACTCAGCGACTCTCACTTTCATATCTCAATTTTTAAAAACTTCAGTAAATGACAAAAACAAACAAACAAACAAAAAACAGAATAGAAAGAGAAGGCTTGGAAGGGAAAGCTCTTCGGGAGAAAGTAGAAGCAAATACAGTCTGCCACAGTCTGTGTGCTGGACACACTGAATTCTCAATCTTGATTTGGTAAACCAGTGGGCATGCTTTCCTGAGATAATTATAATATTCACAGTAGAATCTCCTTTGAAAGGCTATTTCATTTAATAGCTGAGATAGTTAATCAGCCCAAGGCCTCACAGCCCAAAACGGCAGAGAAGTGACCCCAGACCCCAGAACACCTAATCAGTGCCTCTGCCACCCCAACTCCCATGTGTGCTTCACCAAGGATGGCTCTGATCTTTCAAGTGGCCTTTGGCAACACAAACATCAGGCCAGAGAAAAGTAAAAATTGGGATCCTTTTTGAATCCACAGAAGACAACGGCCTAATTTCCCATTGAATCAGACAATTTTAATGGCATGCTTTTGATTCTTTGTCTATTCTGACATTATTCTCAATTGAACAGGATTTTTTTTTTTTTTTGAGCTTGAAGCAAATAACTTATTGAAAGCTGAGGATGGACAATGTTATTTTATAAGAATTGATAATATTTATTCTTTTGCTTATTTAACTTTTGTGACTATAAAATATTTGGTTGTTTAAAAATTTGGAAAATATGAAAAAGAGAAGAAAATAAAAGCCTTCTCATAATTGCACTACCAGAGACAACTGGAGATGATTTACATTTTATGTCTCTTTTCCCAGTCTGTTTTTCTAACGACAGATCCTTTATTGTACAACACTGGAATCACATGGTATATTGTTTGTAATATTTTCTTTCACTTCATAAACCTGAAAAATATAGCTTTTTAAAGTTGCTTTGTATTTCTTCTTGTGGATATACAACAAATCGTTAATCAATATTGAACTTCAAATTTTTCACCATTTTCCTTTAATGGACATTCTTGAATAAAATTTTTTAAAAGCCAAGAATGATAATTTCCTTCAGGAAAATTAACTTACTTCGAATTAAGAGGTGGAAGGACATTAGGACATTTGATATATATTTCTAAATTGTCATCCTGAAAGTCTGTACTTATTTTACATTTTCACCAGTGTTTGAATGTACCCATTTCTCTACAATGTTAAGCGTCGTAACATTATAATTTCCATTACTAATTTAATAAGCAAAAATATATTATCTCATTATTAAGTCTACATTTGTTTGAATATTAAACTGGATTAATTTATTATAGTAAAATGTATGTAACATAAAATTTATTTTAACCACTTTTAAGTGTACAGTTCAAAGGCACTGAGTACATGCACTTCATTTTTCTAGCTGTCACTACTATCCATTGCCAGAGTTTTGTCATCCTCCCCAACTAATTCCCCATTCTTCTTTCCCCAGCCTCTGGGAACCACTGTTTTACTTGCTGTCTCTGGCAATTTGACTATTCCGTGTAACTCATATAACTGGAATCGTACAGTATTTGTCTTTTTGTGCCCAGTCCTTTTGTTATACTGGTTGAGTGTTTTCATATTTATTAACCAATGATAATTTTAAAACTTGCCTATTTAATCCCACAGTTTTGTTCGTTTTTTTTTTTTTTTGATGAAGCATTTTGTCTTTTCTTAAAGATGTTAACCATTTGTCATTTGTCCCTATAAAAATATTTTTAGTAGTTTGTTATCTGCCTTTTAAGGTTGACTATGATATTTAAAAACATTAACAAACAAAATTCAAAGATCTTATTTGTTTTTGTTAATGATTAACTAGGAATTTACTTAAGTAGTTTTCCCAATGTGGTTTGAAGCCAGAAATGCTAAGACACAAAATCAATTTGCAAAGCAAGGTCATTTAACAGGTGGGACTTTTGCTTTAGTTATAAGTTTCATTATTTACTCAAAGAAATATTCTAGTATCTTATTTGACTTTTCTGTTTACTCTAGTATCACATATAGATGCTATATAGAGAGTAAGGCCTCCATAAAGACTTACTGCAAAAGGCTCGCAGGTTTAGTGCATAAGTTGGAGACCTAGGGGCACTGAGTTTCCATAGTTTTGAAAATTTTCGTGAAATCATTCATGAGTTTGTTTTTACAAAAGAGATGTTTTGTGTTCACTTGAGGTGTAATGTGTTGCTTTTCTTCATAGTAGATTGAGTCTTAAAATAAAAATACTATGGCATGGGTTAGGGTGACTGCCTGAAAAATAATAAACAGCTCTTTTTCTCAGCTGCTAACTACAGCATGTTGGCTATTATAGTATTATTTCTGGAAACCCCTACACAGATCTAGATCATTAACTTACTTTAATGGCCAGAAGGAGAATGAAGCTGCAGTCAGTCGTCAAGCTTGGCTTTTCATGCATAGCTAACTCAGTCAATTATCTCTTATGAATTCAGTTGAATTAAGCTGCTTGGGGGGAACTAAATGACAACACATTAGACATTTTAAAANTTCGTTTCCAAGGCAAACCATTCAATATCACAGTAATCCAAGTCTATGCCCCAACACTGTTTGGAGGATGCTAATAAAAGCCTTAATATGAGGTTGAGTATCCCAGAAAGATTTAAAATTTATACCACATTCATCAGTGTTCCTTCATTCTTTCTGAATTCAATGCAGATTTCAAAGTGTCTTTCAAGAGTAGGGATATATCAGAACCAGGTTAAGTCAGAACTAACCAGCAATGTCTTGTCACTTCCAGATTAAGTTTTGGGGTTTGCTTTTCCCTCTGGATCTCTGTGCTAAGAAATGTTAGAAATCTTTCTGTAACCCTATCTTGGATTTTATCTTCCCAACTTTAGACATTCTAATAGTATGAGCAATAGCAATATGATACAACTTTAAAAAAAACATAGAACTGAAATAAACATGGAAGTCTCATGTCTTAGATGCTATGCAATAAGAATAAACTTTAATAGCAGAAAGTAGATGCTCCTTTGCGGCCTCCCGGGTTGCTCAATGTTAAAAGAATCTGCCTACCAATGCAGGGGACACAGGAGATGTTCGTTCAATCTCTGGATTGGGAAGATCCCCTGGAGGAGGAAATGGCAACTTACTCTAGTGTCCTTGCCTGGAGAATCCCATGAACAGAGGAGCCTGGCAGGCTGTAATCCATAATATTGCAGAGTTGGACATGAGTGAACAACAGAACACGCACACACAGTTGTTCCTTTACAGAGTCAAATTATTATTACTACTACTACTATTATTATTACTACTATTATTATCACTTATTATTACTATTATGATAATAGTAGTATTATTATCATTAATAATGATAATCATTATTAATATTATTTAGCTTTCATAATGCAAATGATGGTAAAAGGAGAAAATAAGATAGCTATAGGGGATTGCTTTGAATGAAAAATTTAGATATTAAAAAGTTAAGTGTTTTTCTTTTTAGTTTCATTAAGTCACTAGTTCTGGAACTTTTCAATAATAATACTACAACACACAATAATAGTACAATAATTAAAAGAGAAAGAATCCTTTTAAGACACAAATGGCAGTGTAATATAATTGCAGCTATAGATATAGTATATTGAGAAGTTTAAACAGAGAAGATATACACATGTACCCCCAAAATGGATTTTTGAGTTACATATTTTTTAATAAGTTCACAAATAAGTAAGTTCACATATAAGTAAATACCTACCCAAGAAGGTATTATTGTTGCCTTGTATGCTGCTGTTGCTTGATCACTTTAATCTTGTCTGACTCTTTGCACCCCATGAACCGTAGCCCATCAGGCGGTCTGTCTGTGGAATTTTCCAGGCAAGAATACTAGAGTGGGTTGCCATTTCCTCCTCCAAGGGATCTTTCCAACTTGGGGATTGACTCCAAGTCTCCTGCATTACAGGTGGATTCTCTACCGCTAAGCCACTGGGGAAGCCCATTGCCATGTATGTATAAGGAAAATATAATTACTTCTCCGTAATCATGCAGCAAATAAATGGAAGTTTCAGGATTCTTATCAGTATAAGAAACAAATTTTCTCCAGGATTATGTCACTTAGTGATGTAATATTTAATACCAACAAGAAAATGTATGTGAATATAAATTATAAAGTATAATAATACGACAAGCCATTAACCCCAAACCCAACTAAATATCTGGAATTCCCTTTCCTGTTAAAGCTACCTATGCACTCTACCCTAGCTAGTCTCCTTGACTCCAGAGACAAACACAACCCTGAATATTGAATTTATTATTCCCTCTACATTTTATGAAATGTTTTTACCATGTAAGGCTTCATTTTTAATGTTGATATTTTACCCAACATTGTTTTAAAGAGTTGTCCATGCTGCTCCATGTAGCTATGGCTCACTTACTTCTATTGCTCGTGTAGTATTCCTCTGTGTAAATATGCTATTTTAAAAGATCTGTTCTTCGTTAGATGGACATTTAGATTATTTCCAATTTTTCCTAATGTAAGTATACATGTCCTTCAGTTTTCTAGATGTACAGTTGCAAGAGTTTCTCTAGGCAACAAGCCTCAGAGCAGAATTACTGGGTCATAGCATAGACAGTGTTCAGCTTTAAAATGAATATAAAATTGCTTTCCTAGGAGGTTGAACTAGCAATATAAATGGGCTCTCATCTTTCCAACATTTCCTGACATTGTCAGACTTTTTCACTGTAAATATTATATGTGTAAAATATGGTCTTGATTTTCATTTTTTATTACTAACCAGTTTAAGTATCTTGCCATGTGTTTATTCACTACTTGTTTTCCATGCCTTTCTTATCCTTGACTTCCCTGGTGGCTCAGTCGGTAAAGCATCTACCTGCGGTAGACCTGGGTTCGATCCCTGGGTCGGGAAGATCCACTGGAGAAGGAAATGCCAATCCACTCCAGTACTATTGCCTGGAAAATTCCATGGACAGAGGAGCTTGGCAGGCTACAGTCCATGGGGTCGCAAAGAGTCGGACACGACTGAGCGACTTCACTTTCACTTTCACTTGCTCTTTTATTAATTTCTTTATTTTGCCTTCTTTGAGTTAATTCCCTTATTCTTTTTCAAAACTGGGTGCTTTATTAATAGTTAGCCTTTCTTTGNACAGAGGAGCTTGGCAGGCTACAGTCCATGGGGTCGCAAAGAGTCGGACACGACTGAGCGACTTCACTTTCACTTTCACTTGCTCTTTTATTAATTTCTTTATTTTGCCTTCTTTGAGTTAATTCCCTTATTCTTTTTCAAAACTGGGTGCTTTATTAATAGTTAGCCTTTCTTTGCTAATATAAATAATTAAGTTTATATATTTTATCAAATACTTGTTTCCACTCTGTTTCACCATTTAAAATGTACACTACTTTCACTGTCATTCAGTATTTAACATTTTCCATTATAATTTCTTCTTCAGTCATGAGATATTTAGTAGTTTCTTAAGTTATGAGTGAAAATGAAAGTCACTCAGTCATGTCCCACTCTTTGTGACCCCATGGACTATACAGTCCATGGACTTCTCCAGGCCAGAATACTGGAGTGGTGGCGGATATTGTTGTTGATTTCTAACTTATTTGCATTTTGGTCAGAGAATGTGGTTGTTCTGATTATCTGTTTCTGTAGAACAAACTACTAAGGGCATAGTGTGATAACAATCACTTATGCATTTTCCTCTGGAGGTTGACTGGACTCACCTAGGCATTCCTCAGAGTCTCTTGGACAGTTGTAGTCAGAACATGACTGGAATTGGGATCTCCATTCACATGACTGGTGCCTGGGCTGGGGAAACTCAAAACAGCTGAATTTCTTCTGGCATCTCTCTCCTGGCCTTTCGATTTGGAGGTTCCACATCAGGAACTCAGGGCAGCCAAATGTCTTACATGGAAGACACCAGAGTGAGAGACTGTCCAAGAAAAACTTGCTGAAGCTACATGACTTTCTCTAACACACTTTGGAAGTAGGACAGAAGCCCTCAGGCCACGTTCTAGTCATTGAAAGTCACAAGAACTGCCTGGGTTCCAGGAGAGGGGACACTGATTCTATCACTTGATGAGAGGATCGCAAAAGGTTTTGTGACGTGTTTTAAAATTACCACAGTGGTTAACATGATGCCACTTCTTTAAAATGTGTTGAGATTTGCATTACGGCTTAGTATATGATCAATGGTTTTGTTTTGTCTGGTTTGCTTGGTCTTAACATTGCAATGTTGAGAATGTATATATTCTTTTTTTTTCTTTAATTGGTGGGTACAGATGTCTATACATGGTCATTAAAACTTGCCTATTTTACTTTTCTTTCTGCCTGCTCAACCTATCCAGAATTGAGAGAAGTATGTTGAAATCTCTCACCAATATGATATCTGTCCATTTCTTCCTCAAATTCTACCAATATTTGCTTTGTAANATGTCTATACATGGTCATTAAAACTTGCCTATTTTACTTTTCTTTCTGCCTGCTCAACCTATCCAGAATTGAGAGAAGTATGTTGAAATCTCTCACCAATATGATATCTGTCCATTTCTTCCTCAAATTCTACCAATATTTGCTTTGTAAATTTTGAGGTTATTTTATTAGAGGCACACAGCTTCAGAATTACTTTATTTTCCTCATTAAATGAGCTTTTTAGTGCCATATAGTAACTTTTCATCATTTATAGTCCTTTTTGAATTGAAGCCTTTTATTTGTATTTACATAGCTACCCTAATTTTTTTAGATTTGTATTTGGTTGGTAAATTCTTTTCTATTCTTTTACTTTCAGCCTTTCCATATTCCAATCTTTTTAATGTAGTTCAAATAATATATATAGCTGTATTTTTATTTTTAAGAGACCAATATAATCTATAAATTTTGACTTTTACATGACAACTTGAGACCATTTATATTTATTACTACTGATAAATACTAATATATTTGAACATATGTGTCCCCTCATTTTGTGTTTTTCATTTGACCTGCTCTCTCCTATGTCTTTATCCNTACATGACAACTTGAGACCATTTATATTTATTACTACTGATAAATACTAATATATTTGAACATATGTGTCCCCTCATTTTGTGTTTTTCATTTGACCTGCTCTCTCCTATGTCTTTATCCTCTGCTTTTTTTGTTTCAAAACATTTCAAAATCTTTGTTTTCTTATTCCAGTTTTTCCTATACTAATTTAGAAGTAATGCACTATTTCTATTCTTTTAGAGATTATTCTTGAAATTTTGCTATGCATACTTAGTAAATAAACACAAGGACCTTAGAACACTCTACTCCAATTATTCTTTCCTGACTTACTGTTGTCTCTGTAGTTGGCTTTTTTAAGCTCCACAGATAAACCTGTTATTATCATTGTTAATACTGTTTTTATTTTCCATAGACAAGTTTTCTTCCCAATTTACCTGTATTCTTTGCTCTCTCTTCTTTCTTGAATTTCAGACTTTTAAGGTCATCTTCCCTTTTCTTTAAGTATGTCTTTCCAAATCTCCACTAGTAATGTTCTGTTGGTTGTTAACTCCTTCTATTCTTACTTATCTGAAAATGTTTTTTTACCTTCATCCTTAAAAAATTTGGGGGGGGCACATACTTCAAAGTTATCTCCCCACCCAAAGCTGAAGATATTCCACTGTTCTCTGACTTGCATTTTTGCTGTTGTGAGGTACACCATCAATCTAATTACCATTTTCTGTAGATGATTTCTCTTTTCTCTCAAGTGCTTTTAATATTTGTTTCTTTTAGTAATATTCTGCAGGTTCACTAAATGGTGCCGAGGTGTGGATTTCTGTTTATTCTGCTTGGTATACATTATGCCTCCTGTACTTGTGAATTGAAGTCTTTCATCAGTCCTGAGAAATCCTCAGTTGCCATGAACTCAGATGCGGCCCCTTTGCTCCATTTTCTATATTCACTCTTTATGGGACACCAAAACAGTTATGGTGTTTGGTGTCCTTATCATTTGAGATTCCTTGTTCTTCTAAAGCCTCTCATATTTTTTAATAGGCTTTATATTCTCCAGCAGATGTATGTTCACAGAGAAACTGAGAGGAAGGAATTTCTCATATAACTCCAATCCTTCTCCCACATGCATAGCCTCCTCTTTTATCAACATCCCTCACCAGAGTGGTACATTTGTCACAATTCATGAACCTACACTGACAGATCATTATCACCCAGTGTCCACAGTATTCACTCTTAGTGTTAAACATTCCATGGGTTTGGACAAATGTATGGCGATATGTGTCTACCATTATAGTTATCATACAGAGTAGTTTTACTGCCCTAAAAATCCTCTATACTTCACCTGTTCATTTTCCCTCCCTTCTAACCCCTGGCAACTACTGATCTTTTTTTCTGTCTGACTGTCTTCATAGTTTTACCTTTTCCAGATTGTAAAATAGTTGGGCTATTAAAGTGGAAAAAAAAACATTTTGGAGGTGGGAAATGAAAGATGAGAGAAGAAAAATATCAGAAAAAAAAATACAACAAAATATCCTGCTCAATTACTGAATGTTATTGAAAATGAAATTTCATTATAGAAATATAAATTTCATTTATATAATTTCATAAATATAAATTTCATTTCTACTTAAGAGCACTATGCAAAAGAGTATTGTTACATGTCAAACATAGTAGATAATGGCTCAGATGTAGCAGGTTTTAGTGCATAAAAACAAGACAGCCAGCACACATATTGTCATCTTTTTATTAGTTTGGTAGTTGTTTTAAAACTGTTTGTATCACTGTGAGGAAAGGCATGGGTCCAAAATATTCTATCAGTAATACTTTTCCATGGTGATTTTATATTCTTTTATAACCATCACAATAGGTTTCTTAGGAAGAAGAATAAATTTTGAAGAGAGACTAAGTGTATGAAAAGTGGAAAATAACTCGGTGAAAAGTGTGAAAGAAATCACACAAATACAGGCATTCCATTTCAAAACCCAGGTGGCAAGATTAAAATCAAAATATGATCGGCAAATTAGAACAATGACACAGGAAAATAGAAAGATCATTTTTAAGAAGATCATTTTGGCAAAGAGCCTTGAAATTCTACAAAACCAAACTGCATGGTCTGAATTTCATGAGCATGTATAGGAACCACACCACATACCTCATGAGGCCTCAGTGATAGTCAAGAAGGTCGTTCAGCTTTACTTGGGGATTTTCAAGAAATGTGGCTCTGTACATGAGAAACTGCCTGTCCCAGGAAAAAGAGTTCTGCCATAGTAGGTGCAGTCCTGGGATTTGCAGCAGCACACNTGAGGCCTCAGTGATAGTCAAGAAGGTCGTTCAGCTTTACTTGGGGATTTTCAAGAAATGTGGCTCTGTACATGAGAAACTGCCTGTCCCAGGAAAAAGAGTTCAGCCATAGTAGGTGCAGTCCTGGGATTTGCAGCAGCACACCCAGGGGACACCGTGTTCTATTTTGAATTGGTGTGAGGCATGGTGGCTAAAAGAGTGGATGCTTCTTCCTTTCCACTATTTTTTTTAAATTAGTAGGTTTTTTGAAAGTTGCATATGTTAGAGCCCTAAACAAGGAAAGGAACGTGAGTGTAATTCAGCTTTACACTGTAAATCAGGACGAATTAGAATCTATAGATGGCTGAAAGGAACTGAGAGAACCGCTGGTCCCATCCTCTCAATTTACATTCTAGAAAAGGTGAGACCCAAAAACCTGCTCCGAGCTCACAAGTATCATTGCAGAGAGACCCAGGATCAAGTTTTGCTTCTTCAGCTCTTAACAGTGTTAAATTAAGCAAGCTGCTAAGTATAATCTCTCTGAGTTAAATATCTTATCTGTGATAATAATGTTCACCTCCAAATTATATTATGTCTTCAGCCTAAAGCTAAATGATCCAGTATCCTTGTCTTGTCATATAAGTTATATCTATTTTTATTTATCTATAATAAGATATAGAGGCTTCCCAGGTGACTTAGTGGTAAAGAAAACATCTGCCGATGCAGGAGACTCGAGTTTGATCCCTTGATTGGGAGGATCCCCTAGAGAAGGAAATGGCAACCCACTCCAGTGTTCTTGCCTGCAGAATCTCATCAACAGAGGAGCCTGGTGAGCTACAGTCCATAGAATAACAAAGAGTTGAACACAACTGAGCACGGAGCACAGCACAATAAAGCATAATACAAACATACCATATATATCTAATATGTATAATTTTTAAGATAAACTAAGGAACAAGCGATAATATTATGTAAGCAACTCAAGGTCACTGATAGTGTCTGTGACCAGGGCAGAAATGTGAGTCGCATCAGCATTCTTTCTTCTACACATGCATGGACTGAAGGACCCTCACAGATTCATTTTTCTAATTCAGACCTGGAGAACTCAGTTGTGACATTCAGTGGGCTTTTCTAATTTTTTTGCCTTTTATTGTATGTANCCTCAGTGAGGACTTCCACTGGAATGGGGTTGGGGGGGGGCGCTTAAGAGATGGGAGGAGAGGAACTTGAGGAAGTTGGTGCAAAGGGGAATAGGGAGATGGGGAGTAGCAGGCAGAGGAAGTGGAGTCGAGAGAAGGTTTTTTATGTTGTTTATAAGAATAAAGAGCAGCAAGTTTGTATGTAAATAGGAATAATTCTATAGGAAAGGAAACATTGATAAATCTGTGAGAGAGGGGAAATTTCTGGTGTCTGTGAGAGACAGTGGGGGTGTTCAGGACACGGGAAGGAACTGGCTTTAGACGGAAGCATCGGTCATCCATCTCGGGCAGTGGTTCACCAATGTTCACATTTAGAAATGTTCACATTCAGAGGTCAGAGAGCAGCTCTGACCTCATAGACTTCCACGAGGGTCTGGAGAAGCTCCCAGGGTTCCTGGATTACTCTCTGAAACCATAATGTGTGTGCCAGGCAGGGTGTGTGGGTGCAGGTGCTGGCAGGTTGGTTGAGCGGTACACACATGGTTGAGGGGTCCTTCTCATTGTTTTGCTGTTTTCACTATAGCAGTGCAGTAGGAAGAATGCAGATGTGGAGACGCTGGAGATTCCAGGAGGAGAAGTTGGGAAATGTTCTATTGACTCTACAAATAAATAAAATGAATATAAAAATAAAGTGAAAATAAATACATACTGTCATTTTACCTGCTACTAAGAAAGAAAAACTGTCAGTTATAATTGAGACTCACCATCAATTTTAAAATGCATCCTGATTCTAGAGATGTGAAAAATATGAAGGAAAATAAGTCTCTTTGGCTGGTGAAACATGGCAGCGGTCTAGGAGAGTGGGAGGCAGATGGCACGAGGGCCATAATGTGGTGCCTGGGCACCAGGAAGGGCCAAGTTGAGATTCAGGGTACACATTTAACTCGAGTACTTCTCAAAAGCTTTTTTCCGTAATTTCCCCATTTCTCTGCAAATACCAGGAACACTGGAAAGCTTCTTGCTTTGGCATACTACAGGTGGGCTGTTTTCTCCCCCTTTATTTAGTAATGAGGAAAAGACAGTATCAGTACACTTAGAGTAAGATACGAATAAAAACAAATTCAAGTTCTGGGTTAATAGATCCATGGCTATCCTCATTCTGACCCTCACTTTCGTTCTCTTCTCTTGTGATGAGTCAGGGGTAAATGAGAGAAAATGCTCAAAGGTGCTATGAACCCAGGGGTCTCGCCCTTTGTGTCTTATAGCCATACTTCTTTTGGCTCCTGACTCCACCCATCTGGTAAAGAATCCCCACCCTAACGAAACGCAAACCCTGTATTTGACTGTTGCTAAGAATAATGAAAAGGGTTTCTACTTGTCATACCCAAGAACTTTTTATGTCCAGTGTTGGCTACTACTGCTGCTGCTAAGTTATGTCAGTCGTGTCCAATTCTGTGTGACCCCATGGATGGCAGCCCACCAGGCTCCCGTCGCTGGGATTCTCCAGGCAAAAGTACTGGAGTGGGTTGCCATTTCCTTCTTCAATGCATGAAAGTGAAAAGTGAAAGTGAAGTCGCTCAGTCATATCTGACTCTTCGAGACCCCGTGGACTGTAGCCTACCAGGCTCCTCCGTCCATGGGATTTCCCAGGCAAGAGGCGTTGGCTACTGGATGATGAAATTTGGAGTTAGCCATCTTCTTTCTCTGAGCCATAAAATTAAAACAGTGCCCACATGATTGGAGTATTGACTTCATCTGAAATTCTATTCAGGCTTAGGTCCCTGCACTGGCAGGTGGATTCTTTACCACTGAGCCGCCAGGAAGCCATCCATATTCACTCTGCAGTTGGTCTCAAGTAGATCCAGTGGGAGTGGCTTCCATTTTCCTAACCTTTGCCTTGGAATGCTTCTTTACTGAGCCCTTTACCTTCTTGCCACAGCTAAGTAGCTACCATTTCTCCAAAGGAAATTCTTTCGCGTCTGTCACTGCCTCCTTTCTGACTGCGCTAGTATCCAAATACTCTCCAGAAGTTGTTTCTTGAGGTCACTGATTGTTTTCAGGTCTAACATTCTCTTGTCATTTATTCATTAATTCAGTGATATTGAGCTTGCACCACGTGCCGGACCTTAACACTCAAGGCAGCCAGATGAGAGAATAGGAGCTTGTTGTCTAGGGCAGAGGTTGGCAGACGCTTCTGGAAAGAGGAGTAAATAATTTAGGTTTGTAAGCCTTACCAGCATCTCTGTTGTAAACTACTCAGCTCTGCCTTTGTGGGATGAAAGCAGCCGTATACAGTCTGTAAATGAATAGGTGTGACTGGATTTCACTTAAACTCTATTTAGAAACACAGGCCACCCACTGGCTTTGGCCTTTGGGTCAGCGCCCCCAGTCTAGTGCTCAGCCTTTTGATCTACAGATAATGTAAACTGATTTTTACCACAGTGCCTTCTGACTCATCTGCCTACCGCCATTCTCTTCTTTAACCCATCACACCAAGTTACCAGGCCGCGAGTTATCGTACCAGTCATGCTGGAACTTGACTCCAAATACATCATGCTACTTTTCCTCTGCCCATTGTATTGAAGTATTATTGACAAAACTGTGTAAAGTGTACAATGTAATCGTTTGATATACATGTACACTGTGGTGTGATTACCACAACCTAGTTAGTTAACACATTCATCATCTCACACTGTTGTTCAGTCACTCAGTCATGTCCGACTGCTTGTGACCCCATGGACTGCACACGCCAGGCTTCCCTGCCCTTCACTGTCTGCCAGAGCTTCAGTTGAGTCACTCAGTCGTGTCCGACTCTCTGCAACTCTGTGAACTGCAGCACGCCAGGCTTCCCTGTCCTTCTCTATCTCCCTGAGCTTGCTCAAACTCACGTCCATTGAGTCGGTGATGCCATCCAACCATCTCATCCTCTGTCGCCCCCTCCTCTTGCTCTCAGTCTTTCCCTGCCTCAGGGTCTTTTCCAGTGAGTCATTTTTTCGCATCAAGTGGCCAAAGTATTGGAGCTTCAGCTTCAGCGTCAGTCCTTCCAATGAATATTCAGGACTGAATTTCTTTACAGTTGACTGGTTTGATCTCCTTGCAGTCCAGGGACTCTCAAGAGTCTTCTCCAACACCACATTTCAAAAGCATCAATTCCTCAACACTCAGCTTTCTTTACTGTCCAACTCTCACATTCATACATGACCACTGGAAAAAGCATAGCTTTGACTATATGGACCTTTGTTGGCAAAGTAATGTCTCTCCTTTTCAATATGCTGTCTAGGTTTGTCGCATCAGGTGGCCAAAGTATTGGAGCTTCAGCTTCAGCATCAGCCCTTCCAATGAATATTCAGGATTGATTTCCTTTAGGATTGACTGGTTTCATCTCCTTGCAGTCCAGGGAGTGCAGTCATCTCACGTAGTTACCATTTATTCTTGTGTGTGACTGGTGGGAATGCTTAAAATCTACTCTCTAAGCAAATTTCAAGCATTCAGTGCTACTAACGATGGTCACAGCTCATTTGTGTTGTCAAAAATGGCAAGACTTCTGTTTTAAATCCATTCATCTGTCGGGGACACTTTGGTTGTTTCTGTATCTTAGCTGTTGTGAATAATGCTGAAAAAACGGGATACATGTGTCTCTTTAGTAGAGATACTAATTTTGTATCCTTCATAGAGATAAACCCTGAAGTGGGATTGCTGGATCGTATGGTCATTCTGTTTTTGTTTAAGGAGGCTTCACACTGTTTTCCATAGTGTAAAATATTTTCCAGCTTTTATTTTCCATAGGGGCTGTGCCAGTTCCCACCATTGTTGGTGGGAGTGTAAAGGGGTTCCCTTTTACATTCTCACCAACTTGTTCTCCCTTGTCTTTTTGATAATAGCTNGAGGCCTGGCGTGCTGCGATTCATGGGGTTGCAAAGAGTTGGACATGACAGCGACTGAACTGAACTGAACTGAAACAGTGTTAGATATGAATCTATCAGTTCACAATTTATATATTTTTTCTTTATTTGTCAGGTAGGGTAGGTTTGCATATCTGTGTCTAAGAGCCACACTTCAGTCAAAAGAACGATTTTGCTCATGAGGTTTTAATAGAAACTGAACACAACAGTCGTTATCTCTGGGATTCTTCCTCAGAACTGAGCTTTTAAATAATCTCAGTCTCCCAGGGGAGTGAGAGATCTAACCCAAAACCCTGACCTAAATAAATCTCAAGGGCAGAACTGAAGAATGGCAAGTTTAGGGAAGCTAAATTAGTATGCATGGATTTACTTCCCCCCTTTACAAAATGAATGCAGTGCTTCTTCGTACAGCTTTGTGACCTAAATTGTTCTATCCTAGTAGCTTTCATTCTGTCACCAACCTCAAATCCTGAACTCAGAAAAGAAAGTTCTTTCATGCTCATTTTCAGATCTTGCAGCTTCCACTGACAAAGCTTCATCTGGATATTCCACAATTAGGAAGAGGTAGGAGCCTTTACCTGATAATTACGTGCATGGAGCGTGAAGAAGCAGGTCTCCTGTGACCGAGGCTAAGGTTTAAACAATGTTTGAGGGGACACCCTGTGACTGGGAAAAGGAGACTGTCAGAGATGTAGAACCCAGTTTTGGTTTCTAGGCCATCAACAGCCAATCAGGAACTAAAGGGAGAGACTGCAACTAAATCCTGAGTGTGTGTGTGTGTGCGCAGGTGTATATCACACACAAATGGAGCACACACATGCCGGCATTTCCTCATAGAGGGCTTAAGAGGGTTATTCCTAAAGACCTAACTGTTAGCTTTTAGCCTTGATGCTTACTTCTCACTCTTCCAGAACAGTAAATACCCAGTTTGATCAGTAAGAAGGTGAGTAATATGTGTTTTTTTAGGAAGCTGATTGGAAATCTCTCAGCAGAAACACAGTACATAAGGCACAATCTTATTCCTAGTTCCCTGAAAAAGCTTAATTGATGAAAACTTTCAAAACCTCTCCGTTTGCACTTCCTTGTCCGAATCCCACCCAAGAATCAGGCTCTCTTCCTAACTTCTTGTTCATATGTGAACCCTATTCTTTTTCTTTAATTTCCCTGAAATTTCAAAACAGTGCGACTAAGCTGCCCCATTATAGGCTGGACATTAATAATCCCCTTATTTCCTACTCCCAGAACTCACTATGAAACAGTCTCTTTCTTTCCTAGGGACAAACTATCGACTCAACTTCTCTTGCCTCCTACAAAGGGTAGGCAAAGCCCTGCTGGGGCAAAGCTCTGCTCACCACCAGTTCGTAAAAATCTCCGCATTTGTCCTTTCTTTGTCTACCCCTCACCTCATTCTACAATTCTTCCCGGCTCTCTGCAGATCCACCTACACCTTCAAATCTCCCCGGACAAACACAGACAACATTGACATTTCCCAAGTGCTCTTTTATGGTGGATGGCTGTGTCCTGCATCTTCAGAAAGGAAAAGAGATCCTGTAAACTTGGCCAGCCTTCCCACCAGCTGGAAGAACATCTGTACATAGCAAGGAATGCGATATAAACAAACTAGCGTCCCGACTGGCTGGGCCTGGGATAAAACAGGTGCCTATAAGACCAAAGGCTCCATTTTAACAGTCACTGGGCTCATCAGGCCTCTTGTTTGCACTTGGTTTGGGAAAGCTTGCCTAAGTGAATTACTCACAGAGTCTGAAACTGAGACTCCATGCTGTTGGTAACCACAATACTTGTTTACAGAACTCATCCGAAGGATGTAATAGGCATTTCCCAAGATCTGTCAGCTCTGGGCCAGGATTAAATCAGCCATTTGTCTCCAAAGGGTGTAATATGGCCTGTAAAACCAACACCATCAAAATGTCTTTTGCAGCCTGTGGCGTATACATGTATGTGCATGTGTGTGAATATATATTCCCCCAACCCTTTGAGGAGCTTAAGAGAAACCTACAGGAGAGACAGGACTCTGGTTGGGTCAGGAGAGGATTTTCTTTTATTACATGCACCATCTGTTTGCAACAACCATTATTTTGGTTAGAAAACATTTAATGAGTATTTTCTTTTCTCCCCTTCTTAAAATATTATATTTTTTTATTAATTTTTGGCCATGCCACACAGGATGTGGAATCTCAGTTCTTTAGCCAGGAATTGAACCTGTGCCCCCTGCATCGGAAGCGCAGAGTCTTAACCACTGGACAACCAGAGAAGTCCCAATGAGTGTCTTCTTTTAAAATTCATCTCACCCTAATCAAAGAATCATAACCAAAGAGAAGTGATGGAGAATAAGCATTGGAATGGTTTGCCCAGCAGGCCCAATGAGTCCTTTAAAGGTATATTTCTTTCTTCTAATTACATTAGACAGTGATTGGAAGGATGGTCACTAATAATAAGGGTTTCATTGTCTCTCCTGTTCTCTTTGTCGCCCATACCTTAATGACTCATTCTGTGGTACTTTACAAGGAGCCCTGGAGGAGCCCTGGTCATGTGGTTCATGGGGACAGACACAAGATTGTCAGACACAGGACTGGCTATAAAGGAAAGGAGCCTGCGATGGCTTTAATATCCCATGAGACAGAAGCATGACAGATTAGCGGACAGCTCCTTCCTCCTCAGGAAACCAGGCCTCTGGCTATAGCTTTATCTTAGCTCAGTCTCAGATCTTTATAAACACTTTCCCCCTGAACTTTAAAGGACCTGTGCTTTTCAGTAATACTTAATGCCCATGAAGCAAAAACTCAGATAAAGGGTTCAAGCACAAAATCTTATTGAAGAGTCCGATTTCTCAAAACACTTTCTATAAACTCAAGACTACACGTCCAGAAAAAGATGACAATTGCAAACATTTTCACCAGAGAAAACACCAGCCTGAAAAAATGCTTGAGCCTTGGTAAACGATTTTGAATCTTAATTGTTTTAAAGAAATACAAAAAGTTGCACCATTAGGGACCAGTTGTAGTCAAGGCCTTCCAGTTAAGATTCCTGGACAAGAGATGTTTAGAGACAGAGCAAGCCAGTTGGGAGGTAATAACTAGAATTACAGGGGATGGAACCGTATGATGATAAAATATACCAGGAAGAATTGTAGGGAGGGGGATACGAATCCTTATAAAACATGCATAAAGATATGTGGGTGTATGTCCGACACAAAAAAAGACTTGAGTCCATAAAAACAAGGACATGATGTTTACTTGGGAAGACTCAATATTTACACATCAGTTCTCCCTTAATCAATCCATCAATTTAATTCAGTTCAGTTCAGTCACTCTGNTGTATGTCCGACACAAAAAAAGACTTGAGTCCATAAAAACAAGGACATGATGTTTACTTGGGAAGACTCAATATTTACACATCAGTTCTCCCTTAATCAATCCATCAATTTAATTCAGTTCAGTTCAGTCACTCTGTCGTGTCCGACTCTTTGCGACCCCATGGACCACAGCATGCCAGGCCTCCCTGTCCATCACCAACTCCCAGAGTTTACTCAAATTCATGTCCATTAAGTCGGTAGTGCCATCCAACCATCTCATCCTCTGTCATCCCCTTCTTCTCTACCTTCAATCTTTCCCAGCATCAGTGTCTTTTCCAATGAGTCAGTTCTTCTCATCAGGTGGCCGAAGTATTGGAGTTTCAGCTTCCACATCAGTCCTTCCAAAGAATATTCAGGACTGATTTCCTTTAGGATGGAGTGATTGGATCTCAAGAGTCTTCTCCAACACCATAGTTCAAAAGCATCAATTCTTCAGTGCTCAGCTTTCTTTACAGTCCAACTCTCACACCCATACATGACTACTGGAAAAACTATAGCCTTGAGTAGATGGACCTTTGTTGGCAAAGTCAAGTCTCGGCTTTTTAATATGCTGTCTAGTGAAACAGTTGGCTTAAAGCTCAACATTCAGAAAACTAAGATCATGGCATCTGGTCCCATCACTTCATGGCAAATAGGCAGGGAAACATTGGAAACAGTGGCTGACTTTATTTTTCTGGGCTTCCAAATCACTGCAGACGGTGATTGCAGCCATGAAATTAAAAGATGCTTACTCCTTGGAAGGAAAGTTATGACCAACCTAGATGGCATATTAAAAAGCAGAGACATTACCTTGTCAACAAAGGTCCATCTAGTCAAGGCTATGGTTTTTCCTGTGGTCATGTATGGATGTGACAGTGGGACTATAAAGAAAGCTGAGAGCTGAAGAATTGATGCTTTTGAACTGTGGTGTTGGAGAAGACTCTTGAGAGTCCCTTGGACTGCAAGGAGATCCAACCAGTCCATCCTAAAGGAGATCAGTCCTGAATGTTCATTGGAAGGACTGATGTGGAAGCTGAAACTCCAATACTTTGGCCACCTGATGTGAAGAGCTGACTCATTTGAAAAGACCCTGACACTGGGAAAGATTGAAGGCAGGAGGCGAAGGATGAGATGAGATGATGACATCACTGACTCGATGGACATGGGTTTGGGTAGACTCCGGGAGTTGGTGATGGACAGGGAGGCCTGGCGTGCTGCAGTTCATGGGGTTGCAAAGAGTCAGACACAACTGAGCGACTGAACTGAACTGAACTAGGTTGGTCAAAACTTTTCTCCCAAGGAGCAAGCATCTTTTAATTTCATGGCTGCAGTCACCATCTGCAGTGATTTTGGAGCCCAAGAAAATAAAGTCTGTCACTGTTTCCACTCTTTCCCCATCTATTTGCCATGAAGTGATGGGACCAGATGCCATGATCTTAGTTTCCTGAATGTTGAGTTTTAAACTTAAGTAAGTACCAATAAAACAACAACAGTAAGAGTAATGATCACTAATACGAATTGCATGCTATGTCAAGTACTTTCTGAGTGTTCTCATCTCTTAAATAGTTTAATCCCTCAATAATCTTACAGTTATTCACTTCCTTATTTTATAAGTGAGGAATTTAGGCAGAGTTTAAGCAACTTGCCCAAGGTCACACAGCCAGTAAGCAGCAGAACTGAGATTTGAACCCAAGGGTTCAGGCTCTAGAACTTAACCATTATCTGTGCTTTCACATCAGTAGAACTGAAGAGTGAGTCTAGAACTTGATTTAAATACAGGAATTTAGATGGTATCAAATATAGTGCTGTGGAACATGGGAGAAAAAGAGTGATAATCATGTGGCCATCTTATGTGGCCATTTGGAAGCAAATAAAGTTGAACCTAGCCCATTCTTTACCCCAAAGTATTTTTCATTGTGTTGAGAATTTTAAAATGTAACCATCTGAAGATAATCTGGGTGAGTGAATGACAGGAACTGGGGGGAAGACACTTAAATTTTATACTACTGGCATTTATTGTCTGTTAAAATTAATTATTTTTAAAAGAGAAAGAAAATAAAGTGGTAGGGCTGCCTACAGGGTGCGTGAGAGAGTATGTTTATGTATGTGTGTGTATGTGCATGTGTGTGCACACGGACGTGTGTATGTGTAAGTGACGTGAATTAATGCTAGTGCTATTCAGACCTGTTTCTGAAGGAGTAGATTTCTGGAGGTTTACTCTACCCAGGAAAATGTGGCTGTCCTGTGTCTATGTCTATATGATGTTTTACATGGTTCACTTTTCATACTTTCTTATTAACAGTATGAACTTTTCCTTCAGGTTACTAAATATAGTGTCTGAGTTTCTTGGAGTGAGAGATGGTGCTAGAATTTGGAGCACACTTTGGGGAAGCTCAGTGCCTATAAAAAGGCAGTTATGCCAGATTTTTTGAAGTTTACATCCTGGTCTGCAAAAATCGTGCTGAAACAGCAGTCAATGCCGATCACGGTGGACAAGTCTGTGTGCTTTTCCTGAGAGATGCAAATCCTTCTTTTGGGTTCATTTACTAGTTTATAAGCAGAACACAACAATTCTGAGTTTATAAATATATGTCCAAAAGAAATGACTCAATACATTTGATGGGTTTCAATGCTATCTCAAGTAAGCTTTTAAGCATCTTTGTTTATTCAAGTTATAGATTGTTCTCAGTAAAGGAAGCGATGCTTTTCACCCTGCATGAGATATGGAAGCAATGATGAGAAATAAGTTGAACTATTTCCAGTCAAATATTAGTTTTTAGAAACCTGACTGATTGTAAGTCTTAATATTAAATTAATGTTGTCTTCTTATGCTTAAGAAATGTCTGTATGCAACCAGCTGGGGCCTTTTCATCAATTATCTGAAAAGGTCTGCCTTTTTTGCCATGGGGTGAGAGGAATTTTGTTTAAGCTTATGACTTAATAATAAGGCTTGGTAACTACTTTGGACACCACACACTCAGGCATCTTCCTTTCCACTCTGTTGCCTCTGTGTGTTGTCCCTCTGTTGGGACTGTTCTCTGCTTTAATATTTTTAAAATTAATTCTTTATTTTGTTGTTCAGTTCCTCAGTTCTGACTCTTTGCAACCCCATGGACTGCAGCCTGCCAGGCTTCCCTGTCCTTCACTATCTCCTGGAGTTTTCTCAAACTCATCTCCATTGAGTCGATGCTGCCATCCAACCATCTCATCCTCTGTCACCTGCTTCTCCTCTTGCCCTCAATACACAGTTACATATAGAGAGGATGGAAAAAATAGACAATACAAATGATCAAGGAAGAAAAAATATAGAAACAAGTACTCTTAATATTTTAATATGTAGATAAGGGTGCCCTATTATATCAATATTTTTCACAAATTGAAAAAATTCAAATCATACAGACTAACATTTAGAAAATCAACATAGAATCGAATGAACTTGAAAGTGGAACTCCCCCATCTATTGAGGTAGCTAATATGATTATTCAAATTATTTTCTAAGCAATGACAGTATATTTTATATATTCTGCATACACGTATATGAACACATTTTTTGTTCACAAATTTCTATGTGAATTGTTCTACAACTTGCTTAAAATATATATATATATATATAATAAAAATAATGTACATGTCTTCATGTTAATGTATACAGATGTACCCAATTTCAAGGTTTGGATAGAATTCAGTTACATATGTATATCCTAACACTAAGCTAGTTAAATAACTAGCTCTCTGCTGACGACCATCCATAAGGTACTCTAGCCAGTTTTCACGGCTGCAACCCTGCCTCAGTGACTATCCCTGTGCTTACAGGTTTTGCACAGTCAGCACATGGGAAAACTACCTCCTCCCGAAAACAAATGAAAAGAAAAAAAAAGGAGACTATATGGTTGGACATTAACATTTTTTAGTCTTTGAATCTTAAATACTATAATTACAATGGATGTCCTACTTTATAATTATTTCAGTTTTAAACTTGTGATCTACTTATATGCTATAGAAAAAAACACAACAAAACCAGATTATTTTCAATACCTCAGAAGTACCCTAAAATATTGAGGTAAATGCTTTTAATTAAAGTTAAGGATTCTAATATTTGTTTAATACATTCCCCTGTACTTTATGTTGTTTACTGTACTAACTTGCAATTTGAAGGTTCTCATCATAACTTGGCTGAAAATCTTGCTCATTTTAGAGTTACCCCTTATTTGAGATTTCCTGTTAAATAATACTTATCAATGAAAACTCAATAAAGACATCATTTAAATAGTTTGTATGAGGAATAAAAGAACCCAAGGCCGCAGGTGAATAGTAACTTTATCTGTCTATATTAACTATATGCCAAAAACCTATATAAAGGAATTTGAAACCTCCTAATTAGTTTTTGTTTGATAAAAATGAAACATTTTTGAATAGATGAAATGGAGACTAATCCTGTTTAATTTTTCATTCTGAATCCTAATTTTTAAGATTTTTTTTTAAAAAGAAATGAGCTTTCTAAATTTATTTTTAATATGTTTTTACTTTTTAAATTTGGGAAATTTTGTAATTTATTCTCCTGTTGCTTTGCTTATTCAGCAAGGAGAATCAACTCGGCAAAGATGTGACTACAGTATTCAAGATGAATAATCTCTAAACTCCAGTACTATACTTTTCTACTGGAAAAGTTAGTTTCGATTAAGATATCGTTAAGCTCACTGGTGACCAACCACTCCACCCCTTGCCTCAAGCTGTGCCTTACAGCAAGCTCCTACCATCAATATGATGCCCCAAAGGCCATCCTGAAGGATCTAAGTTACAGTCACACAAAGAATATTGAGTGCTTAGCTTGGTTTTGTCCTGACTTTCTCCCTGCTGTGCCAAATGATTGCAAGGTTATGAGGTTAGAGTGTGCTGGATGCGCCAGATACTGTTTATATATTAGCCCTAACTTTGCCTTACATTGTTCTGCCTTGTGAGACGCCTGGAGGAAACCTCTTCTCTTCCTTCCCACCAAAACCTAGAAAAACTCATCAGATATTTTCTCTCGGAAATTCTGACTCCTGAGTCATTGGTGGGCTATGTACTCACACACTTCCCATCCCTTCCTTCCAGGGTTTAATCATAGTTGTCGGTTTAGAGGAGGAAAGAGTGGATTCCCACATGTATAAACTCTAGAATGAGAGGTTATGTAAAGTCCAAATGTCCCTGTGTCTGAACTGACCAAAGAGAGAATGTCTGCAACTCAAAAGTCAGGGACTCTGGGCAAAAGGCTTGCTGAGAGAGCATGCCTGGCTAGGATGCAGCCGGCGTGTGATAACTATTACAAGATCTGCTCAGGAGCAACCTGATGCCTCTACCCCTTTGGAAGTGAACACCTGCCTGAAGTCAATGTGTACTTTCAGAGGATACANCGGGATGCTGAGCTTCAGATTTTATGCCATCTGCCCAGCACACAGGTCCTAAGTCCAGAGGCCCACTCCTAACCCCAGATGGAGAGGCCTGTGCATAACCACGAGCCAGGCTCAGGCTCCTCGCCTGGAGCACAGTAGGGAGGAATCCTAGAGGAAAAAGCTCAAGTAAAAGCAGATGCCAGAACCCATTCCAGGAGTCTGTTTTCCAACAAGCAGAGAAGACTAAATGTGCTTACCAGCTTACGAGCGCAATGATTGCCGACTCCTTGAGAATCAGCTCCTGGAGGAGCTATGACTGGTCAGTGGGAACACAGAGGACGGTGAAGAATGGGCCAAGTGGCTTCCCACGTGCACTCAGTGTTTCCTAGCATGACCTTAATGAGGTGGGACCTGAGTGTCTGTCAATGTCAATTGGTTAAGCTTGTATATTTATGTTTTGTATACCTTTCTACATATGTTTGTTATGTTTAATCCCCCCCCTACAAATGTCTGAAAGGAAATACAAAGAATCAGCTCAAATTCCACCTCCCCTATTGTGTATTCCCCAACCCCCTGAAGCAACATGTGTCTGCCTCCTCCACCTGTCCCTCTAGGGCATTTTTTAAACATATGAGCCTATATGGTTTTATGGCTCTCTCTTTTTTTTTCCACGTGTCTTTTATGAAACAACATGAATTAGTGACCAACCAGGTTCGGGAACCAGTTTTAACTCTGTCACACCTAGGTGGTGTGGTATATATATCAGCATGCATCTGTTAGCAGATGAGAGCTTCAATCCTGGGTAAACCTTTTCTTGTGAAAGTCAGTTAACCTAGTGGAGGCCCAGCATCCTGATCTGTGAAATGGGGATTGCAAAGCCTGCCTCCCAGAGCTGGGCTGAGGTTTAAGTGGGATGATGCCTATAAAGTGATTGGCATGGGATCTGATACTCAGTAAGGTGCTCAATAAATGTTTTATTCCCACACCAGCCCCTCTCTTTATATAGGCATGTAATCCATACTTAGAGACTCTTGCAGCCAGAAGCATTTAAGAATTGAGGATTTTCATATTCATAATCCCCCTGCTGGGTCTAAGGCAGTACATTATAAATTAAACATTATTAATTACCTCCCGTGATACATCTGAATACATGGCATATGTTTAAATAGTTGGCAAAAATGTCTATAAATGACTTCAGATCAGTTTCGACAGGTCTGCTGTCAAACAAATGTTGGAAACTTCTAAAAAATATTTATTTTCAAAGTTCTTTGGACTTGAGAACGGTGACTAAGGGATTTTGAACCTGAGTCACGATTATTGTTAAAGACATTACATCCCCACCAGGTATTAAAAACAGGTTTAGCTCTTGTTTTCCTTTGCGCCTGACTCATAGCAGAAATTCAATAATCCTTTCTGGTGACTAAGCAAATGAAGGGAACATGAGAGTAGCCCCTTCCCTCCAGCGCTCCCAGATGGGATCAGTCTTTGTTCTTCCTCTGTGTTTCACCTCCTGCACACATCCATCTCACTAAACACTGGGGAGTGGGGGTGGAGATACAACATCAGAGTAGACAGATACTCAAAGGCAAGGCTGCCTCTGACTTTTTCCGCATTATGGCTATGAAATTTATTCTTGGAGACAGAAATATGGTTAGCTATTCTATACAAGATTTGACTTGAATAATTGTTCTAGCACCAGATAAGAAATCAGCAACTTTTAATTATGATAGAAATGATTGTAAAGATAAGTTTAAAATTTCCTTGCACCTCCAAAAGCTGAACTGTTTGTGATTCAAGTTTACTACAGTGCACTAGACATTATTCTCCTATCTATGATACCAACTAAACAAAAACCGTGATGAGAATGACACAGTGCATGTTTAATAAGCACTGAGTACCTTCAAATGCTGGGAAGATGAGGACAAGTCAAGAAACTGAAAGGTTGGGAGAGTATTAGAATGATCTCTGAAGGTGGTTCCTGAGGAAGCTGAATCCTGAGCACAATATGAGGGATGGATTGACCTTAATTGAGAAGAAGATGTGTTTTCCACAAATTTATGAATGAAAGAGTCTGGGATAGGTGGGAATATGAATGAGTTTACAGGTAGAGGGTATCCAGTTTAAATGAAAATGCCAGGATTCACTGCAGTGACAGAAATTTGATTCCCAGACAGGAAGCATAAACAATTGTGTGAATGGAGCCCATGCAGAACCTTCAGACTTATTTACCAGGAGCTCTTTGGGACTTCTCATGCAAACTCCATCCCCTGAGTCAGAAGAGGCAGAGTGCCTCTCCACACTGTGACTTACAAGGTGAGTGCAGGTGCCCACTGCAACTACAGCTCTTCCGTTTTGTAGACACCGTTCAGCAGGTTTGCAACACGGACACATTAAGAACTTGCAGACTGAAGGCTTTTTGAGGGTAAGAGACAAAATGAAAACTTAGTAACATGAGGCGGAGTTAGAGAAAGTGCAAAAGGTGGAAAGTGCTTGAGCCTGGAGGAGTGTGGAAAATGAAAATTCACTATTGAGAAGAACATGTGTTTTTGCAGGAAAGCCTGTTAGTAGTTAGATCCAGAGGGAACAGCAGGAATAAGGAGAGCTATAATGAAATTAAAAAAAAAAAAACCTCAAAAATGACCATGATTAGAGGTCATTTAGCATTTGAAAAATAACATAGCATTGGTAATCACCATGGAGCTATTTATTGGCTTCCAAATCATGGGCTAATGGAGCTTAACCTAGGCAGGCTGAGGGAAGAAAGGTCAGACTGTCTGTCCCTTCACAAAAATAATAAATATAATATAGGGACTGTGACCTAAAGGGGGAACTTCAAAAATGTTGTTCTCAGCTCTAGAATCTAAACATGTGGCACTGTGACTATATTTAAATTAAATCTAAATGTAAAACCTGGGAGAGAATCTGGTATACTTTCACACTCTGACTGGGAACTTAGCTTTTATAATTTTTACTACATTTGAATCACAATGATACTCTTTTTCTTTTCCCACCAGAGTAATTCACATTTTTCCTCTCAGTGTTTACTTATTCTACGTACTACTTGATACCAAAAATAAAGCAACATTTTTAAAAAAGAAAAATATCTTACCAGTTTAGTTTATCCACTAGTTTACAGCAGCAGAATTGTTTGAAACTAGAAACCATGGGAATATTTCAGGATTTGGAACTTGTGCATATAAACCAGCTGGGCTTTGTTTAAAATTTTAAAGCCTTCAAATATTTCACTGAAAGAAACCCAAGATAGCTTTTTTTATAGATGTCAAGAGGTCACATTTTTATTGGTTCATCTGCGTGTCAAATAAAAAGTCCTTAATATTTTTAACCACAGTAGGTCTCTAGGTTCTCTGCCCAATCACCCTATATCATCAAGACGGGTTTATTGTGAGTCTAATTTTTGCTAAAACACAGTACTTATTTGTGGGAGTCACATTTACTCAGACTTGTCCATCTTTCTATTAAAAGGAATTCAACAAACAAAAGAAGTAAAATTTTACAAAGCACTTGCTCTTTTCTGGGTAACCAGGGTACATTTCAATTTAGAAACAACTGTTCTGAGTGCACTTGTGTGCACACACACACTCATGCTGAAATAATCTGCGTATCGGGGGAGAGCTGGCTAAACCTTTCCCCTAACTTCTCTATTCTCCATGAAAGTTATGATGGGACGTTGTCAGACAAGGTGGTGAGGTTCTGGCACAGATAAGAGAGGGGGAAATGCATCCTATCACAAAAGGTTGTTCTTCCTCAGGTCAAACAGTATATTAGGGGGGTATCTATAAAGCGCGATGATCCTTCCCATAGTAAAATCTGGATCATTCTCAAAGCAGCTGCATATATACTTATTTTCAGCTGTAGCCCTGCTTCTCTTCCAGTGCTCTCTGTAAGGATTCTGCACTTAATCTTTACTGCTAGTCCCTACCCTGGTAGCTCCGTTGGTAAGGAATCCACCTGCAATGCAGGAGATCCAGGTTCAATTTCCTGGGTAGCGAAGGGAGAAGGAAATGTCAACCCACTCCAGTATTCTTCTTGCCTGGGAAATCCCATGGACAGAGGAGCCTGGCAGGCTACAGTCCAAGGGGTCGCACAGAGTCAGAGATGACTTAGTGACTAAACCACCACCACATTCAGAACCAATACACACACACACACACACACACACACACACACACACACACACACCCCCACACACACACCCCCCACACACATCCCTCTCTGTCTGTCTCATTGTCTCAAAGCATGAAATGAATCTAGGGTCACTTAGCATTGTCAACAGAAATAAGATGAGCACTTAAGAGTCTGAGCTCCAGACCAGGCATGAGTGCCATCTATCCGTCCATGAGCAGTGCCACTTCTGGGAACCAGAGTTGTATTCTTAGAAACAGCTGCAGAATCTAGCAAGGAAATTTATGTAATTAGCGAAGCAGGCAGAGATAGGATTTTTGGCTTCAGACTGAAATTCCACTTCATGATTCCAAGGTGGAGAGTGTTTTGTTATCTACCCACGTGGGACCAATTTCCCTCTTAGGCCTCTAACTCAAATACCAGTACTGTGGCGAGGGCCCAAGAAACTGCAAGAGATCGAGGCAGAAAATTCTTATGCATCCACTCCCCAAAGTTTGGGATTCACAGTTTCAGGTGAAATTCAAACAAGGGAAGCAAAGTTGGGGATCTCACACTATTCTCCTTGTGAGGCGATGGTGTCAGCCACCCCAGAGGCCCAGGACGGGTCAGTCACAATGACTCCAGAGCAGAGTCCTTTATCAGGGATTGGGACAAAGCTGCACATTCTTGCTTTGAGGTCTTTCTGGGGGTGGAGGAGGGACTTCGTTGACTCTCCTTGCTCTGTGCCCTGACACGAAGCCTGAGAACCCTCTCCCTCGCTTGAGGCACCATGTCATTCAACATCCCCTCTTTTGTTTGTTTATTATGCAACCTATAGGCGTATCATCTCAATTATAAACCCAGACAGGGGCTTTCCCCTCCCCACACCCGCATCCTTGTCGCCTAATAAATTTCCCTGGGTGAGCTGGCACCCGTCCTGTGGAACACATCCCGCACATGTCCTCTAGCTCCCCAGGTGGCAGCCGGGGCAATGTCTGGAGCCCTTGGTGGGCCAGCTGATGCATGGTCCTTGGGCCATTCTTCCAGCTGAAGCGCATAACAAAGGGGAAGAAGGGAGGGGACCCAGGGAAGGAGTGGAAACCTAGCCAAAAAAAAAGGAGGGGGGAGGAACACAAGCATCAGTAGCGCCAGCTTCAAGTCATAAACCTTTGAGTCATAAAGAATAACTGATGAGTGGACCAAACGCTGTTTAAGTCAGAGTATTCCAGTACCTGTCCCAGCTTGATTTAAAACGTTGACACACTACTCAGCATCTGCACGTGGCTTTCGGGGGTGATGCCCTCCTGGACTTGGCAGCTAGGCGGTCTTATCTCCTTTTCTCCTCACTCAGAGGGCGAGGGGACACATCTCCCTACTTTCTACTGCTTGTCTTCTCCCTCTCTTACTTGGCACTGGTAAAGCTTTGAAACCACAGAAAGCTTACCGCATGCTAACTCTTGCTTAAGAGAGAGGACTTTTATCAAGGAGGGGGACGCAGGAGAGGTAAGGACAGTCAGTGCCCTTCACTGTTTTGGGGAAACATTATGTGGAGGAGGGGGTGTTAGGATGGATCTGGGGTGTTGGCACTGGGGGAAATAGGCCTATAAAACATTATTCTATATCTAAGCAAAGATTCAGACAAGACTGAAGCTACTTACAACATATGCGTGCAACCTAACCTACTCATCTCTCTTCCCCTTAAAGGTACCATCTCTGTGTACATGAAACAGAACTGAAACCTCGATGGTGAATACATTTGTTCACAATACTAAAGTAAATAGCTACAACAACAACAAAGCTAAAAATTCCAAGAGCAGCTTTCAATGGAGTAAAGAGTGGTAGGGATCTTTTAGGATAATCTGTGAGGGCTTTTTCAAAGAAAAGTCCTGATCCTAAATTAGCTCATACTCCCCCTCCCTGATCCTTCTGAAGTGAGACTGATAGTTTTTATGTGCCTCTGTCGCTTAAGGAAACTTATTCCCAGAGAGAACACTCCCTGGTCAGTATCCCTTCTGAGATACAGAACATATAGAATGTATCAAACAGTATAGTGGAATGTGGGCCCATGTTATGAACCTTGAACTTCATGTTGTTGTTGTTGTTTAATTGCTAAGTCAAGTCTGACTCTTTACAACCCCGTGGACAGTATAGCCTGCCAGGCTTCCCTGTCTGTGGGATTTCCCAGGCAAGAATACTAAAGTGGGTTGCCATTTCCTTCTCCAGGGGATCTTCCTGACCCAGGATCGAACCTGGATCTCTTTCGTCTCTTGCAAGACAGGCAGACAGACTCTTTTATCACTGAGTCAGCTGGGAAGCCAGAACTTCAAGTAGAAGGTCTATAAATCAATATTTGTAGTATTTGTAGACTGAAGGGACAAACTATTTCATTCTGATATGAATCCTGTTATTAAAATACAGGTAGATGTTTTTGTGAATAAAATACAAATTTGTTTCAAAGTATACTAAATTTATAGCAGCATTTTTGGGAGGGGTACACTTCAGTCAACAGGAAATAAAAGGAAAGATAAAATTCTGCAGGCATTTACAAAAGCTTTTTCCTTTAATAAAGAATGTAAAATTGACAGTTTAGGAACCAAGACTGACGAGTGCCTGCCTAGATAATGGAAACTTCTGATAAAAGAAACACTGTCATTACTATTATTGGAACAGCTTTACTGCTTAATAGAAACATCAAAAGAAGGAGTTCAGGAAAAGATAGACAAGTGTAGGACCCTGGTAGAGAAACTGAAACAATTCTGGAGATTGAAGAGTATCAAAGTAAAAGCAATTATTATCCTGGCAACTAAATGGTGATAGGCTATTATTTTACATACTGGGTTTGGAGATGTACTTAAATGCTTATCAAACTGGCAGATCTCTCTTGGGTCATTGTCTGCACTGTGAGGTTGACACTAAATAGCCTAAGTAAGACTGAGCCTCCCTAAGTCATAACCAGATATTGTTAGTAGTACAGGCATACTCCTGACATGCATACACTAACAGCTGAAGGATAGTCAGGTAGCCTATTTTTTTTAGCCCTCAACCTTGTATGAGGGCTTCCCTCATAGCCCAGTTGGTAAAGAATCTGCCTGCAATGCAGGAGACCCTGGTTTGATTCCTGGGTTAGGAAGATCCCGTGGAGAAGGGATAGGCTACCCATTCCAGTATTCTTGGGCTTCCCTTGTGGCTCAGCTGGTAAAGAATCCACCTGCAATGCGGGAGACCTGGGTTCAATCCCTGGGTAGGGAAGATCCCCTGGAGAAGGGAAAGGCTACCCACTCCAGTATTCTGGCCTGGAGAATTCCAGGGACTATACAGCCCATAGCACGACTGAGCAACTTTTACTTTCACTTTTGCATGTCTGTTACCTTGCTAGTAGTCAACTAATGTCCATCTTTTATAATATGACCACACTATCTTAATATAAGTTAGAGCTGTGATGTAACACAAATGTTAATCCCTACACTTATAGAACATTTTACCTCATTCTGTTAGTGTTGGATTGTTTGGTGAACTGCTGATCAACTTTGGGAGAAAGGAACATCATTAATCACTTTGTGTTCAGCACTGCCTGCAAGACCTCTCAGAAAGTACCCAGGACTAAGAAATGCTTTTGAAATTGGATGGCAGGCTCCTTAGTCTAGGGCTGGCAGACATTAAGGCAGAGGAGGAGCGACCCCTCCAATCTTACGTAAGCGGTTCATTCAGCCAGATGAACAAAGTGCCTGTGGTAACACCAACTGGGTACTTCTTCCCCTTGTGTGTGTGGAGTGGGGTGGGGAGGTTGTGGGTGGTGATGCATCGTGGTGAGTGAAACTGTGGGAAGCAGAGGAAAGCTGCCCACTGCTTCTAGAACAAAGTAGCTAAATGTTTCAGCAGGCAGTCAGTGAAGAAGGAGCCAGCAAAATCAAGACGGTAGCCATGGCCCAATGTGAGATAGTACTCATCCAACCAATGCAAGCAGGCTGGTCCTTGGCCAATGCAGCCTGACCTCTTCCCTTGGTTTCCTAGTATCTTTCTGTGACGTCTTATCTCCTGATATTCTCTTTGAGACTTTCTGTGGCACTGACTTTAACCCAATCTTATCTTTATAAAAATATTAACTGGATCTTGGGCTAGAAACATCACCTCTCTGGAGCTAGCAGTACACACCCAGAGGAGATGGTTATACTTATACACCAGGAAAGAACTTTTTTAATAATGTGTGTTTATTCTGGAGACTTCTCCATCAAAGTTTTTGCAAGTGTTCTACCCAGAAACTTGACTGTGTTTAAACAGGACTAAAGTTGGTTGTCAGCTTGGATAATTCAGTAGAATAACCTGCAAAACTATATTAGTAAAAAAGGAGCTATGATGACTGTGAAATTAAATCCAAATCAGAAGAGACTGTGAGCCTGGACTTTCCACTTCCTGGTGGGTTTTGCAATATTTTGTGAGCACAAGCTTGTGGACATGAGATAGCCCTGGAGACGAGTAAAGGAAACCACCATTAGAACAGGTAAGCAGCAGAATGGAGACTGATCTAGCTCTGGAAGTGGTTCTCAATTTGTTTTCTCTTTGCAGTCACACTGCCAGATAAAATGCAGGATGCTCAGTGGCACTGGAATTTCAGATATGTATCAAGTAATATCTTAGTGCACAAAAATATATCACATCATATCCCATGTGATATTTGGGGTATACTTAAAAAACAAATCCCTCACTGTTTATCAGAAATCCAAATTTCACTGAGTGCTGGTTGGTTTTATTTACTAAATCTAGCAACCTTATTTTATACTGTGGTCTAAATGGATTTTCAATGTCAAGTTAAAAAAAAGGGGGGGCAGATGAAAGAAAGGTAATTGGCTTTATTCAGAAGGCAAAGAGCTTAAAGTGGTTTGAGCATGATACACTGAAAAGGTGACTGGTAGATAAATGGCGTATAGACTGAGAAGCAGTATTTCTATATTTCCAGAGAGATTCTGACCTTGTCACAAAATTTCCTAGTTGTGAGCACTTAGTTTCAACACCCAGCTAGCGGCCTCTCCCTGCATGAGTGTTCTGTTGGCACAGAACTGTTAGTTGACAGTGGACCCAGGGCCAGGATTTCTGTCTGCCATGGCTCTTTTGGAAAGGAAGATTTGACCTGGCTTCCTGAAACTGAAACAGTTGCTACTTCAGCTACATTTTCCTGAAGAGTATAGCCAAACCATCCGGGAAGCTCCAATGAAACCATTAGCATCCACACCTCTGTGGATTCCCCTACCCTGGCTAAATGGGCTGACCACACATGAGTGGCAATGATTCTCTATCCACTCAGTCTTGTGGCTTGACAGGAAGTAGGATGAATGGCCGCTTTGGTCCATTTCCTTAAGCACATATCATTATATTGGCTCATCTGAGTCACTCAGATGATTAGAGAAGTCCAGAAAGCTAACCTAGGAAAAAAAGTGTTTAGGTTCACTCCTATTACGCCCCCCTAGTGGTACAGCTAGGTACTATATCACTAATTATGTCACTGAGCTGGGGCAATCTTCTGAGAGGTGGGAGGCGAGTTACGAAGGCTGGGAAGAAGTCTTATCTCTGTATCTTACAGCACATGTCCAATAACATACCTCAACTAAACTGAGGAAGGAAAATGGCAACCCACTCCAGTATTCTTGCCTGGAAAATTCCATGGACACAGGAGCCTGGCAGGTTAAAGTCTATGAAGTCGCAAAGAGCTGAACACGACTGAAGTCACTGAGCACTAACTAAATGGACCATCTTTCCTCTCAGTCTTTCCATGATGGCATGATATCACAGAAGTCACACGAGCTCAGGTCCCAGCATCTTTTTTGACCACCCACCGCTGCATGTCATTCTCTTCCCACACAGCTGATAAGCTATTAAGCCCAACACATCTGACCTCTGCAGGGCACCTCCCATTGCCCTTGCTACCGCCCTCACTCAGGATGTCATTACTTTTCATTAGGACCACTGACCATTAACTAGTCTCCTAGTATCTGATCTCTCTGCTGTTCAAGTCATCTTATTTAAGCTGATCAAACAAGCCAACTTGAGGCTACTGACTAATTTTTTCTCAAACAGACCTTTGATTGCAAGTTTGGCCGTTTAAAATCCGCCAAAGGTTTCCTATATCATACCAGGTCTGCCTACGAGAGAAGAAGCAGGTGGAGGCTGGCAGGTGAGTCCAGGGGGTGCTGGTAATTAGCTGCCCTGTGGCTCTGAGAGAATTCCTATTTGTCAGAATTGGCAAAAAAGAAGGCAGGTTTCCTGAGCCCTGAACCTATTTCCATATGATGAGAATGAATAAAGTTAGAGAAATTGTGTCCAGTTCATCTCCTTTCAAAGGAAATAAAACCATGAAAATGGACTGAATTCTGAACAAACAAATCAGAAGACTTCAAGAAGCCTTGTATAGAGCTGAACTATACAACTAGAGGAAATGAACAAAAGACCTTTTCTAGTGGAAGAAATCTGTGTACATTCTAGGGTAAACACTCAGCAAGAAGATAATTCGGAAAATGGTTAAAAAGGGAGTTAAGGGAGTAAAAGATACAAAAGCTAACAGAAGTGGACTTTGCTAAACCACCCTTTGGTCTTAACATTTCCTAGGTTCTTAAGACTAATTGGTTCAGACTTTTTCTCAAAGGTTGCAGTAGAATTTAATCTTCAGGTTAGGGATTTGGGGACTCTTTAGTAAGCGACTCTGATGACACAGAATTACACGCATTATGTGTGGGACTTGGACCATAGCTCCCTTTGGATTTACCTGGGTTCTTACACTCATTTCCCCGAGGATTACAGATTAAAACTGAATGGCTTCTCAGTGGGGAAACATTTTATCTTCTGGGTCTTGACGCTGTTATTTGTGGCCTGATTGATGATGCCTAAAATCAGAGTCCAGCCCCCAAGGAATGCACAGCTTTTCACATGAGTCTGGCTATGTGAGAATTTGCCACAGCAGCTATGAAAACCATCTTCTATGACAACTGCCATTGGATCAGTGACTTAACTCTAGAAGGAGCCCCACAAAACAGTATTTCTTGAGTCCATACAGTCTTGCAAATGGCATCACCTGCATGGATTATTTTCGCTGTCAAATCTCCAACTGGTCATTTTATAAAACCATAATTTAAAACAAAAGCAAAAACTAAACTTCTTATTTTTAGATCACTCAATCAGTCAATCTGGTTTTTTATGACTCACAATACTACTGAGTACCATTTACTTAGTCCATGTAAAGTCTTACTTCGTTTTTTTTTTTTTTTNCTGGCATACTATAGAATAAAATGAAAATATCTTGGTAGATCTTGATTTAAAGAGGAAATGAAATATAAAACTTCAAAGTATTTAGATGAGTACATTACATGTTACCAAAACATTTGACCACGACAGTCATAAAAACCCATCAATCACACACAGAAAGTTAAAGAAGTGATTAAGATTGGGTGTTCTAGTTCCTTGTGAACTTTCTGTTTTAGAAGCAGCAGGGTCAACCCAAGGTTATACATGTTTGATCGTTTAATAATCCTTTGACAATTCTTATGATGAATATGGGCTTCCCCAGTGGCACTAGTGGTAAAGAACTCGCCTGCCAATTCAGGAGACCCAGGCTTTATCCCTGGGTCAGGAAGATGCACTGGAGAAGAGACTGGCTACCTACTCCAATATTCTTGCCTGGAGAATCTCATAGACAGAGGAACCTGGTGGGCTATAGTCCATGGGCTCACAAGAGTAGGACACAACTGAGCAACTGAGTATACACACATGCGTGATGATTATACAGAATGTCAGTTGCAATTATAGAGTCCATAACATGGTAATTAACACAAAAGTTTGGAGACCCAGCTATTACCCCTTTACAGACACTGAGCTTCCCTGTGATTTTTTTCATAAATAGTTTATAGACATTTCGTGCTTCTAATTCAGCAGCCATGCTACTGAGCATAGTAATTTGTTTCAACAAAAGATGCTAACCTCAGAGAGCTTCCCAAGTGGTTTAGAAAGGTTCCTCCTAAAACTGTGACCCAGCATCTGTGGTCTCTGGTTAAGGACTGTCAGCTCCAAGAGATCAGAGAGGAGGGAAACATCTAGAAGACATGAAATCCTACAGCAGAGCTCCTACAGTTTATTCAGAGACCCCCATCTGAAAAGGCTTAGGTGTGTGCTTCACAGCCCACAACAAATTCCTAATGTGCATTAAAGAAATGTAGGTCCAAGGCTGGCCTCTCTGCAGGACGCAGGGACCAAGGGTCCCAGCCTTGAAGGTGCTGACACTGTAGAGGGTGGGATGTGTCAACGTCTACGTAAACGCATTAGGAGACAGAGAAAAATAAGCAGCACAGAACAAGCATACGAGAAATGACAGAATCCAAAGAAGGGAGAAACTCACCCACTTGGGCGAAGGGAGGGCTCCGTGAAGACAGGGTGCTGGGCTGGATTCCAGGCAGAGGGCAGGGTGTGAATGGGCAGACACAGAAAACACAAGGAAGATAGGAGCAAATCACGGTCTGGCTGCTTGGCGGAGGAGGGTGAAGAGAGTTAAAGCTATAAAGATGTTTGGTTTCAATCGACAGGCAGATAAGAATATCCACATCAGGATTTCCTGGTGGTCCAGTGCTTAAACACTCTGAGCTTCCACTGCAGGAGCACGGGTTTGATCCCCAGTTGGGGAACTAAGATCCCACATGCCTCATGGTGCAGCCTAAAGATAGAGAAATAGATAAATATACTCTTAAAAGGCACCCGGTCCCATCACTTCATGGGAAATAGATGGGGAAACAGTGGAAACAGTGTCAGACTTTATTTTGGGGGGCTCCAAAATCACTGCAGATGGTGACTGCAGCCATAAAATTAAAAGACGCTTACTCCTTGGAAGAAAAGTTATGACCAACCTAGATAGTATATTCAAAAGCAGAGACATTACTTTGCCGACTAAGGTCCGTCTAGTCAAGGCTATGGTTTTTCCTGTGGTCATGTATGGATGTGAGAGTTGGACTGTGAAGAAGGCTGAGCACCGAAGAACTGATGCTTTTGAACTGTGGTGTTGGAGAAGACTCTTGAGAGTCCCTTGGACTGCAAGGAGATCCAACCAGTCCATTCTGAAGGAGATCAGCCCTGGGATTTCTTTGGAAGGAAT